>ML686071.1:5613-26709 GCA_007922175.1 Pelusios castaneus
TTACCTCGACTGTATTCTCTTTCTTCGTCCCTCGTCTCAGCACCAGGTGCTCAGCATCTTCATCCCTTGGAGAGGAGCGCTCCTCTGCGAATGCCAGGAACGTGTCTGGGGGGATGAACAGCAGCGCGGGGATCCGATAGGTGAGCCCACTCTGTGGATCCTGGCGGAAGAGGGTCACCTTCTCTGAGGTGACTGAAGCCTGGGTCATGATGTCTGGATGCACCAGAAACCTCAGCTGGAGAGAAAAGGGATCAAGGGGGTTAACACAAGAGTAATTTCTCTCAGCCACAGACCTGCACCCGCCTGCTCAGACAGGAACATGGCGGGATCCTCAGAGGGAACCAGCGGCAAGCCTGAGCCATAAAGCTGGAACTGCATTAAACTTTGCTCACTGCAGAGTTCACCACCTCCGGCTAAGGACGTCCTTGTTTCATTTCTTTTTGATTCTATTTATTTGGTTCCCAACTCCCCAAATGAGCTTTCATCCACTCTCTGAAATGGCCCACAGTTTAAAGCACACTTGTTGATAATGTCAAGGGAAATGCAGTTGGGACATTTTAAATAAAAGCATCAAGGAAAACTCGCTCTTCAAACACCACCACCAAACCACAGCTCAGAGGGAGGCAGTGCAGAGCCAGAGAGAGGAAAGGACTGAAAGAGAAAAACCAGGGAAGCACCTAGGTTAGAAAAGGGATGTTTCACATGAGGATTGAGGCCACATTTTTGGGATTATTTCACAGTGAAGCCTCATAACCAGACAGGTGACGCTGGAACAAACATTAGGAGCAGCGTGGGCTAGATGAGCCGTCTGACTGGCATGGCCAGTGGAGACACTAGTAGAGGCTGGAGGGTGGCGTAGCCAGCAGAGGGGGTAGCGAAGCCCAGCAGCAGGGAAGCAAATGGTACAATTATGGTAGTTTTCTGGGTAAGTGCCTACCTTTCCCCTGACCTTGGGGGAGGTGATCTCATTCAGATTCCTCTAGGTCATCATCCACCCCGGACAACAATTGTGAGTGGCAGGGGGCTGAGGTGAAGCAAGAAGTAAGAGGCAAAAGATATTGCCCCACCTATGCTGGGGTGGGGTTCTGCTCATGGGTTTGGTATTTGTGCATTTGTTTGCATTATTTTTCCAAACTAGCGCTGTTCCCCCAAACTGTACCCCAAGGGGTAGGTTCCTGTGTGGATTTACCAGACGCAGTCAAAGACCATTGAAAAGATGGATGATTTTTATTGAATGCCAGGAGGAATAACCCTGAGCAAACAAAGCAGAATA
The DNA here is from genome assembly GCA_007922175.1 of Pelusios castaneus. Classification (NCBI taxonomy): domain Eukaryota; kingdom Metazoa; phylum Chordata; order Testudines; family Pelomedusidae; genus Pelusios; species Pelusios castaneus. The sequence continues at coordinate 6,887 of ML686071.1, forward strand.
ATAAGTGGCAAGAGCGTACGTCCCTTCAGCAGCTGGGGACCCCTGACGACTGCGGACAACCCCGAGGAGGTTCCTGAGGCAGCCTGGTCCTTGGTCTTGTGGTGAAGTCCACAGATTCCCAGGGGCTCTGCTAACATAGCAAAATTCAGGGAAAGGCGGGGTGGGAGGGTGGGGGATAGGCCTGTCCTGTCTTTACACGCTCGGACCAGTTGAGCCCAGCTCCTCCAGGCACAAAAATGCACAAAACCAAAATAACTAAAGAAGCAGCAGACAGGCCCCAGAACACCTGTCAAGTCAAGGACGTAAACAGGTTTCTGCTATCACTGGACAAGGAGCCCAGGATAGTTCATGGGCAGGTCGCCCCATGGGAAGGGCTGCGAGAATCACTGCACTGTCCATTACAAACATCTTTCACTCCTGCCCTACACTCGCTGTGTCACGTCCTTCCTTTATTAAAAACACTTTTTTCTACACACAGACTCTGTGCTTGAGTGAGGGGAAGTATTGCCTTTTAGGGGCTCCCAGGGGATAGTGTGTGATTTCCAAGGTGATTGGGTGGGGCTCATCTGGAATCCCTGAGTCAGTAACCCTTGGCTTGTCTACACTTGTTAAGCTAAGTCAACTCTGTTAAATCGACTTAACAAGGTCGACTTAAAGTTGACTTAAAGTCGAGCTTGTTAAGTTGACTTAACAGAGCCTGTAGTGTAGACATAGTCATCCACACAGGCTTTAAGTCGACTTAATAAGGTTGACTTAAGCCTTAAGTCGATCTAAAGAGGGGAAGTTAGTAAGTTGACTTAAGGAAGCGTTTAAGTCGACTTAATAAGTGCCCAGTGTGGATGCGGTGTTCTGTAGGTCGACTTATGCGTCCTTGTCGACCTAAGTTGCAAGTGTAGACATACCCCTTGTAAGCACATCTTGAGTAACTCATTAAGTTGGAAAACCATGTTGTTATAGGTGGAGGAAATCACAGTGGTAGTACAGTGGCTAACATGCCAGGTTAGTTGAGTCTAGACTCAGCAGTCCCAAGTTTTGGGGCTGCATCCTTGGTTGATGAGAGCCAAGGCCCTGAAACAACCATTAGAAAGGGTCATGCAGTCCCATGTTATGTCAACCTTCTATTATAAAGTTCCGAAGGGGGAGCCGTGTTAGTCTAATTCAGCAAAACAAATAAGCAGTCCTGTGACACTTTTAAAGACTAACACATTTATTTTTTGTAAGAACTTTTGTGGGAACAAAATCCCACTTTGTCAGCAGATGGGACTTGGTGAGGTCCAAGGGTGACAGGAAAAAGCTGGAGGGGACTGACTGTGCTCTCCTCCCTGAGGGATGGACACTGAAACTGTGATGGTCAGCATGGTGGTAAGGGAGAAGTGGAACATACCCTATGTATCCCTATGTACCCTATGGGGGGGTGGGTTCTGCTCATTGTGTAAGAATTCTGCATTTGCACTGCTTATCCTGATGAGCCATTAAGGACGTAAGGAATACAAGCATTGTGTCCTTAATGGCTCATCAGGTTACTCCCTGGGCCCATTGGAGCTGGCACATTCCTTAACATTAAGGAGACAATGGTTTTACATAGCCGCCTCTCTCAGACATTTCCATAAATTCACGCAAGTTAAAGTATAGATAGAACACCAAATTCCTAACTCAACTAACTTCTAATCCAAATACAATTCCTAGACATAAACTATATAATCATTCCCAGCAAATTACTACCTTTCTATTGATACCAAACATGACATAGCTCCTATGGATTATAGCATTTAGGATATATGGATAGAAAATAATATCATAAATGCTTCCCGAAATCCAGACAGCATCACACCCTGCCCACATGCCCTGCCAGGGTCCCCGTCCCCCTTTGCCCCATTGCACACAAGGGGTTTTCCCCCCCCCGCCACTGTCGACCTGCCCAAGGTCTCCCTAGCCCCTAGAAGTTGACCTAGGCATCCAGTGTGGACGCTCTAGGTCGACTTTGTAAGTTCCCCTTTAAGTCGACTTTAATTTTAAGTGTAGACACACTAAGTTGACTTAAAAGTGCAAGTGTAGACATAGCCTAAAAGACTAACAAATGTCTTCAGGCATAAGCTTTCATGGGCTCACAAAGCTAATGCTCTTTGGCTACCCATCTCTGAAGTACAGAAAATCCCAGATTTCACAATCTGCAACACTCTTTCGTGGCCTTGGATTTAGTAGAATGGAGAATTGGCCAAGGTGCTAAACTATTGCTCCGGGAACACCTGATCATTCGTGACCACAGGTTGTCGTGTCCTTGGGGTCACCTCCGATAAGCTATCACCCTCAGCAGCACGGAGCTCACAGCTGAGAACTCTCTGCCCCTTTCCTGGCATTCAGAGGACGTTCTCTTTCCTTTAGGCCAGCGTCAAGGTGGGTGAGCTCACAGCTCTTACTGCGCCAGCGTCTGTTGGTGACAGAGACCAGCCGTGGACTCCACAGAGTGCACTTCACCAAAGGGAGTTTGTGACTCACAGACTGTTGTCATGAGACGTAAAACTTGAATTCATCAGCCGTCAGGACACCAGAAGTGACGGACTCATTAGAGACAGAAGTTTTGTATCTCGTGGTAGTGATCTGTGACCCTCTAAGGCAGGGCTGAACGAATGCAGGGGATTCAAGGCTGCAGCCTCAGGCCCTGGGCTAAGGAGGGCCCCGTTGCCCTGCAAAAATCCGGCCCCTGTGCTGCCAGCACTGGTGCACCAGCCCACATAGCCCTGGCCTGCAACCCGCTGGGGCCCTCTCCTCCCCGTCTGCTGCCCTGCCTCCATGCCGGTCCCATAGCACTCCAAGGGGGAGGGAGTTCCTGCTCCTGGAGCACTGCCACCTGCAGCCTGCAAGCTCTGCATGCCCCGGGGTCGGCTGCTCCACCCCATCCCAACCCTTCCTCTCATGGTCCAGCTGATTGCTGCCCCGGCCCCCCGTCAGCCTGACAGCATTTCAGGGAGGAGTCCCTGCCCTGGAGTGCTGCCTCCACCCAATGTCAGCCAGCCTGGGGGTGGGGTGGGAATGTTGCAGGCCATGGTTGGCTGGTCTGTGGGCCCCACCAAGGCCCCCAGTGCTGAGCGCTGCCCCGCCCCACACGGCCAATGTGTCTGCCAGCCAGTGCCAACCGCCCCCAGTCCCAGGTGGGGTACTGCTGCAATGAGGAGGGGGTCCCACATGAGCGGGCAGCCCCGGGCCCCCAGAACCTTGATCCAGCCCTGCACTAAGGGGTAGTCGACATTTCACATCGCACCCAGGGTCGGCTCAGACGCCAAACGCCCACATTAGCAGTAGCTGACCCTGCCGCTCGCCCTGGCCACTCAGCCGAAAGGCCTGTGGTGTAGGGACTGAGCAGTCCTCACTCTGGCCAGTGAGTGTCAATCATCTCCACGGGTTACCCCACTGGTGTCTGGGCCCTGGAAGTGACGCATCTGGCTCAGGGTGGGACACACCGGTGGGACTGCCGTGGGGTGACTGGGACTGCTTGCTGCGCGGTGCCCAAGTTTCCTGTCCCCAGGGCTGACAATCCAGCACAAGCCACCCGCAATGGAAAATGGAAGAGATGGCTCCAAAGGCGTAGAGTGACCCACTCCGGATCCAGGGCTACAGCTGGTTCCTGTGCCAACCGGAGGGGCCTGGGTATAGGGTGGAGAATCAAGCCCTTCTTTCTGGCTACCGCACTTGATACGCATGTCACCCAGTGTCCCCCCACCTAGTAGCTTTTAGTCTCTCTCTCGGTATCAAGAAATAAACCGACGCAACGCTGTGCCTGTGCTGGCTATGTGAGTGACAGAAAGGAGTCAAAACCAAATGCTCTTAATCTCAAAGCTTTATTTTATTGGGCCCAGCAGTTCCCAGGGGAAAGCTTTTACCGGAAGTCTCCACATATTAGCCCTCAGCTCCCAGATACACAGAGGCAGCCTCTGGCTATTGGGGGCTCTAGGCGAAGGCCCATTGTGGGGCCCCCTATAGGCCCACATGGCCCCCATAGGCCCATGGGGCCCCCTCTGTGACCCTGCCTCCCCAACCACCCCAACCCCAGCTCTCCCCACACGGCTCCGGCCCCCTGGGCCAGCTTCTCCTCCTGCTGCGGACCAAGGCAGACATGGCTTTTGGGATAGGTGATGGGGCCCCTTGCAGTTCGGGCCCTAGGCGTGCTCCTGATTTGCCTACCCCAAAAGCCGCCTCTGCAGATACCCAAGAAGTTATTGGAGTACCCCGCACCGATTGTTACCCCACAAGTCTGAGGCAGTCCGGGTGATTCAGTCACAGATGTCTGGATGGGTGGTCCTTCCACCTGTGCCTGGAGATCTTTTCAATGTCTCCACGCCTCACTCAGACTTGCTACCCTGCCTCTCACTGTAACTCCTTCCAATTTGTCCACCTCTTTTCTAAACTGTGGTGCCCAAAACTGAACTCAGTACTCCAGTGCTGAGTAGAGCAGGACAATTGCCCCCTGTGTTTAACATACAGCACTACTGTTAACAGACCGCAGCATCCTATGAGCCTTTTCTGGCAGCTCCATCACACGGACAACTCAAGTTCAGTTTGTGGTCCACTACAACCCCATATCCTTTCCAGCAGTATTACCTCTCTGTAGGTGTGCCTTTGATTTTTCCTTCCTAAGGGAAGCACTTTGCACTTGTCTTTATTGCATTTCATCTTGTTGAATTCAGACCAATTCTCCAATTTGTCAAGGGCATTTTGAATTTTAAATCTGACCTCTAAAGTAATAATCACAAATGGATGTGTCTACACTTGCCCCTTAGGTCGACTTAAGGACGCTTAAGTTGACCTACAGAACTCGGCGCCCAGCGTGGCTTAGCAGAGAACTCTGCGGTGAGCTGAAACATAAAAGGGAAGCTTACAAGAAGTGGAAGCTTGGACAGATGACAAGGGAGGCGTATAAAGATATTGCTCAGGACTGCAGGGATCAAATCAGAAAGGCCAAAGGACAATTGGAGTTGCAGCTAGCAAGAGATGTGAAGGATAACAGAAAGGGGTTCTACAAGTATATCAGCAACAAGAAAAGGATCAGAGGTGGTGTAGGTCCCTTACTGAATGGGGCAGGCATCCTCGTGGAGGATGATGCGGAAAAGGCTGAAGTACTCAATGCTTTTTTTACTTCAGTCTTCACAGGGAGGGCCAGCTCCCAGGCTACTACACGGGGTAACGCGGAATGGAGAGAAGAGTCCTCAGTGATGGAAAGTCAGGTTAGGAAACACTTAATGAAATTGGATGTGCACAAGTCCATGGGGCCAGATGAACTGCATCCGAGGGTGCTGAGGGAGTTGGGAGAAGTGATTGCAGAGCCGCTGGCCATTATCTTTGAGAACTCGTGGCAAACGGAGGTAGTCCCGGAGGACTGGAAAAAGGCAAATATAGTACCTATCTTCAAGAAAGGGAAAAAGGAGGATCCGGGGAACTACAGACCGGTCAGCCACACCTCAGTCCCTGGGAAAAACATGGAGCAGGTCCTCAAAGAATCCATCCTGAAACACTTGGAGGAAAATAGAGTGATCAGGAACAGTCAACATGGATTCACCAAGGGCAAATCGTGCCTGACCAACCTGATTTCCTTCTATGATGAGATGACTGGATTTGTGGATGCGGGAAGAGCCGTTGACGTGATATACCTTGACTTTAGCAAGGCTTTTGATACGGTTTCCCACAGCATTCTCACTGGTAAGTTAAGGAAGTATGGGTTGGACGAGTGGACTGTAGAGTGGATCGAAAACTGGTTAGATCAACGGGCTCAGCGGGTAGGAATCAATGGCGCGATGTCTAGTTGGCAACCGGTAACGAGTGGAGTGCACCAGGGGTCGGTCCTTGGGCCGTTTCTGTTCAACGTCTTCATTAATGATCTTGATGATGGGATAGACTACGTGCTTGGTATGTTCACGGATGACACCAAGTTGGGGGGAATGGTAGATTCTCTGGAGGGCAGGGACAGGATCCAGGGAGACTTGGACAAATTGGAACACTGGGCCGAAAGAAACCTCATGAGGTTCAACAAAGACAAGTGCAAAGTCCTGCACTTAGGACGGAAAAATCCCACGCACTGCTACAGGCTGGGGGCCGATCGGCTAAGTAGCAGCGCTGTAGAAAAGGACCTGGGGGTTATGGTGGACGGGAAGATGAATATGACCCAACAGTGTGCCCTTGATGCCAAAAAGGCCAATGGCATATTAGGCTGCATCAGTAGGAGTATTGCCAGCAGATCGAGGGATGTGATAATTCCCCTCTATTCGACACTGGTCAGGCCGCATCTGGAATACTGTGTCCAGTTTTGGGCTCCCCACTACAGAAAGGATGTGGAGAAATTAGAAAGAGTCCAGCGGTGGGCAACAGAAATGATTAGGGGGCTGGGGCACATGATTTATGAGGAGAGACTGAAGGAACTAGGGTTATTTAGTCTGCAGAAGAGAAGACTGAGGGGAGGTTTGATAGCAACCTTCAACTACTTGAAGGGGTGCTCCAAAGAGGAGGGAGTTAGGCTTTTTTCGATGGTAACAGAGGACAGAACAAGGAGCAATGGTTTCAAATTACAGCTGAGATAGATCCTCTCCTAAATCAGAAACTGTTTAAAAGATAGGAAAGCAAAGGTAGGAAGAGATAGTTTTCAGAATGGAGAGGGGTAAATAGCGGTGTCCCGAGCGGTCTGTCCTGGGACCAGTACTGTTCATAAGTGATCTGGAAAAAGATGTGAACAGTGAAAATGGCAAAATTTGCAGGTGTATCTAGATTAGAGCCCGTGAAAACTTATGCCCAAAGAAATTTGTTAGTCTTTAAGGTGCCCCAGAACTCTCGTTGTTTTTGCTGTACACAGACTAACACGGCTCCCCCTCTGGAAATTGTCACTATGAGAGGGGACAACAGCATGACAGAAAATATCATATAGCATCTTTATTAACCTGGCATATGCCCACATCTTGAATACTCTGGATAGATGTGGTCACCCCCATTGAAAAAAACAACATTGGAATTGGAAAAAATGCAGAAAAGGTCAACTAAAATGATTAGGGGTCTGAAACAGCTTCCATATGAGGAGAGATTAATAAGACTAGGATTTTTCATAACAAGATCTGAAGTTTGACTTTATATCCCTACCCCTGTAAAACTGCTTCTAGAAGAAATCAGCTGCAGTAAATAGACCTGCAAAAGGAGCCTGGACTACATGCGTTTATTTCTCAGCTATATACGGATGTGATTTCCTTAGAGGTTCCTACAGGTACAGGGCCCTTCAACGTACAGGACCTTTAGATACATTTATTCCATGTGCTTTCTCGTCCTGTAGCTGAACTGCATGTGGCAAGAGGGCAGAGTGAGTATGGGAATGGCTGCTCTCACTAGTTTCTCAACATCCTCCAATTTTCATTTAATTCAGAGGGTCCTGAGGGAACACAGCAGCTCATGTCCTCTCCCAAAATAATAATAATAAAGGTCAGGGTGGGAGTTTTCAAGGGCACTTGGCTGTGGCCAGTCTGGGTTCTCCTGGAAGGAATCTGCTTTTGTTTTCAACAGCAGCAGTGTTTGGCCAATGCCTAGCGCTTCTGACAATTTCTAAATGATTCTTGGCTCAATAACATCCCCGGCGTTATTAACCTCTCGCCTATTTCCAATGTGTTCCATTTGTTCGTCAAAAGGAAGGTGACAAAACTCATATGTTCCTTAGGGTCAGGCCAATCTTTGTTAGGTTCTGAACAGCGTCTAGTGGTGTGGCGCCCTTAATCCTTGACCGGACCCTTGAGGCAACACAAATAGCCACAATGAAGAGGTTCTCGAATCTCATCTTTTTAACATGAAGAAAGCAAGGTCCATTCAACTGAAGGACCGCACAAGGACATGTTTCCAAAGACAAGATGAGCTGTCTTAGACCACCACTGTGTTTTTAAAGGAGGGACAACTTAATTGTTTTGAAACAATAATGGGTGGTTTTTTTGTTTTTTAATTATTTGAAGATGAAGAGGTCTTTTTGCTCTCCTGCTGATGGTTAGAGAAGTCTTGCCAGCTGGGAAGTTTCTCCTATGCAGTCTCCAAGAAACAGTGAGATGGACTCCAGAGAAAGTGCTTGTCTTTTAGGGGCACCCGTGGGATAGTGTGAGATTTTGCAGTTGACTGGATAGAAGGGTCGGTCTAATTTAGTGTCACATCTTTGAAAGGAACCCTAGAGAGCGAACCTGGCCCTTGCTGCTGCCAACTCTTTCTCACAGAAGAGTTACACAAGAACAGTAGCAGTGCATACTCAACCCAGCCAAAATAGCTGCAGAAAGCGACCGGCACGTCAGTGTCCTTGTGGATCTGGGTCTAGCTCTTCAGTGTTAGTGAGCTCAGGTATGTCGGTATCTGGATTCTAGGTACCAAGTTCTTCTAGACAGGAATGTGATCTTTAAGATGACTGTGCTCCTTTAACCTCTGCCCACTGTTTTCACATCTGTTCTTTCCTTTTATTGACAAAAACAACCATTTAGAAAATGACAGTTCATACCAGGGATACACCAATCAGAGTCACAGTAGGAAATATGCCAGTGGGACAAACATGGACACCGTTCACAGCTCTAAAAATGCCATTGTTTTATTTTATTTTTTTTCACCTTGAAGGTAAACTTCATGCTCTAACATACAGAAGAAACATATTGCCATCTCAATTTTATTTCCCTTCCAACAGATAAAAGGTTTTATATAAAACCAATCCCACCCACCCACTCCCCAACCAGATAAATATAAAAATAAAGAAAAAAACCTTGTTTGTGAATGGACAGAGTTGCTTTACATACAGGTTTTGTCCTGAATTCCTAACACAAAGATTCACTAAGAAAAGGATAAAAGAAATAAGCGAAATGTGAATGCTAAAATCCCCCCAAAACTGCATGGCACAGAGCTACGGACTATAAATCACTGCCAGGTAAAAAGGAGGAAGTCAATACCGCATTGAGGAAAAGCCTCCCTCCAAAAGGTCTTTGATAGGTCAAATGTCATCCAACATCATCTCAAAAGTGACAGAGCAACCTGAAAGGTAGGCTACCCATTGCAACCGCACAGATCATGACCGACTGTAGCTAGGCATTAGCTTCAAGAGCTTGGATCCAAGTTTAAAAATCCTGTTTTATCCAGAATCAAATAGGATTTCAGGACAAAAACAGAGGCAAGTAACATTCTTTGCTATTTTACTTTAATTATTGGTATTAATTTTGCATGATCCCAGCAGGAAGGTGGCCGTTGGAATCGCTATTTTGTTTTTCTTTCCGTGAGCAAACTGTCGTGAAGCTTGGAGATTTCCGGTTCGTAGGCCTCCATCACTAATGTTCCATTGTTATCAAAGAATTTAGCGATAGATTTGGTGAACTCTGCTTCCCTCTGCTGTTTGGTTTTCCCACTGATGAAAGTCAGTTTCAGAGTGTATTTGTCATCGAACCTTCAAGGGACACAGAAAGAGAAGCTCAAGTTACTGTGCAGAGAAGGGGCTATTGCCTTTTTGGCACAGCTGAGTGGTCACGCTGGGCTGACGGTCTTATTTTGCACAAGTGCCACATACCGCAGCATCCCACATTTTCACCCGGGACCACAGCTCAAGTCCCAGCATGCAGTACTCCATGGTATATGCACAAAGACGCTGCAACACGCAGGATTGAAATGATAACTTGATAGTAAAGAATTTTTTTAATGCTCTTTTGGGGGCTAGAGCTTTCTCAAATTAACATTAGCGTTAAAATAACTAGTAAAATTCAAACATCTCCATGGCTGCTGATGGTTCTGACCTTGCTGCTATTTAATTGAAACAGAGTGAAATTAATTAATGGGCAAGCGCCTGAATTGTAACCGTGCTTTTTGGTAAGCATCAGCATGTATTTAAGATGCAGTTTTTCTTGCAATTATTATTTTCTTTGTTTCCTTGACAGACCAACGAGTCCCAGATTGTAGGAGAGATTCTAGTCCCACCCAGCAACTGGCACCAATCTTATTTATTTTTCCTGTAAGGTGCTTGGATGACACAAGTGACAACATAAGCCAAGGCAGAAAAGCCCATATTTGCAAACAGACAAAATTAAGCCACAGCCATGTAAGATTTCAACCTTCAACATGTGTTTCTAGAGCAGTTACTTAAAAAAAAAAAAATCTATATGATCTTTTAAGGAGAACTGCATTTTTATGTCAAAGATTAAATCACAAAACAGGGAGGGAAACATCTCTTGCTATACGCAGAAAAACAAACAGAGTCCCGTGGCACCTTTAAAGACTAACAGATTTATTGCATGAGCTTCCGTGGGAGAAAATCCCACTTCCTCAGATGCTTTGAAGATGGGAAAGTTACAGAAAGGGAGGAAATTAAATGCAGGGAAGTGTTGATATAGCATCAGGTCAGGCTGTAACAGCAAATCAAAATAGATGTTAGGATTCAAACACTGGGGAACAGCATATAGAGGAATGAGCAGAGAGATATCCCTACAACAAACCACACTGCCAACTTTGCCCTCATATCTACACTAAAAACACTATCACAGGACCTAATCAAGCCACCTACTCCATCAAGGCTCATTCACCTGCTCATCCACCGATGTGATTTATGCCATCATGGGCTGGAAATGCCCCTCTGCCTTATATATTGGACAAAGAGGACAGTCTCTACACAAAAGAATAAATGAACACAAATCTGACATCAGAAATAGCAACACTAATAGAGGAACACTTCAATCTCCCTGCTCACTCCATTGACGACTTGCTAATAGCTGTGCTGAAACAGATGAATAACCAATCACAGCTTCAAAGAGAAACTGCAGAACTCAAATTTATATGCAAATTTGACTCAGTTGCCTTGGGGTTAAACAGGGACTACGGATTTTTCTCTCATTACAACAGGTGATTTGACCTCACCTTCCTCTATGTATTGATCCCCAGTGTTTGAATCCTAACATCTGTTTGGATTTGCTGTTACAGCCTGACCTGATCCTGTGTCAACACTTCCCTGCATTTAATTTCCTCCCATTCTGTAAATTTCTCATCTGCAAAGCGTCTGACTAAGTGGGATTTTCTCCCACGAAAGCTCATGCGATAAATAAATCTGTTAGTCTTTAAAAGTGCCACGGGACTCTGTTTGGGTTTTTCTGCAATAGACTAACACAGCTCCCCCTTTGGAACTCGCTATATGCATGCATATATGATCAGCCATGTGGCCCATCTCACCTGGTATCATACAAAACCCTTATTATTTTACCCTATTTAAAGTAACTCTCATTCATTTAAAGATTCTTTTTAAAAAAAATCCTGCTAAACTCCTGGGACTCCAATATCTTGTGGCAGTGAGTTCCACCTGTTAACCATAAGAGACTGAAAACTGAATACAGCATACAGGTTTCAGCCATCTCAAAACTAGAAATGATGACGGGTTAGGACCTCCACTAAAAGCAACAAAATATCCAGTACTGCTCTCTGGATTCATGCAGATAGAGTTAAAAGGTCAACAGTCTGAAGGACTTAAGGATCAGGACTAAGTATCTAAATGAGAGAAGGAGTTGACAAATAAGAGGGAGCTTGGCTAAACAATGACTAAAGGGGATGTAACAACTTATAAATACAGGACATAAAAGGATGCAATATGAGCAGTTGTTTGTCAATCTTACAAATGGGCCCCAAGACTAAAAAACGTGTCTTACTGCGACCCAGAGAATAGCCTGCGAGTGGATGCTCTGCGGAGGTTTTGCTCAGATCCTAACCCCTGGGGTTTTGGGTCCTGCTCAGCACTCAGCCCACAGTGGCGGCTCCCGTGTTGGGGACTGACGAGGCTGGGCTCGCCACTCCAAATGTCGCAACTTTCAGAGTTGCAGCTCTACTCAAGTTTGGCTCCGCCTTCCTGACTGGACCAAATTTGAGCCAGTGGAGTTGTCACCCGGCTCCTGAGGTCGCAGCGTCAGTCACCCCGAGCTGGGCGCTGGAGCATGGCACTGCGCCAGCAGCAGTGGAGAGGTAAGGGTGCTGCAGGGCTCTACCCTCTGCTGGGTTTTTCCCATCAGACTTCAAAGCAGGAAAATCTGGGATGATTCCACATGGGTGTTAATGGCAAGAGAGCAAAGGGAACGAGTCAAGCTCTAAGGAGCAGGTCTCAGGCCATTCAGGGCTTTTGACAGAACCAACGCTGTAAAATACCACCCAGGAGCCGTAGGAGCAAATTTAAGGCCTGAGCCGGGCTCGGATGTTCTGCCACTATGGTTCCTTTGGGCAATCCTGGCTCTAGAAGTGGCAATACCTTTTTAGACTGGAGGAAAGTTGCCAGATGTCATCTGGGTCCATCCCCGCAGGATCTTTTCGATGTGCTACCAGGAAGATGCTCTTCTCCTTGTACGAGGTATAGATGGTCAGGATTCCCATCATCACAAAATAGGTTCGGGAAAGTTAAAGAAATTAAGGGGGTTTGAGAGCTGGGCTACCGCGGAACTAGGATATGTGAACAATGAATGCGCACATCATCCATCTGCACATAGCAGACCGGGTATTTAATCGCCTCTTACCTCTGACAGGCTCACTGAGAGTTTCGTTCTTGGCTGACATCTTTATTAGTCTGAACAAACAAGTTATATGCAAAGATATGTCATTCTTTAGCTCTTAAGCAAGGAGTTGGATAGAAAAATACAAATAAAAATTATGCACCAATACAAAAGGCTAAATGATGTTTTCAGGTACTTCGCTGAAATTTCCATGGCAACATCTATCTAAAGGAGCCCTTGTGAAAATCAGACGAAAAAGGCAGTGGAAATAATCTGTGTGTGTTGTTTAGGGTAGTGGCTCCCAACTTTTCTGGACTACTGTATCCCTTTCAGGAGTCTGATTTGTTGTGCGTACCCCCAAGTTTCACCTCACTTAAAAAACTACCCACTTACAAAATAAGACATAAAAATGCAAGTCTCAGAACAGTATTACTGAAGAATTGCTTGTTCTCATTTTTAGCATACAATTATACAATAAATCATTTGTTATATAAAGATCGTACTTAACAGTAAACAGAGCAGTACAAAAAAAGTCATGTCTGTATGAAATGTTAGTTTGCCCTGACTTCACTAGAGCTTTCTATGTAGCCTGTTGTAAAACTAGGCAAATATCTAGGTGAGCTCCATGTATTCCCTGGAAGTCCTCTGTGTACCCTCAGGGGTATGTGTGCCCTTGCTTGGGAACCACTGGCCAAGGGTCACACAGCAAGTCAGGGATTAGCGCTCAGCTCTGTGCTCAGTGTACCAGCCCACACTGCTCTCAGACTATCTTGACAATTCAGATTGTTGAATACGCAGACGAGTTTTAGGCATCAGTATTGACTTGGTTAGTGCAGACAATTCAGGGCACTAACTCGTATAGCCAAACAGCAGAAACAAAATCGGGACTCAAAGACAGCAGAGTATTCTGTTGTAAAAAACTGAATCATCCAAGTTATTCAATACTTCAGATTTAGTAACTGTTCTTTAAATGTAACTAAAATGTATACTGCTGTTCTCCCAACCTTTATGCTGTCTGTTATTTCTTGACAGTCACTCAGACCTGCTGTAGTGGGGGTCGTGTGGAAGACATTGTAACACAAAAGCATAGGTAGGCCGCGGGTGAGGGCAGGGCCGAAAAACCCGAACCAATGTACTACTGTGAGGTCTTGAATTAGTGACCCACAGTGCTTGCCAAAGTATGGATTCATTTTGCTTGTTTTGCTAGCTGACATATGACTCACTTCGCTTGCCAAGAGATGCTCTCATCTTGCTTCCCAAAACATGCTTGTTAAAATATGCCTTGGACTACTGAACTTACTTTGCTTGCCAAAATGTATTGCCGTGACAACCCTGTGTTAGCCCGCTCTGAGAGGTATAATCATGGGAGGGTTAGAAGGGGAGGGTGAGAATCTCCTCCGGGTCTTTGACGCCGCGAGCTGGTCCGCGGGGCCCTCACCTCCCAGATAATGGCTCTCCTCTGGTGTGTAGTTATGGTGAGTGAATAAATCATTCTTTTGCTGCTCTGACACAACTGAGGTGTTATCTCACCGGATCCCGATGCCTGCACAATACACCTGCCATTTCACCCTCAGCACCCGATCTGGAGCATCACAGGAAGTGGCTGGTGCTATCACCAGCTGGTGTTTACAAAAACCCAAGTTTCTTACGTTAACAAATGTGGAAGAGGACTTGGATGTTAAAATAAAATACTAAAACAGAAACCTGGCCAGCCCCATTGCCTGTGAAATTCAGAGAGGATCTACCAGTTTTATTTCTATGACTGCTAAAACAGGGCAACAATTATGGACGTTGTTGCTTGTTGGGACAAACACATTTGAAACCTGCAGCACACGGTAAAGGATATGATATCACACAGAAAGCGAGAACAGGTTTAGATTCAGGAAACGGATGCAGATAATCCCAAATCAAAGCCACGATGGCAAAGAGACAGGAGACGGTGCAGATGATGAGGCGGCCATCAATCAAACAGAAATTCTCCACATACTTGTACTTTTCCAGGAGAACCTGATGGGAAAACAAAGGGCCCAGTTAATTGTATACTTGGCTACTTTTACAGACAGCTTCTGAAAATGAGTGTCACGTGATGCACAGTGGGCTATGATGTGTGTAACTTTTCTGTTCACTTTTGCAATGTAATTTTATGGTTTGATGCCAATTATGCCATGCAAGGTTCCCTTTGAACGCTCTGCCGTATTGTTATGGTATCATGTTTCCTGCAGCCTCATGTATGTGCACAGATGTGAAGCCTGTTACATGGTCAGACCATCAGGACTATCTCAGAATGGAGGCTGGAGAGGTGCAGGGCAAAGATGATGCAAACTGAGCTCCCTGGCTCAGGTGAAACAAAGAAAATCCCCTCAGCCCAGAAAAGGAGGGGTGGAAGGAGGATTGAAAGGAAATGCAGACCCTTTGAATGGGGGAAAGGCTTTTAGGCTTTTTCAGAGAAACACCATCTTGTGAACAACTCCAAGAGTCTGGGCCTATCCACATGCCAGGAGGGCCTAGGCTGGCTGAACACCATCAGCAGCCAGTCTTGTGGGCAAGAATGAGGAGAATAGACTAAAGAGTAATCTTGGGATACTATTATTAGGTTAGCATGCATTTTATATCTTTCATTTGCTTGTCGTAACTCCTACCTCCTTTATTGATTTGCTATATACTCACTTAAATTCATATCCTAATAAATAAATTAGTATTTGTTTTATCTAAAGCTGTGTGGACTTTAGAGGGTGTGAATGAATGAGGCTGAGCATCTCCACTTCATTGTTAAATGGACGAACAAGGGTCTATGAGTCTATGGTGATTGGGGAAAGGTCCCAATCCCTGTAGGACAGAAATTCCTGGTGTAGTGTCTGGGGGCTGGCGATGTATGCTTGGTAACTGTCTCTCGAGTGGCCAGAGGCTGCACACTCACTGCCTAGGATTGATTACACACTGGGAACTGGTGTGAACTGACTCAGGAGTGAGTGGTCACTTGGCAAAATGGGGTAAATCGGGGTTCAGGAGTGGAGATCAAGGGGTCACACTGGACCAGAGGGAGGGGGCTGTCACAAAGAGATAGATTAATTAATTCTCTATAGATACACTAATTTTAACTGCATAATCCAGATGATTTTAATTAAAGCAACAGACAGAGGAAACCAATTCAAATCCAGGAGCAACACAGGAACAGCAATAAATGGAGAGAACGCTGCAATTTCGGACACGTCTATCGAATTGAAAGTCTTTAAATGTACCTGTGTTCTTTAAACTTCCATCTTAAGGCTAACTAGCCCGTTCCATTAATGCGAAATGACACACAGTAATTGAGCTGCAAGCATCGAAGAGGCAAGTAATTACCGAGTTGTTCACATCTCTCCATGGAGACACCCAATAGCAGTCTGTTCCCAGATATGTCTGCACACAGAACTCTCACTGGCTTTGTGAGTTCTGTAGGAGTGAGGCCCTAAGGGGGAATCCACAAAGGGACTCAAGTGTTTCAACACTGAGGGCCCCCAGAAAAATCATAGAACAGTGCGCTAGGATAGGTGGCAAGACTCCCTATGATGCAGAGGGAGAGACAGGCATCTTAGAATGTGACCCACAAAATCCAGCCTGCTAGCGTGGTGCCACCTGAATTCGCTGAAGGGAGATGCTGACCAGAGGGGAGCATGCTAAATCCCCCACCCCCCCGTCATAAAGATGTGTGCCTATGTCTGGGTGGCATGGAAATGCCCAGCTCTGCTTGAGGTTCACAAACCAGGGGAGAAAGGCACGCAGGGCCTCCCTTTCCACCCATTCGACTAAAGGCTATGACACTCACCCAGGATGTGGGAGACTCCTGGTTCAAGTCCTCCCTCCTCCTGCAGGGAAGAAGGGTTTGAACAGAGATCTGCCACCTTCTGGTTGAGTGCCTTAACCACGAGGCTCCCAAGGCAGTGCAGTTCTTTCCCTGGCCCATTAATACAGAATACTCCACTGTTTAATTCAAGTGGAACAGCTTCAGTAGCAGACACTGACGTACAGCACAACAGAATAGCCCATAAGCAGGTGGGTAGGGCACTCAGCTGAGAGGAGGCTGATTCCTGTACAAATCCCTTCTCCTGCCGAGGAGAGGGAAGGGGACTTGAATTGGGGGTTCCTCCACAACCTGGGTGAGTATCGTATCCACTGGATTAAAGGGAGGGCTTCCCCTCCCCTGGCTGTTTTGCGTGGGCCACTTGGGTGGCTTTGAGCTGGAAGCCGTGCTCAGAGGCTGCCAGCTGGAATGACCCTTGCACATAACTTAGGTGGGGGGCAATCTTAAGGATTCTGGGGCCTTGGGCAAAAGTCAAGGATGGGGCTCCCCATGACTTCTCACCCCCCAGCCAGGTTCCTCACTGGGAGCCACCCACACCCCGCGGCCCTGGGCAAATGCTCATGATGCCTCAAGACTGCCTATGAACTTAGGTGACCAAACCTCTGTCTTTCCTGGTTTGTGAATTGCTCTGGGGCTTAAGGGAGGCTAGGCGCCAAAACACCTACTGTGAAGCAGCTGCATATACATTCAGGAGGGAAATCAATCCTTGGGTGCGTGCCTAGCGTGTAGAGGCAATGAGTACGCTCAAAGAGAAAAACAGACGCCAAGAGTTTATCCACCTACTGGGAGTTTTGTGCATGACAACAGTGCCTAAAACCAGAAATTAAGTACCTAAATACACCCAAAGTGATTTCAAAAGCCTCCCCAAAAGTTGATATGCCAGCTAGTAACAATGAGTTAAGGGGGAATATACCTTTTTGGCCGAATCATCCAAAGAATTTTTCACAGCGGATCCATCCCACTTATCAATTTTTACTGGTTTGTCATCAATCTTCCACTGCAAGGCAAATTGAGAACTTGAGTCACTTCCAAGAACAAAATAAATATTGTAAATATTTTATTTATAAAACACGTCTCTATACTAAATATGAGCCAATGGGTACCTCAAAACCATACTTGAAGGAAGCATCATTCGGACGTGAACCACAGTCCAAAGATGAAAGAAATCTAGTATCTATTACACAACTGTGTTACAGTACTGTGAGTGGATTTAACATATTAGACCTTCTAACCATGCTTTTTTTTATAAATCAGACTTCCGATTTAGTAGTTTTTATTGTTGTGGCCATGATATACCAAGTTTCAAAAGGGTTTAATCTGAGTCTCAAACAGAACTGTAGAAATGATCCTGTAAAGTGACTATTTAAAATGGACTGATTTGAATTTCAGTTCTACGCTGGCCTTTACCAAAAGATGCCACTGTCAGTGATAGGAATTTTAATGATGCAGGATGATTTGATAAGTCTTTCCAATCAAACCTTCCAAAGAACTCACATTGGCTATGAAACCTGCTACACACAGACACACACATGTTAAATTTGAGGGCCCCATTTAAAAAATAAGGAATCTGATGAGGACAGTTTAATGGTACATACGAACGTGAAAAGATGCAAGAATGTCATTCAATCCCTAGACGAAGGCTCAACAAAACTGGCTCTCAACTAGGCGCTAGCAGTCTTATTTTTGGTCACCAGAGGATGCTCCCTCCATTGCATTTCCCCAGCAGAGCTAGGCTACAAACCCCGGTCACCATGGTGACCTAACACCCAGGTTTTGTTGCGCCCTGCCCTAGACCAATGAGAGATTTTTAAGAAAATGAGGATAAAAATAACCTCTATTCTATAACCAGCTATATGCTAGCCATCTGGCCACTTGGCAATGAGAATTAGTGGAAATTGTATGGGACCGGAACTCTGGAGACTTGGGTGCTATTCCTAGCTCTGCCAGTTTGGGCAGGGCAAGTTACTTTACCTCTCTGTGCCTCAGTTTTCCAATATGTAAAATGGAGATAATGACTAAACAGTTTTGTAAAGCGCTTAATCTACTGATAAAAGGTGCTATGTACAAGTTAGCTTTATTATTACATTCAAATTTTCCATAAGTTGCCAGCCAGAGATACAACCCTAGTGATGATGGACCAAGTATAACTGCCCCTGTGAAATAAAAGGAAGTTAGCTCCCAACCTAAAGTTCATTAGTACAATATTTCTCTCCTTTCAACTCGGCAATATTTGCCTTAAATTCATTTGGCAGGACTTTATGGTACTGCTTTGAGCTGTGTGTATTTTAAACAGCCCAGTATATCCATGGGACTTGGCCCACTCCTTTCAGACCCAGATTCTGAACTTGTATTATTTTTCCAAAGGTGAAGTTCCCAAATCGTTTTACTGATTTAGTGCCAGAAAGAAGACCACTTTTCTCTCCCTAGTTCAAATAAACTATTTAAAAACACGTTTGCCCTGAATTACGTCTCCTGGCACTGAAAAACAAACAAACAAACAAACAAAAAATACAACCAAACGATTCTGCTTTGAGACGCACAGGCATGCATGTCTTGCTGAATGTTATATGCAGGAGCTGATGAAAGCACACCAGTAAAGAACCTTTGTATTTAACTCAAAAGGCCAGTAGTGAATATTGCTCTTACCTTGGTATAAGTTTCAAATAGAAGATATTTATGAATGGCCACTGGATCCCCATTTTTACAGCAATGCTAAGGTTAGCACAGAGAAAGCCAAAGTCTTTCCCATAGATTACAATGAAATACAAGTGAATGATTTTTACACCTCCCCTTATTAGATCTATGGATTTAGAAAATATCATATTGCCCCCTTTGCTCATTATCGCTCCCTTTCCTAATGATTCCCAACATTCTCTTCGCTTTTTTGACTGCTGCTGCACATTGAGTGGATTTTTTCAGAGAACTATCCACAATACCTCCAAGATCTCTTGTGTGGGAACAGCTAAGGCCTTGTCTACACTAAAAAGTCAACCTATGTTAGATCAACTTACAACTACTGCACTAATTACTGTGGGGGCTGATGGCCATACTTCCCCTTGGGTTGGGGTTGTGCATTCTCACCAAGACTGCTTCCACCGACCTACAAGGTGCAGCGTGGGGGGCAGAGAGCCAGGTCTCTCAGCTTCGCTGGCAGTTCCTTCTTGGAAGACTGGCTGCCCCACAAGCTCCCAGCAGATTATCTTTTCCCATGCCCCGCTCCCCGCCAGGAGCCAGGCCGCCTGGGGCTTCTCCCCTCCCTGTTCCCTGCCGAGGAAAGCCACCTGAGGCATCTCACCCCTGAGGAGCAGAGTTTAGCTGCTCTGGCTTCTTGCCCCTTCATCCCTGTCCACTCCCTGTGGAAGCCAGGCAGCCGTGTCTATTTCACAGCTAGCTGCCCAGGGTTCTCTGTGAGCAAGGCCCAGCTGTTCAGCTCTCCAGGAAGCAGCTGTGCTCTAGCTCCAGGGAGCTGTGCAATTGCCAGGAATGCCAGCCAACAG
>ML686071.1:42263-85527 GCA_007922175.1 Pelusios castaneus
TGACTTAAGGAAACTGTAGTGTAGACGCGGGGTAAATTAAGTCGACTTAAGCAAGCTTAAGTCGACTTAATTTTCAAGTGTAGACGCAGCCTATGATATTAAAGTCCTTTGCAACCATTAATGAGTCAAACATCACAGCACCTTGGGAGCTGGCTAAATGTTATCCCCATTTTACAGGGAGGGAAACTGAGACACCAAGTGGTGGAGTGTCTCATGCAAGATTACTCAGACAGACAGTGGCAGAGCTGGGATTAGAGAAGACTCTGAGGGTCTGTCCACACTACAAAAACAAAGTCGACTTTGTCAAGTTGACTTAACAAGGTTGACTTAAAGTTGACTTAAGTCGACCTTGTTAAGTCGACGTGGAGAGTCTACACCAGACTCTTGGGTCGGCTTAGAGCTGACCTTGTTAAGTCGACTTAAGAGTCCAGTGTAGACTCTTTAAGTCGACTGGCTAGGTTGAGGGAGAGCTGCGGCTCCCCAGGCTAGGGGAGCTGTGGCTCCCGGGGACAAAGGGAACCCCAGCTCTCGGGCAAGCAGGGAGCCATGGCTGCAGCCTTCTTGTCCAGGAAGCCTTCTTTCCAGGAGCCCTGGCTCCCTTCTTGTCCCTCCCTGAGACAAGGGAGCCGTGGTTCCCTGCCAGAAGGAAGGGCAGGGCAGGGAGCCGCAGCTCCCTTCTGGGCAGGGAGCTGGGTCATGAGCCGTAGCTCCCATTTACTGGGGAGAAGGGAGCCGCTGGGGATCCCTTCTCCCCAGCCCTAGGTCGACTTAGGAAATTAAGTCGACCTAGGGCATCTGTACCGGCTTTAGGCCGACTTAACGGGTTGATTTAAGCATTAAGTCGACCTAATGCCTGGTAGTTATTAAGTCGATTTAATGAAAGGCCGGTGTGGACGTGGAGTAATTTAGGTCGACGTAAGCGTCCTTAAGTCGACCTAACTTGCTAGTGTAGACACACCCCTAGTGCTGACGTTAGCCACTAGCCTGTATTTCTTTGCAGTGTTTTGGAACTGCAACTGGCCGGGAGGTGGCAGTTTGGTCTGAATTCAAAGCACGGCTCTATATTACTTTTCTTCCTAAGTGTAGACGTTCCTAGAGTAGATTTGCATATTGTCTGTGAAGTTCTGAAGAGAGGAGGCAGGACAGACTGGGCTGGGATGTGGGACTAGGTGTCAGGAGTCCTTGATTTTATTCTAGTTTTTTCAACTAATTTCCTTTGTAACCCTAAGTGAGTCAATTCCTCTTTTTGGGCCTCAGCTTCCCCATCTTGGGGATAATCATGCATGCCTTCTTCACAGGGGGTTGTGAAGTTAAATTCTGCAAGGAGTGTAAGCTGCAATGGGGGTACAAAGAGTTGTTATATTCTTACAGCAGGATCCCAGTTATCCAGCCCCCAGGATCAGCACCTCCAGAGCTAACCATCTGCCAGCCAGTCTGTTAAAGCCCAGATAACTGAACAGATCATAGAGCCAATCCTGTGGGACACTGAGCCTTTCCTGTGAGCTGAGAACTCCCATAGACTTCCGTGGGAGGGAAGGCCCCTACAACTGACATGATTGTCACCGTAGCATGTTTCAGCATAGATGAAAGGCAGTGGGAGAAGCAGATGTCTCGGAAACCTTCGTGTTGATTGCTATTGAGAAGCACAACATCCACAAAGGTTCAGGGATTATTTCCCACTCTGCATGCTAGTAACGGGGCTTAACAAAAGGTGTGTATATGTATTAGGTTTCCTGTCACTTTCTCTTCTGATCAGCTTGAAGCAGTTAAACCTGGACAGGAACGGGATTTCGGAGGTCCCTTACCTGCATCAGATGGAGAATTCCCAGTTCTCCCTCCACCCCCCATCGGCAAAGATGAGCACCAAGGCGAAGTCCCGCAGCTGTCCATCTAGAGTTGGTCAGAAAGAGGAGCTGCAGCTGCAAGCTGGGGCTGGGTTGCAAGGAGAGCTGGTGATGGAGAAAGAGCAATTAGAATACTTAATTTTACGAAACAGCAAGGATCCAGACAGGACAGGTAACTGCTCCTGCCTTTCATTCACCGGCACCAACATTTCCATTCAATCAGTGGGAGAAGGATCAGGTTTTGTGTATGTGTGTGTGTGTTAGGGGTTGGGGGGAGAACAGGTACCTCAGAGATCACTCTTTGTTAGAGGTCAGACTGGGTGATCTGAATGGTCCCTTCTGGCCTTAGTTAAACATCTCGATGGGCCAAAACCATGGTCCCACTAAAAGCACTAGGAAACTCCCGGACTTCACTTGGGCCAGGATTTCACCTGTCAATTACAGTACAACCAAAATGCCCACTACGGTGAGGCCCTGCTCCTTAACATCAATGAATGCTGTGCCATTAGCTGCTGAACAGAACTAATTGGCAGACTCAGCTGGAGCCTATATTGGTCTTCTAGGCTCAGACCAACACCGCATGTATCCCTTCCAGTTCCCCCGGAAATGGGACGGGCCAACACAAACCCCTGCTCCATTATTAGTTATTATTTGTATTATCGGAGCACCCAAAGGTCGCTTGTTATGGACCAGGCCCCCATTGTGCTAGGTGATGTACAAAAGTCTCTGCCCCAAAGAGCAGACCATCTAAGTCCCACGCAGCTGTGTTTGGAAACCCACGATTTTGTCTGTGTTTTATTACAGAGGTTATTTTTACTTCTGTCTCTCGAGAACCGCCATTGCAGGTAAGAACTCTTTGCTGGCTTATGGATTAGGCTGCTCAGTCCAAAGTTTTTCTCCTCCTCAGCTTCTTCTCTTTAATAGTGTTATCCTCTTTCTGCCTTATTCTTTAGAAGCCCTTCTGGGAATGCTGAGGCATTAGCAGCCTGAATGATTTATGATCAGTAGCTGCCATAGCCTGGAGTCGGCTGCAGCAAATTTTCACATAACTGCTCTTAAATCTAATGTGAAGTTTAAAATGAAGCTGTATAATGGTCCCCACAGAAAGTGGAAACCGGGTTCTAGTGTTTACAGTATCAGATTGAGAGGACCCCAGGTTCTGTCCTAGAACAATCAATTTCTCACTCTCTGATCATGGTCATAATTTTCAACTTGGGTGCCTGAAGATATGCTATTAAATCCCTATTTAAACACTTAAATAAGTGGTCAGAGTTTCAGAGCTCTGATTCCATCCAGCAGGAAGGCAGTTCCTTTCAAAGATTAAACAACAAAGTTTGGTGTATTTTAAAAAAAAAATCTCAGTCTCCATGCAAAAGTCCAGCATTAATGCAATGTGCAAAAGCAAGTTCTTGCGAGGCTCCCTGAACTAGCTCTTGACTGTAATGGAATAGTCTTTATTTAAACCTCATTTAATGCACATTTGTTTCGCTGTGTGAATAACACATTTGATCTTATTAGTTATCCCAGTAGAAGCATTTTCTGAGGGAAAGACTCTCTCTTAAGTTCCACTATGCCTGGGCACTTACACAGTGCTTTTCATGCAGAGGTCTCAATGGGCTTTGCAAACACACAGCAGTGAGTCAAAAAAAAAAGTTAGTGTCACCAAAACGGCTGTGCCATTCAGTAGATGGGGCAGATTTCCCTAATATGAATCCACTTTCCTTTCAGGCAAGCTCTCATCAACAGGGATAAAATACTGAGATTTAACCCATCACCGTTAGGCTTCAGAATTCACACGCCATTTAGATTGATTAGAGCGGATGACGGGTGTTCACCCTCCACCAGCCCTGAAGGCTTCAGGTGGTTCAGAAAGGAAAATAACCCTTCTAGGCCACACCTGGACGAGAGTCAGGCCTGATGGAAAAGCAGCGATTGTCGTGCAGGAGCAGGCTGAGTTTGTAGAAAGACAGAAGCTGAGCGCAGAAGGGAGAATCTGCAGTCAGTCTCTGGGCACAGAGAGGAGGGTAGGAGGAGGAAGTCCGTGGGAGCAAAAGCCCTGGGATTCCTTCTCTGCTGGGGTTCCCAGAGGAGTGGTGGGGAAGGCAGAGTGGGAAAAAACAGTGAAGACTAACGCTGCAGCCCTTGGCCACTGATTTTAAGATCATAGAATCATAGAATAATAGGGTTGGAAGGGACCTCACGAGGTCATCTAGTCCAACCCCCTGCTAAAAAGCAGGACCACTCCCCCTAAATTATCCCAGCCAGGGTTTTGTCTAACCGAGCCTTAAAAATCTCCAAAGATGAAGATTCTACCACCTCCCGAGATAGCCCATTCCAATGCTTCACCACCCTCCTAGTGAGAAAGTTTTTCCTAATATCCAACCTTGACCTCCCCAGCTGTAATTTGAAACCATTGCTCCTTGTTCTGTCCTCTGTTACCCTCGAGAACAGCCTAGCTCCCTCCTCTTTGGAGCAACCCTTCAAGTAGTTGAAGGTTGCTATCAAATCTCCCCTCAGTCTTCTCTTCTGTAGACTAAATAAGCCTAGTTCCTTCAGTCTCTCCTCATAAGTCATGTGCCCCAGCCCCCTAATCATTTTTGTTGCCCTCTGCTGGACTCTTTCTAATTTGTCCACATCCTTTCTGTAGTGGGGAGCCCAAAACTGGACACAGTATTCCAGATGCGGCCTGACCAGTGTCGAATAGAGGGGAATTATCACATCCCTCGATCTGCTGGCAATACTCCTACTGATTGCAGCCTAATATGCCATTGGCCTTTTTGGCAAGAAGGGCACACTGTTGGCTCATATTCATCTTCCCGTCCACCATAACTCCCAGGTCCTTTTCTACAGCGCTGCTACTTAGCTGATCGGTCCCCAGCCTGTAGCAGTGCATGGGATTTTTCCGTCCTAAGTGCAGGACTTTGCACTTGTCTTTGTTGAACCTCATGAGGTTTCTTTCGGCCCAGTGTTTCAATTTGTCCAAGTCTCTCTGGATCCTGTCCCTGCCCTCCAGAGTATCTACCATTCCCCCCAACTTGGTGTCATCCGCAAACTTACTAAGCACGCAGTCTATTCCATCATCAAGATCATTAATGAAGATGTTGAATAGAACCGGCCCCAGGACCGACCCCTGGGGCACTCCACTCGTTACCGGTTGCCAACCAGACATTGAGCCATTGATTCCTATCCGCTGAGCCCGTTGATCTAACCAGTTTTCGATCCACCTTACGGTCCACTCGTCCAACCCATACTTCCTTAACTTGCCAACGAGAATGCTGTGGGAAACCGTATCAAAAGCCTTGCTAAAGTCAAGGTATATCACGTCAATGGCTCTTCCCGCATCCACAAATCCAGTCATCTCATCATAGAAGGAAATCAGGTTGGTCAGGCACGATTTGCCCTTGGTGAATCCATGTTGACTGTTCCTGATCACTCTATTTTCCTCCAAGTGTTTCAGGATGGATTCCTTGAGGACCTGCTCCATGATTTTCCCAGGGATTGAGGTGAGGCTGACCGGTCTGTAGTTCCCCGGATCCTCCTTTTTCCCTTTCTTAAAGATAGGTACTATATTTGCCTTTTTCCAATCCTCCGGGACCACCCCCGTTCGCCACGAGTTCTCAAAGATAATGGCCAGCGGCTCTGCAATCACTTCCCCCAACTCCCTCAGCACCCTCGGATGCAGTTCATCCGGCCCCATGGACTTGTGCACATCCAATTTCATTAAGTGTTCCCTAACCTGACTTTCCATCACCGAGGGCCACTCTTCTCTCCAGTCCGCGTTACCCCGTGTAGTAGCCTGGGAGCTGGCCCTCCCTGTGAAGACTGAAGTAAAAAAAGCATTGGTCTAGAGGTGCAAGGCCCCTAGTTGGTTCCTCCAGCATTTGTACTAGGAAGTTGTCCTCAATATTCTCCAAAAACTTCCTGGATTGCCTGTGCACTGCTGTATTAGCTTTCCAGCAGACGTCAGGATAATTGAAGTCCCCCATAAGAACCAGGGCCTGCGACGATCTGGAAACTTCTGTTAGTTGTCCATAGAACGCCTCATCCACCTCCTCCTTCTGGTCTGGCGGTCTGTAGCAGACACCCACCACGACATCCCCCTTGTTGCATTCTCCCCTAAACTTAACCCACAGACTTTCAACCATCTTGTTTCCACTTTCATAGTGGAGCTCCGAGCAGTCATACAGCTTTTTTACATATAGCGCTACTCCTCCCCCCTTCTTCCCTGCCTGTCCTTCCTGAACAATTTATACCCATCCATGGCAGTGCTCCAGTCATTCAGGTTATCCCACCACGTTTCTGTTATTCCAATTATATCATAGTTCCTTGTCTGTGCCAGTACTACCAATTCTTCCTGCTTGTTTCCCAGACTCCTCGCATTTGTGTACAGGCACCTAAGATACCGGGCCCATTGCCCTACTTTGCCCTGTCGATTCTCCCTCCTGTCGCATCTTCCCCCTTGCAATTTCTCCCGGTGTCCTCCTTCCCCACTCGCCTGAGGTATTATGACTCCATCAGGAAATAAAAAACAATTATTTGATCCCCCTCCAGTTCCAACTACCCTCTCTTTTATTCCTGCTGTTCAAGCCCCGGCTCCCCCCAAGTTCCATCCCTTCCCCCAGGTCTCCCTCATTGTGACTTACCTGTGGGCCTTGGTCACCTTCCCCCTTCAAACCTAGTTTAAAGCCCTCCTCACTAGGTTAGCCAGTCTGCTTCCAAATACGCTCTTCCCCTTCCTGGATAGGTGGAGTACATCTCTGCCTAGCAGTCCTTTTGGTCGAGGAAGCCAAAGCCCTCCTGGTAACACCATCTCCGCAGCCAGGCATTCACCTCCAGGATGCATCTGTCCCTGCTCGGGCCCCTACCCTTGACCGGAAGGATCAAGAACACCACCTGTGCACCAAACTCCTTCACCCGTGCTCCCAGAGCCCTGTAGTCCCCTTTGATCTGCAGAGGGACATGGTAACCGGTCCACTTTTCGACGTCCCTGTGTCCTGGAGCGCCCCCAGCACAGACCAGTGTCTTTCTCTCACTATTCCCCTTCTTTCTGTAAGGGTGTCTTCATGGAGGGAAATGACCGTTCATGTCTGGCCGACTCTGGGACTCTCCCTGCCGGCTCCAAGAATACCTTGAGCCCAGACTTCACCTTCCCCCTTCCGGAACTTCGCTCTCTCAGCCTGGCCAACAACAAGGTGAGTCTACTGGGCAATTACAGGCCGTGTCCGTAGTAGCCAGTGCGGAATCTGGGCCTGTTAGGGGATGGGGGAGCTGTTACTTCACTTCTTCTTGCAACTCCTTGGTATGCTTTCTTGGGGGGGATCGGGAAACACCCTCAGGAAGGGCGCTAGGACCCACTGCAGACTTGCCTTGGCCAGCTGTGTTCTGCCACTCCACAGGATTTTCAGATGCTTAGAAATATGTCCCCTTGTTCTGTCCTAGACACTTGCTGGCCCCTCAGTGAGTCCATGCCTGGCCTGGAGGCAGGCTGTAGGACTGAGGCTGGAGAAGGCATTGGGGGCAGAGGTAGGGTATAGGGGCATTGCCCAGCCCCAGGGGCTGGAGGCACTGGGCCTGTCTCCATCATACCTCTGTGCGTGCAGGAGCAGCAGAGGTAGGAGTGGGAACGGCGGAAATCAGTGTCCCCCGGCTCCAGCCCTCTACGGCCAGTGGGCGCATAGCCCAGCCCTGCCCTTCCTCTTCCAAAGTGTCTGGCATTGCTCTGTGCTCAGAGTGGGACTGGGTCGTGTCGGTGCAGTGGAGAATTCCTCCTCCCATCCCTACGTGTGACCAGCTGCAGCAGCAGAGAGGTCCTACGGCACCTTGGGTGCTAAGGAGGGCACAGAGATCCAGTCTGACCCTCTCTCTTGCCTGGTCACTACTTCAGTGCTGGATCATTCAGCTCAGACTGCATATGGCTGACACTTCCCTGCCTGGGGGGACCCAAATCTTCGTCGTCTCGTTAAGGGGAGTGTTGTTCATGTTGTTATGAATTGACTGTAGACACACCCTCCTCTTTGCTACGGGGGTTGCACTTAGAGAGAGTGCATTTCCCAGCATGCATTGCACGTCCATGTCAGAGAAGAGGATGGCTGCCCCCCAGCCCTGCTTTCGGGTCATATTTGGGAAGAATATTGGCTCTGCTGCTCAGAGATGATAACATGTAGCCTTTACATGACGCTTTTCAGCCACAGATCTCGTATCACTGTACAAAGGGGAGCAGACTCTTTAGCCCCATTGTGCAGATGGGGAAACTGAGGAAGGGGCGAGACAGTAACTTGCCCAATGTCACCCAGCAGGCCAGTGGCAGAGCTGGGCCTTGAACTCTTCTCAGTCCCAGCGCCATTCTCGAACCAGTAGGCAGCACCGTCTCACCTGTGTCCCCCCAGACTGCTGCTTCGGGGTTTCAGACCACTGGCTACCTGTCTGGTGGTGAGCGAATCTGAATCAAAGTGAATGCCTCAGCACACACTGGCAAGAAGATAATGTGATATTTAAAACTGAATAAAAACAAATGCCTCAGCGCAGAGCAGCAGCAGTGCAGTAACTTTGTTTTTATCTTGCAGATTGAAAACGAGGAGGACTTGCTAGCTGTGGCTCTCTTTCCCTCTCTGCTGGAGCTGACTTTCCATAGCAACCCCCTTACCACGCTCCGGAGCGGTATGGTACCAGCTGGAACCCCTCGGGGCTCTGGCCCTGTGCTGAGAAGGGAAACACACAGGAGAACTATGCTCTCTCTGCTCCTGCTCCCCTGGAGTCAGTAACAAAACGCCCTTGAGGTGCAGGACCAGGCCTCAGGCTTTGCCCCTGTGTGCGGCTCAATCTGAAACAGGATCATTTTCACGCACACGCTTGGGTTTGCTGCTCCAGCGCCTGTTGTTCCGACGGCTGGCATGGACGCGGCGGCCTGCATTTGAGGTGTTAGCGCTGCTCTTCATTTAAAGTGCTGGCTGCCTGCTCAGAACCGACCGGTGCAGTTTTCCAAGCCGTGGGAGCAATCCCGCTCCTCTTAGTAGCCACATCTTCAACAGGGGGAGCGGTATAAGGAGGGCCAGCAAGTTTTTGCTCCCCTGGACTGGGAATTGTCTTTGGCTCAGATCAGGGCTGGTCCTTGGGAAAGGTTGGCAGGGTGCACTGTTCTTCACGCAGAGATGAACCCCAGTTGGAGCCCTTGGGCTCTCCTGCACATGGCTTTAAGTCACTCCAAGGACATCAGGGAAGGAGTAGGCAAGGCCGTGCCTATGTGCACACCCCAGCTATCAGAGCCAGCTGGCCGGGGGGAGCATGCACTGCTGCTTTAAGACATGTGGAGCTGGAGCCTAAGGGAGTTAGGTGCACAACTCCACTGAGTTTCAGAGAATTGAGTACGTAACTCCTTTCAGTTCCTAGGGTTAGATCTTCTCCTGGTTCTCATTACAGTGACCATCAGCTGGGCCACTCTGCCTCTTGCTGCTACGCCAGGGAGGAGTGGAGCAGAACCTCCACGGCTGTATTGACGTGCTGTGATCCACCCCAGTGCTTTCACAGATCAAAGCTGAAATCCTGCAGTGACCACTGGAAGCCAGAGAAGATGCTGGCTCATTGTCTCACTGCATGAGTCGGTCTCTGCTAGGCCAGAGAACCTTGTCGCGGAGCTGAGCAAAGTGCTCTAGCAGAGATCCTGTTTTCTGCTGGTAGAGTGCCATGACAGACACAGCTGGTCTGAAAGCCATCCCTTTGTGTTGCAGGTGATCCACCTTTGCTGACCAGTTTCCTTCAGCAGAGACTGGGGATTAAGCTGATTAGGAGAAAGGTTTCGAAACTGGAGAAACCACACATCTTTATCCCAGCCAAGGCTAATAGGAAGGTATGACTGGATCACCGTGGCAAATGCAGTCTTGCTCCCAGGGAAGTCAGTGGTAGAACTCTTTCTGGAGTGTGTGGGCGCAGGATTCTGACCACTCCTTGCTCACTAGGAGCTGGCTGACCCTGCATTTCTAGTCCCTATACAATCCGCAGGGTGCAAACGGTTACCCCCTAGTCCTGGGACCCATTCAAAGAACACATATAATAAGAACAGTCCAATTATTGAGGCTTGGGTGAGATCTAAGGTCTCAGCCTTAAGGATTTTTGTCCTTCTCCAGTGGTATATCTGAACCACGTCCAACGCTTAACAGTGTTGCATCAGCCCAAACATTTAGATTATTGGAACCCCCTAATACCGCAGCAAAAAGGTACACTGTTTAGGGAATTATGGTCCCCCTGGCAGAAAGCCAGAGCTGTATGTTTCTGTAGTTTGTGGAATGAAGGACAATTCTCACCCACAAGCCACATAGGAGCTGGTTTGAAACTACACACTAGCTGTTCTTTCATTCCAAATGTTGCCAAGATATTGCTATTATAGGCACCATACAGAGAAATCTGATGTGCTCTGAGCCTTGGTGATTTTACAATCCAGAGTTCACCATCTAAATAACCTGACAGTCTGAACCATGGCCCCTGTTTAACAGAGCACAAATACATGGGCTTAATTTTCAGTGGTGAGGAATCCCATCTCCATTAAGCACCGCATCTGGGTCACGGGGGAGTGGTCCTGCTTTTAGCAGGAAGTTAGACTAGATGACCTCAGGAGGTCCCTTCCAGCCCTAGGATTCTATGACTCTATGGAACTTTTTCAACAGAATTATATGGGGCCCTTCCATGTAGTGAGCTGCACAGTGTTTGGGACCCTGATCCGTGAGTGAGATGGCTTTGGAGGAGCACAGGATGAGACATCTCGATCCCATGGATTCAGGGGATCCACAGAGATGGGCACCTCCAGATCTATGGAGGTTGGAGCTGGTCTACAGGAATGACTGCTGCTCTGCTGGCCAGTCTTTCCTCCTGGCATATGCTTGGTAGACTTTAAGGCCAAAGGGACCTTTCTGACCACATAGGTTTGCCTCCTGCGTAAAGCAGGCCATAGAATTGCTCCCAGTGATTTGTGCTCAGTAGCAGCTGTGGGGTGGGAGACTCGCAGGAGTTACGTCTGCATCAAACCCCATTTACTCTTGCCTCCATTTCTTGCAATAATGGATGGCCATCACCTGAACATCAAGCAAGTGTGGCTACACCCTGATATTCGTGGCATCGCAAGGGAGTTGCCTGAGGGAATCATTTGTTTCCCAGACCCCGGCAGAGCCTAAAGCATGCCTTTCACTCTGCTCTTACCAGCTGTATTGGAAGCTGTGGTCAAATAAAAACATTCCAACGATAATGGCAGTTAAAATCTGTCGTGGCTGAGCAGAGATAGAACGTTAATTGCTCGGCCCTTTGCGGATGGGTCTAAACTGTACTTAACCAGTGTAAACAATGGATCAAGCCCTTTATAACCTGATACTGACCTTGCCCCTTCCAGAATGGGTCAGAAGTCCTATGGGCGCTCAGTATTTGTCACGGTTCCAAGAGCTCTGGAGGTTCATCCTTTATTTCTCTTCCAGATAACCTCACATGTCCCAAAGGTTCCAAAGCAGCCTCTGATGCTAGAGGCTCCGCTTGAGTCCTTCTTTTGGAAACTCTGGTCAGATCCCGAGGGCAGTAAACCAGAAGAGAATGATGAAGGATCACATAGCTTGAGCCTGTCTGCTCCTCTTCCACCGATCAGACCATCTTCGGCACAGCAGAACCAGGAGCCTCATGATGATGCCAACATGCTTGGTAGCCAGAGTGAGGCACTGGAGAAAGAGACGTGTGATTCCAAGCTTGATCCTGGCAGAGCTCAAGATGACACTGACTTGTTTTTTCTTACTCAGGTGCGTGCACATGTACTGTGTATAATTCTCTATTTACAAGCCAGTCAGACTTGGGAATGCACACAGGAACGAGCACAATTAATGCACCACAGTGGTGTTAGTGGAAACTAATAATCAGTTTTCTAACTTCCTGGGTTCAATTGCATTTATAAAGGCAATATGGTTGCAGGTGGACTGCCTGGTTAGGTGCTCGGTAACTGAATGTGGAATCTGGCACTGATTTAAATCCAGCCCATGTTATCAAATATCATTAACATCTAATGGCTTCCACATCTTCCAGATGTGTGTGAACGAAGTAACTTTTCCGTTCCTGCTAGGGAAGTCACTGCATCACAAAAACCATCGGCATTATTAATTAATTCCTTATTGGAAGTCTCAGTAGAGACCACGTTCAAGGAATAACTTGTGCATGGAAACTGAATTTCTATCTTTTCCCGTATGGTGTTAGTCCAGATCTGGACTGAAGTGCATTAGCTGAGCAGAAGGGTGAGGTTGTTATTGAAATTATCCAGATAACTAACAATAACCTTACAGGCCGTACTTGTGCTAGGTGCTGTCCCTACCCAAAGAGCCTACAATCTCAACAGGCCACGTCCTATTTTGAACCTAGTCTAGGGACGCTGAGCTTTCGGGCTGGTACTGTTTCTGGTACCAAATTTCCATTCGGCAGTTAATAGGGCAGCCTTTCAAACATCCTTTCTCTGAACTGTAGCCCTCTAGTTGTGTGTGCAAGCAAACTTGCTGAAAGCATTAAAGAACCAAACGCTGAGTGTCCGGAGAGGGATAGGGGTTAGAGCAGGATGTCACGCACCAAACCCCACTAACTTCTGTTCTCAGCATTTGTAATGCTCACCGTGGGATGATGAGTGAAGTCCCTACAGGTCTTCGATCTTGTCTGTTCCAGGATTTTTCTCATCTGGAAACAGTCACATTGCCAGGGCAGAGATGAGCTCAGGTGTTATTGATACCTGTTGTGTCACCTTAAGGTTGAATGGTGGTAAGAGCACTTAAGATGGCCCTAAACGTATCTGAAGAATCCCAGGTTTGCAGGAATCATATAAACTTTTCCAGGGGTGTTACAGGTCAATGAACATTTGGGAACTGTTGTGATATTAGATACCCTAGTTTAATGACTAAATAGTATTACTCAACCAGGATGTCAATTAGGAAACCCAGGTGCACCAAATTGAGATGTTTAGAGACAATTTCCATCCTCACTTAAGCCCAAGGGACCCCGGAGAGTGCCATGGAGTGCAGCTGTTGATGTAGCTGAAGGTAGAATTCGGTTTTGGAGTACTGTGTCCAGTTCTGGGCCCCTCATTTCAGGAAAGATGGGGACAAATTGGAGAAAGTCCAGAGAAGAACAACAAAAATGATTAAAGGTCTGGAATACTTAACTTGCGAGAGAAGATTGGAAGAGCTGGGTTTGTTTAGTCTGGAAAAGAAGAGACAGAGGGGAGATGATAACAGTTTTCAAGTACCTAAAAGGTCGTTACAAGGAGGAGGGAGAAAAATTGTTCTCTTTGACAGCTGATGATAGAACAAGAAGCAATGGGCTTAAATTAAAGCAAGGGAGGTTTAGGTTGGACATTAGGAAACAATTCCTAACTGTCAGGGTGATTAACCACTGGAATAAGTTGCCTCGGCAGTTTGTGGAATCTCCTACATTGGAGGTTTTTAAGAGCAGGTCAGACAAAACACCTGTCAGATGGTTTAAGAGGTTACTTGGTCCTGCCATGAGTGCAGGGGACTGAAATT
The DNA here is from genome assembly GCA_007922175.1 of Pelusios castaneus. Classification (NCBI taxonomy): domain Eukaryota; kingdom Metazoa; phylum Chordata; order Testudines; family Pelomedusidae; genus Pelusios; species Pelusios castaneus. The sequence continues at coordinate 55,633 of ML686071.1, forward strand.
GATGGCCTCTCACGGTCCCTTCCGGCTCTACAATTCTGGGAGATAGGCCTCCTTTCTAGAGCTGTGTTGGGGGAAGGGCAGTTGTTGGTGCCTAATTTTGCAATGAGGAGACCCTGTTGGAAACCCTCTCCCCTTGTTATCTAAAGCTGGCTGATGGGGATGATATACCCAGCTCTGTTTGGAGACATGAACTGGGGGGAAGACGAGGGCAAAGGAAGAAGCCAAGGACACTGAGCAGCTCCACGTATCTTCCCACAAAATATAAAGGTTATGAAGAATTGCTCCGTGTGAAAATTGATCCAGATTTTATTGAGCCGGTTGGTAAGTCAGTAAAGCTGATTTCTCGTTCTCTGGCTCAGAAATGCTTGTCCTGCAGGTCAGACTAGAACCTAGATGATCGTAATGGTCTCTTCTGACTGTCAAACCCGTGAATCTTAACCTGCCTTTGAATCTGAGATCAGCATGTGTAACTGGGAATCTAGATAGGCCGTGGTGAGAGCCATGTTTACTCTCTCCTTGCCCCTGAGTAACAGTGATCTTACACTGGTGCCTTGGGAGGTTTCTGCAATACAGGTAATGCTCACCTTGTGTAGGAGGCCCGTACATGGCCTTTGTATCACATAAGTCACTCGGAAGCCGTAGAGGCTGCCCCGATGCAGGGCTGTATCCCAGGTAAGCGGACTGAACCATATCATCCTCTGACCTGGACATTCTTCTGTGTATATTTGCTTTGAAAGACCATTTCCTTTGGGAAATTTGGTACAGTCCAGTTTGTTGGCTTCTGAGCTGCCCATTATGGCAAACTGGCTGTTAGTCCTGGAAAAGCCAGCAGGGGCTGGAGGTTCTGTCTTTTCATGCATTGATCTGAGACCCAGAAGGGTGATGGATTTTTCAGTGGCTCCACACTTTTTGCAAGCAGAAGGGCTTTAGCCTGGCTAAATTCCAGCTCTCCAGTTTCCCCTGCCCTTTCAAGTGGCTCTGATATTCTCCACCTCCAGCGAAAAATTCAGTTCTCCTGCAGGCTGAGATGACCTGATCCACACAAGTATTCTGTTTCTCATTGTTGACTAGACACGATGCTGCTGAGCTGGGATCTGATTGGCAAGTCTGAGCTGCCTCAGTGTCCTTGTTTTGTGACACAGAGCAGCAGAAGAAACGGTCTGTGTTCCCAGCCCAGCCAGGTCTCCAGTGGCAGCTTTGACCTGATGCTACACTGCAGGCTCATTCTGAATGGCTACAAAATAATTGGAGGAACTGTTTTCTTCGTTAGGCAGGCAGAGCTGAGACCCAGCTTGCCCTTGGACATTCCCCTTGTGAAAAAACATGATCTGGTCTATATCCTAAACTGGTGTATAGCATGAATTTTAAACAGGCGTTGAGAAGCGGTCTTATTTTAGTGGGGAATGGAGTATAGTTTTACAGTGTCTTGCACATAGGTGGTCTATCCCTTGGTTAATTACAGTGTGGTGCTTTGAAATGAAAGCAGCTAAAGATCATTTGAGCTGATTAATATGGGGAAGCTCTTTGAAGAGATCTGTAAGTGCGAAGTGTTACTGTGATTGTCAGCCACAGCTGAGAACAAGCAGTGGGTTTCCTTCTCTTTATTCCTAGGAACACAGCAAAACGTGCAGGCCCTGGCGCGTGCTTTGAAACAACCTCTCGTGTATCGTGACTCAAAGGCAAGACTTGATAGCTTGCAGAAGCCGTATGTGCCCCAAAAAAAGAAGGTAAAACATTTATGCCTGAATGGCAGAATGATGATTTTTGTTCTCCGAATGTGTCTGGAAATGGGTCCAAGCCAAAACTTTGGCTCCAATCCCTGCCAAACAGTGGGGAAATTTGGCTCCGAACTTGATAACAGACTCACATTGAAACTCTGGCTCTGAGCAGCTCCCAGTCATTCTGGATCCAAATTTCCTATCACTGATCCATCTCTTCACCTCTTTTCATGTCAGGCTCCACATTTTTGGCCCAATGCTATCAGATACCATCTGTGAGTGTACTCACGCCTACCAATGACTGATTGGCTTTGAAGGCTGGTCTAATGAGCTTCCCTTGTACCTTAATGTAGAGGTTCTGTTCAGGTCCCAAGTCCATTGCTCATCTTTGCCCTTCATCCAGGCGGGTGTACTCTTTCTCCTCCATGGACCATGGCTGCTCCAGACCCCCACCGTACCATTCCAAAATCATTCCAAAATCATGGCACATTGCGTTCTGTTTGAATGGAAACTGCTGGGTATGAGCAGCTGACTGCCACTTAATCTGGTACCGGGCACAGTTGCCCCAAAAGGTTGGCAGTTGTCGGTTTAGGGTAGTGAGGAACTGTCCATCTCCAGAATATTGGCAGTAGTCCAACCAAGAGGGGTAGATGCCATGGAGTAAACTCTTACATAGCCACGCTACTCTATAACTGCACACCTCACCACATATTAGGTACAAAGGGCAGCTGAGAAACATGGACGCGACGTAGATTCTGGTATCACTAAGACTGACACGTATGAGATTCTTCTGTGACTAGCTTTCTCAGTTCAAACTGAGCACAGTGCTTACAAGGGGTATCCAGAGAAAGTGTTTCGCTTAACATTGTAGGGTAGGCAGACGGTGGGAAGTGAGCAGGGCCATGAACATTAATACCTGCTCATCACTGTCCGCTTTCCTTGTAGCTGGGGAAGCCGCCAGGTCCTCCATCTGGAAAGACTAAAGCAGAGGTGCTGGAAGACATCCTGCTAACCATGAGAGGCAACACGAACATCACAGAAGTTCCACTAGGTACTTTTCCCTGCTGCTGTTCACTTGCGTGCGAAGATTGTGATAGGACAGACCTGGGCAGATGCAGGGCACATCTGCATTATGAAGTATTTGAAATTTGTGCCAGTAACTTATATGGTCCAGTGGCAATAGGCAGTAGATTTGTAACTCAAGTTATCTACATTCCAGCCCTGATTTTTGACAGTGCCCTTGGAAACGTCACTTCTCTGTGCTTCAGTTTCCCCATCCCCCTAGCTAGGAGATACTGAGATCCTGTACAGCAAAAAACAACCAGAGTCCTGTGGCACCTTACAGACTGGCAGATTTTCTTTGGCATAAGCTTTCGTGGGCGATTACCCACATCATGCATCTGACGAAGTGGGTTATAGTCCACGAAAGCTTATGCCAAAGAAAATCTGTTAGTCTATAAGGTGCCACAAGACTCTTGTTGTTTTTTGCTGTACAACCGACTAACACCGGCTACCCCTCTGAGATCCTGTAGCTGTTGACAGCACTCAGCCTGTTACAGAATCAGATCTCCTACAGCCAGGATGTGCACAGACCTCCATATCTTGGAGGCTGGTGAACAGGAGGACTGGGCCGGCTTCCCAAAGTGGAAAAGTTCAAAATGCGGTAGCCGGAAGTTACACTCTGGCCTGGTCACTCATGAGCACACACACAAAGCCAATGCACCCCCGGAGTCCTTCAGTCGCTTGTGTTACAATTTCCATTGTAAAGTCTGGATTTTTTTTTTCAAGCTTTATAGTAGGAAAAACAACTTAGAACAAGGGCTGCCAAATGAAGCCCTGTCACTGACATTCACACCACTCCTGGCAGGCACTCACCCCCCTTTGGCAGGTGAGGGAAACAGAGGCCAAGGTAAGTGATTTATCCCAGGCCCAAGGAGAAGTGGGGATTTGAACTTGGGCATAGCAGGGGCCCAGCTCCATTAGCCAGGCTATTGAATCCTTGCTATATCCAGTACAGAACCTTTTATCCAGAACGCCACTTCAGTTGTGCTAATGCATGGGAAGAAGCGTTCCTGTTTGGAAGCAATTTATTGAGGGAGGATCTCCAAACTAGGTAGTCCAGCTATCTATGGACTAAACTGGTTTTACAGCATGGACTCAGGCTCTGTTGCCTACAGTAGGAGCTGCGGCCGAGTTCAGAGGATAGGCTCAGACCTGACAGTGCTTTCCGTAGCAGAGGTGGGAGGGAGGCACTGAAGAGAGATTTTAAGAGACCAATTCCAGGAGAAACATAGTGAGGTCATGATTCTGATCTTCCCTAGTGTCTGTTTTGCGGAAGAAGAAATCCAGCCCAAAGGAGTATCAGGAGGCGCTGAAGTTGATGAAGGAATTCTACACGAAGTACAAGGCTGCTTTGGCAAGTTCCAATAAGGCGCTGACCCGGGCGAGTAGGAATTTACCAGAGCCAGTTCAAAGCCCCACTCAGGAATCTTTGGTTGAGATGAAGGAAAGTAAACAAAACCCTCTACCTCAGGCCCCGGCTGAGAGCGAGAGCCTCAGGCCTTACCTCTCAGTGGAGAAAAGTCCATCAGTCAGGAGGAGTGTGGTGACGTTTGCTTTGTAAACTTGGCTGTGGAGAACATGAGCTTCCAACTTTTTCTTTCTAGATACCTTTGAGTTAGTTTTCCAAGTAGGTTAGTGCACTTTTATTCCCTCCTCAAGGGCTAATCCAATTGTGTGTGCTTGCAAGCGGTGAAATAAACAAACAGCTCACAGAATGTGTGACCGCTTATTGGCAGGCTGCTGCTGTGAGGTTAGTTTGACATACCTAGAAATCCCCCTGGCCAGCACTTTGCAGGTGTGCAGGCACCTGGCACGCTTCAGGGACATCACAATGGCATCTCACACAGGGCAGTGTGACCACAGCTGGGTAATAGACAGGGTGGCTGAAAGCACTTGCCCTGCAGCCTCACTGACTGCACAGTGGGTCTTTCATTAAGTGATGAAAACAAAGGGAAAGGCAGCAGATCAACTGGGGTTGGCTGTTGCCATAGTAACTTCAGGTCATTTTAACCCGGGAAAAGTATGCTGGAACGCACCGGAATGCCGTTTTGGGGCCCACAAATTTGCCAGGCCAGTGTTCTGGGGCCCAGAATAAGAGAAAACTCCAGTGGAAGGCTTGTTCCGCTCTGCCCTGGCTGCTGGCCGATCAGCTGGGAGCATCAGCCAGGCCAAGCCAGCCTGGGGAGTTTTCAAATCTCCTGCCCTGAGCACACTCAGACAGGCCTGGCCAAGTAGGGACTGGACACCTCTGCAGCTCCAGCCAGTAGACTGGGAAGCTGCCAGGGGGAATGGGTGGGCTGGGCGGTGAGCTGGCGGGGGTTGGGGGGACCCAGGGAGCCAGCAGGGAAAGGGAACAAGAGTGCCGGGGAGTGCCAGGGCCGGGACAAGACTCGGGTTCAGGGGCTGTGGGAACTCCGTTAAAATTAATTCAAATTTAATTAAAGATTTAAACCCAATTTTAATTACAATAAATTTTAATTCAATTAATTTTTAATTTGATTTTAATTAAGTAAACTGCTGGCTTTCAGGGTTCTAAAATCTGTCTTTTGGGCCCTCAGGGTTCTAAAATCTGTGTTTTGGGCCCTCAACCAAAAAGGTTGGGAACTACTGATTTATAATGCAAAATTTTAAGTGTGTTTATTTGCTTTCTCTTTGTCTTTCTAATGATACTGCTAGCTTGAATGAAAAAAACAACAACCAAGGAGTCCTGTGACACATTTAAAGACTAAAAAATGTATTTAATTTGTAAATGTGTTAGTCTTTAAAAGTGTCACAGGACTCCTTGTTTGTTTGGCTGAACTAGACTAACATGGCTCCCCCTTTGGAGCTTGTCACAAATCGACAATTAGATGCCACTGGATTATGAAAGTAACAGAGTCACACACATGGAGGACCTGGCAAGAAGGGAGCGGCGACTCCCTGCCGAAAAGGAATGGAATTCTAGAAGTAAATGTGCGTTTTGTTCAGGCCCCTAGAAAGACGTCATAAGGCTATCCAGCAGCGCTGTCCCTAGTTCTAATAATAACTCCTCGTATGACAAGGTTTCAGTGACGCGGCCCTCGGCCCAATATCCTAGTCCTCATGTGGCTCTCATGGAGATTTGAGTTTGAGACCCCTGTCCTAGACAGTGTTATGAGGTTAGCATGGATTTTACATCTTTTATTTGGGTGGTGGTCACTCACCATCCAGTTCTTATTACTTCCCAGCGGTTAAATGATGTTGATATGGGTTGGGTTTTGCATACCAGTGTTGTTTGTGCTGACATAATAGACCACGTCTGTGGAGATGAAAGAGTTTGCGTTCTAGTGTCATCTCTCAGCAATATCAAATTTCTGTTTTAATTGATGAGAAGTTTAGGTAAACTTTCTTGTCTTGTAATTTAGTTGCACATAACTTTTGATGCAAACATTGGTCCTGTTACATTTTTTCTTGATCTGGTTGAACTGGGCAGCAATGATGCTGATGGCGTAGTATTAGCTTTGCTGCAGTGTTTGACAGCACGTGGGTTCACAGAGGAATTTCTCAAAGATAATTGGATTGGTTTAGGTGTAGATGGAGCCTCTGCCATGTTAGGCAGTAAGGCTGGTGTTTGCTGCAAAATTAAAGACATGATTTCCACTTGACGAAGTGGGATTTTCTCCCACGAAAGCTCATGCAATTAATAAATCTGTTAGTCTTTAAAAGTGCCACAAGACTCTGTTGTCATTTTTGATAAGTTGGCATTGTTTTAATCACAGGCTGGAATTGGCCGTGGCTAATGCTATCATATGCTGCAGTGAAGTTAATCACTTTAAATCATTCATGGATTCAATGTATGCTCTGTACAGTCAGTCACCAAAGTGCTTGAGAGAGTTGGCTGAATGTGCGAGTGGTCTGGAAGTCCAGTTTATTAGGATTAGATGTGTACTTGGTGTACTTTGGATTGCCTGTAGCTGCCGCACTGTATGAGCTGTGTGGTGGTCATATGCAGCCCTCCATAGCCACTTCTTGAAAAAATCAACTGATTTCTCACTCGAAGGGAAAGATAAAGCAAAATCTGCTGGCATGGCAAAAACCTGGAGAATCCAGTTTTTGTTAAAAACTTGGGTCTCACGCTTGATGCTCTGGAGGAACTTGCAGACCTGTCCTTGGTGTTGCAAAAATCTGATGTAACATTATCCACAGCAAGTAAGTTGATAAGTTCAGGTGTTTATAGCTCGTAGAGAGTGGGATTCAGAACTCTACCAAGAGGCTTGTGAGGCGATTGCTGCAGGTTGCTTTAAAGGTGTATGTGTAAACATGTCTGTGATTGCTGGCAAGCAAATTGAAATTTCTACATGTCAGTTTTACCAGGCCTTAGCGGACTGAATGAATGCTAGATTGTTCCCAGACTCAGAAAAAACTGAGTGCTGTTGAACAACTTGACCCATCACGTTTCACTACAGAGCTGTTACTGGAATTTGGTGAAAGTGACAAAAATTTTGTGTTCCAAGTTTGGCATTGCGCTTAATGAAGTGAAATGTGCATATTGCGAATATAAAGATCACAGTTCTTATTGTGTTATGCAGTGTTTGCTAGTTTGTGATAATAATTGATATAGACAAATGCCATATAAAATTATGTTTATGGAGCGATAACTGATGCATATGGTACTGAGAAGTGGTTGCAAATGCCTACCTGGGCTCGGGCTCGCACATGCATGTAGGGGGCCCAGAGATTAGGAGGGTTCTGGGGCCTGTCAAATTATACTTTAACTACTGATCTTAACAGAGCATTAATTAGTCATGCCTCATTAAATTTGCACGGTCTAGGCATTCTCTTCTCATGCTCCCTTAATACTCCCCCCGCAACCTCAAAAATACTCGTGTCCATGGATTCTGGACACACGTTAAAGTACTTGTACTTCTAGGATTGACTAAGCAAGGTGGTGATTCCATGCCGTGTAACTGACTCTGAAACAGGAAGCAGGAAGAACTCAAGACAAAATATAAAAATACACATTTTCTAAGCAAAATATTACACTGCGGCACCTTTTTTGGCACGTGTCATGGATCACACCCCCGGCATACCTCCTCAGTCACACACCGGCTGGTTGGTTGTCACATGGATGTCTTGCCCAGAACAGCTGTACATGTTGCAGGTGTGAAGCTGATATGCTTATTACTAAGGCACGTGTAGTAACTTATCTGACTGCTGGAAGCTCAGCTGTAATTCAGATTTTAAAACAGCTACTCGCTTTTCCTTCGCTCCTGCCATGTGCAAATCTATCGGTGCTGAGGCCCCCTTGCATGGAGTATGGTGAGAACTCAACAAAATTGAGTTCTACATGGCTCAGAACTGAGTTAGGAAAAACAAAGCATGGGTTTCGTCCAAGGCCATCCGCCCTCTTTAAAATTAGAGCCCCCCCTAACGCCAGAGGCATGGGCAGGGCTAAGGAACAGCACTGTCAAAGGAGAGTTTCAGGAACAGCCCTTACTACAATGGCGAAGGAATTGTTAGAGACTTTTGCTGGTGAGAGTCCACAGGATAGCAGTTGCGATATTCAGCAGCGTATCTGCCTGGAGGGGCCATGTTCATAGGTGGACTGCAGTTCTTTGTGAAACACTCACGGCCGAGGAGTAATTTGTCTGTAAGAGTCTGATTTTTGACAGAAACGACAGCTTGTGGAGAGTGACTTTTCAGGAGTGTTAAAAGCAGCAGCGTGGGCCAAATTCATCACTGAAGGAATTCCAAGGACCTCCGGCTTTTGCCTGAACACAATCTAAACTGGCGATACTGCTCAACGTGGGCAGCATTTGAAGACTGTAAACCCCAAGATACTATTTTCGCATGGCCATCTGAGACATCACTACTGCATCCAGAGCTGGTGTCCCCATTTTCAAGTTGGAGAGGGCACTGAAGAGTGATGAAAAATTATTGGAGACATAGATGGGCGGGACTGCACAAGCACAATCCTTGTAGTTGATCAAAAAGAATGAGGGGGATGGAATTACTGTGTAGAAACACCGTCACAGCAACCACAGTAGCTACTGAGGGGCTCTTTTAAACTAGTCGAGAAAGGTGTAACAGGAACCCGCGGCCACTTGCAGCTTGAGGGAGCCAGTGTGTGTGTATATATGTCTGGATCAGGCCCAGCAGGGGAAAGAAAACCTTGGCCCCTTTAAAGATCACACCCCTCTGACCTACTGCTGGACTGGGGGCCAACTGGCTGGACAGACAGACACAATAGAAGACCTGGCTCCAACAGGAGGGTTTTAAAAGCCCTCTGCACTCGCTGGGGGCAGGATTCTGCGGTGAAAAAAAATCACTGAGCTTTCCTGGGAGCATACTTGTTGCCTTTTGCAAGCTGGGTACCTTCCTGGAAGAGATGCTTTAGTCCAACAAATTGTAGGGCTTAAGGCAGGGGTAAGTGCGTGAAATTCTCTGGCCCATGTTAAGTAAGCGGCCAGCTCAGGGGATCTAAAGGGCCCGTGGTCTCTGGACTCTATAACTCTCTCCCTTGGCTCAGGGAGCTTTCCAATGGCCCAGCGCTGACCCTCTCCTCTCCCTCTCTGCAGCTGCTGGCTGGCCCATGTGGGTTGCTCTTGGGCACAAGAAGGAGCTTGCTAATGTCTGTCTAATTCTCCATCCCCGTGTGTGAGGTTATCCTTGCCTACACAGCAACCGTTCCTGTTCGCATCTGTATTGCTACTGCTGATCACACCCCAGCTGACTTTGCTCCCCCGGAAAGATTTGAAAACGCCAGCCCCAAGATACGTGGGAGCCACAAGTCTTGTCTACACCCCGAAACTAAACATTGCAAATGTTTCCCACCTTGGGTACCAAAACTCTTCTGCTGTTAGCAAGGAGGGAGCTCTAACACACACAGGCCAGAACTTGCCCTTGGGACTGACGCAACATTCCCACCTCAGAGCCCTCCTCTGCAATGGACCACGGGCAGGACAGCCCCCTGCACACCAGCATTTCCTGCAGCACTGACCCAGTGGTTCCTCTGTTCCCAAAGAACACCTTTTGTTCTAGAAAATGGGAACTCTCAGCTTTTTTCCACATACCAGTCACCAGCAAACATATTCAGGCAGGTTAAAATAGACACAGGGACAGGCTTGCTAATTTTCACATATAGCAACTTCAGTAAAACCAGGTAAGTCATTGTAAGAATCTTGTTTTATTCTAGTTTAATCTCTGCCTTTGTCCTGGGGTGAGAGCCCTCGTCGCTGCTGCTCAGATGTACAAAGATATTTGTAATTTGGGAAATTTTCACTCTGCTTGAAATAACAGAAGCCACAGCATGACAGAACCATGTCCCCACATGTTATTTTACCCACACATTATACACATGCAAGCAAATAAGCTTTCAGTAAACTCCGCTGTGTTTTATAATGTTCTGATGAAGCCACACTGGTTCAGCTGAGACCCTAAATGACTTGTCTTTTACTGCACTGGTTTTTCAATAGCAAGTTGAGGCTACACCAAAGCACAATAATTTAAAGCATATTGGAAAAAATGTAACAACAGCTATATTTGTTTTGAACAGTTTGACAGTAAACACCAGAGAACCAGGCATACACATGATCCCATCAGTTAAAGGGTTTTTTTTTCTTTGCATAGTGAAGAGGTAATTCTATATCCGTTTGATGCGCTGCTCTGTTTTAAAGATACAGGAATGAAAACAGTTTGCATCAAACTCATCTACAACATGGAGAGAGATCAGTCTGGCTTTTGAGCTATAGTTCAAAGGACATGGCCCAGTTCTGAGCTCATTCTGAAGATCTACCAAAGATCCCATAAGCCAGATCAGTGACTTTCCAGAACTTCATGTCCATGTGCGAAAGCTGAACAAGGAATGGTCTTTAGTTTTCATCTCTTGCCCCCTTTAAAAATGGGAAAGGATGGGTTTTGATAACGTATTTCCCCACGGCACAGGACAAGCTCCTTGTCAACCTTTCACTTGAAAACTAGGAGATGGCAAAGAGGTCCTGAAAGTCCAGCAGGGCTATCCTTGATGCATGGCTAAAGGCCAGGTTTTAAAAACAGTTATAGTCGTTAAGGCTTCTACCTCCCTTTTGCTTTCACTGACGAAATACAAAGTAACACTTGAAGCTGTACTTCGTGACTAATCCAGACTTCACTTACAATACCATTTGGAGAAAAATACTGACAATATAGGACAGCATTATACAATCATCTGTTGCACAATTCAGTCTTTTGGCACTTTTCCTTCATTTGTTTACTGATGTCTGCAGTCACTGACCCCCATGAGAGAATCTTAATACACTTTTCCCATACAGTCAGAGTCAGTTTTCAATTCTGTGGCATCTTTGGCAGATTCAGTCATTCACCTACTAAATAACCTTCCAAACCCATCCTTTTTGGGCACAAGGAAGTGCAACAAGCAGTGAGTGCAATTACTTAACCAGCAACCAGGCCCCAAAGCAAGGCCCATCTTACCTTACAGGAGGGCAGTAAGGCGACAGACTTTCACAGTTTGGCAGAATTTGTGCACGCCTGTACCTTCACACAAACTGCAGGGATAGGGTTCAATCCCTTAGCAAATGTTAGATCAGAAAGGAGGAGGATGAAAAACCACTTCCAAAATATAGATATTTTTAATAAATACTTGTTTTTGTTTTAGCGTCTCCATATGTGTGGAGACCTTTGACTCCATCCATCGTTCTGGTGTCTCCACCAGCGTTGCGCTTTTACGGATACATCGCAGATGGCATTCAGTGGGACAAAGGAAGTGGAAATTTGACCTTTGAATGCTGGGAAACGTCTGTGGCTTGAAGTGAAGTTGTATTATAGTACCCTATTTTTTTTTAAAAAGACAAGCTTTGCTAGTATATAATAAAAGCACTGTTCATATTAAAGTGGTAGAACATTCTAACAGATCTCAACTCCTACGTCTCCAGCCTCCCAACCAAGTACACACTGAGATGTACAAAGTAGGCAGCTGATCCAAAATTCAGCAGAGTTAGTGGAAAGGCTCTTACTGACTCCAGTGAACTTTGGACCAGGCAGTATGGACCCAATCCTCTCATGGTCCCAAAGGGAGTAGAATTGTGCCTATTCTAGCAAACTGGAAACTCTCTTTCTTGGTCTTTAAACAGCTAGATGGAGGATAACATTATAAACTGCAGTTTTCTTTTATGAAAGGCTAAAATTAATATACTAAAATCCTGGACAACGTTTTGTGAACAAGTACCCTTTTGAAATATTAAAACCAACCCTACCACATTTCTTAATGTTACTGCATGCGAACAGTAATGTCTTATTTTAAAAGTGACGAAAATTTGTAGGATCCACCATTATTCCACATGAGGATCCCTGGATCAAAGGCCTCCTGAAATAAATACCGATGCAATGGACCAGCCACTGTAAGGGCTTTTCTACTATGGTCCAGATTTGCATCCCTGACTCGGTGGGAGCTTTGCTATTAGTTTCAGGGCCTGAGGTCAAACATCTCACAGTTTGCCAAACAGGCCCTTGGTGTGGCTGACCCGTGGATAATAAATGTTTGTAACAGACATTCCTGAATGGTTCTTTTCTACCAAGCTATATAGGGCTAAGGAACCGACCTGACTGAGGCAATGGCTCCTGCATTTCCACTGAGATTCTGTTTTCAAATAAAAAAATAAAATAAAGAGGAAACTAACACATGAAATTAATTTTTAAAAAGCCCACAAACAGGACACTGGCCTGGGTGGATAGGACTCAAAGACATTCTAAGGAAAGATACATTCAGCTTGTAAAACTCACATCATCTGAGTTTCTCAAAAGCTCCCTTATCTTGAAAAAGCCAGCAGCCAATGTGGGCACAATGAGGAAGGGAATGGAGTAAGGACGCCTGTTTCAAGGCATTCACCTGGGGCTCAGAAGACTGAGGGATGGGGGGGGGGGGGGGGGGAGAGAAACAAAAAAACACATGGATTGTGTAAGAAACTTTAAAGGAAATTTAAGAGACTGCTCTTCCATCCTGAGCTTACTCTGAGACCAAGTTCGACACTCGGTTACGCAAACCCACTGACTTTCATCAAGTCAATGACTTGCCTGTTTCTTTCAAATTCGCTGCTGGCTTAAATGAGTGCAACCCCATTCAAATCACTGGAGCTGTACCTGCTTAAATCAGCTGGGTATTTGGCCCAGTGAGATTTCAAGCGGGTACCATAACACCATAGCCTGGGAGCTACAACAATTAGGCACAGCAGTCCAGGTCTAAGCGAGTGTGGGAAGCCAGCATTAACTTCCTGCACCTAATAAGTTTAATAGCCAATAGTTTGTGTGTGTGTGTTAGTACGAGATATATATTATGTCACCATTACTACAAGATTTCTCAAAATGAAAGTGTCGATCTGTTGAAATACAGTATTTAAAATATATAAATTTTATCCATTAAAATATAAGATTTCTTTTTTTTTTAAAAAAAATCCAGTTTAAAGCAGTAAAAAGCTTCAGGGTCCTTGGAGTTATACAAATAATTGGCAAGAAGGAGACAAACCAATGCCTTCATTACCAGGAAGGCCAGCCATTCATCATTTGAGATAGGAGAGAGCAAAAGGCAATAGGTAAGGTTAACAGATGAACAATTCAAATCCTTTTACATCAGTCTCATTTGTATGCTGCATCACAACCTCCCAGCATGCCACAGCGGTGCAGTGTATTTCAGGTACTCTTTAACATGCCAGTGTTACCTGATCCAAGGATCAGCAAGAGGTTAATCAGCAGACTAATGGTTATAGGGAGGAAAAGAAGTTCAAATGAAAGAACCAAAGTTCACAAATCAGGATTCAAAATGAAGGAGATGTGACATTTTCGAGCCCATTACTGGTGGTAATCAAGAAAATTATTTCACTCAGTGAACGAACTACAAGGACAGATACAGTTGAAAGAGGGGGAAAAAGATCCTCTGGGAAGGAAGCACGCACACAAGCAATGAGCATGGACATTTAAACTTACCTAATGCACTGATCGGTAGTCCTCGCAATTGCTCCAAGAGAAAAAAACCGAATACACACTCCATTAAACAGGCAGACAGACTATCAGCTCAAACCCTGGACAATGTTCTTTGGAACAGACTGTGGCATTAAGTTCAACAGTGAAAACCTTGTGGGAATTCTCAGTTTGAAAGGTCTTCACGTGATGATTGCCTCTACCCCCCTTGTGAGCACTTTCTCCACTGGATATGGTACTGGACCAAGAGGCAAGAGTTCTTGGTGCTGGTCCTGTCTCTACCACTGACTCTCTGCATGACCCTGGGCAAGCTGAGAGGCTCACGAAGTGCCAAATGACTGGATGTTCCTGGTTTTGGACAGCCCAGCTTGGGAGATATATGGCCAAATATTTTAAAGACACTTAGCACCCACCGCTCCCAATGACTTCAAATGGGATTGCAGGTGCCCCAGATTAGCAGCCGCTCTTGAAAATTTTAGCCTTTGTGCCTCAGTTTGCTCGGCTGTGAAGATAATGGATACTTACTGCTACAAAACGCTGTGAGACCTACGGCCACGCCATGGGACTCCTTGTTTGCTATGGCTAAACTGTGCCCGAAAACGCTGCGTTCTACTGCAGTTCCCCAGCCCAGCCACGGCTGATCCCGCACTGCCAGCGTTAAATGGATTTATTCTGGTGGCACTCTGTTACTGATGCTACTCTTCCGAAGTGTCCAAGGTGAGTGAACCAAATGTTCACTGGTTTCCCCTTCATTCCCAACTGTCTGAGAATGGAGAAGGGGGCAAAAAAGCAGCTCCCTGGTGAGGCCAGATACCACTCACAGTGTGTTGGATGCATTCACTTTATCTTTCTTGATAGCTAAGTTTTCTGCGATGTTACCAGCTTCTATTAACTAGTTTTCAACAAGGCATTTCTGCAAAATGCCTTACCTGCATGTTTTCTACATTTCATCCGGCCTCATTAAAATAACCAGGAATCTACGCTAATGTATTTAATTTATTCTCAGCCTGGTAGGCATATACTGAATCCTACCCACTACCAGTGTCTCCATTCACTAGGACTAAAAGGAGACAGCATGACTCAGCCTCATTCCTAAGTGCTCCCACCCAGTGCACTAAGTATGACAAACTAGGGGGTTTATATCACAGTGGTGTAACTTGACACATTCACAGTATCCGGGTGCAGTGTAAAGAAGAGAGTGAAACAGGCATAGAAGTGAGAAATGGCCTTGATGACAATGTAAATGTGTTTTCAATCTTTAATCTGTCTGACATGATGCAGCGAGCTGGACACCGAATTTACAAAACCTTAATCATTGGCCTCATATATTCTCGGTTATCACATTGCCGTAGCAAGATGGGCCACCACCAGCAATTAACTCAGAAATGTCACCCCTATGATTAAGTATATTTCAACATATATGTGGTGAAGATCAATTGTCTTTTAGACTGATTGACAAAATGAGATTGGTGAATTTTTGTTTTTAACCTGCAAGGACCCTGGCTTCAACATGAACTGGATCTACAATGTCTGACCATCAAAAAGAAAAAAAAATTGTGGGTGGAAAAATGACAAGAAAATAGCTCTTCCTATAAGATATTTCAATAAACCTCATGTCCTCTACTAAAGGCAACATTGTTTGTAAGTGCTACTTTGCACCCGTAGTGCTCTTTGACCGCAAGAGATATTGATCTACTCTTCCTTTCCGCCTATCCACTGTCCTGTTTTCACTATCAAAAATTCGCTGCAGTTGTAAGGCCAGCCTCCTGTCTTCCTCCTCCTGCTGCAGCTTCTGTTCCATCTCCCTCAGTAAAGGATCATCTGTGGCCAAGCTCACCTCTCCAGCTGCCTGCTTCAGTCTTTTAACAGAACCATTCTGTTCTAAGTGCTTTGTTTTACAGTTTCTTTTTCGGCCCCGTCTCAGTGAAGGGGGCTGTTCACCAATTATGTTTTCAACAGAATTGCAGGTACCATTTTGTACATTGACCAATTCACTGTTGTTCAGGTACTTAAGTTGCTTTTTTCCTGATGTCTTGACAGAAACTCCTAGTGCACTGTTCCCTGCCAGCGCTGGGTTGACTCCAATAATTCTTCTGGTCATTCTTTTTGCCCCAATGCTAAGACAAGATTTGTCCAGATATGAATTTGTTTTCACATCAGACGCACCTGAAACCTGAGTGTTCAGAGAGGTTCCATTTGATCTTGCATCTAGTTCAGAGGAAATACCATCTGGTTTTAAGGCCTGTGTACCTTTTTTCTTGTTACCAGCCCTTTCGAACTTCACTTCACTGATAGAAGGGAAATAATCTAACTCAGTGTTTGTGTGTGCTGCAGTAGCAGGTGGTATTTGATCATTTAAAATTCGCGGCTGCTCTTTATTGGAATTCATGGAATTAGCAATGTCAGGAACCAGAAAGTCTTCTCCCGTCTCCGAACCCAGAGATGTAAGGGTAGCCTTACAGAGAGTCTTTTTGATCTGGCGCTCCTGAAATATTTGCTCCCATTTTTTTAGGATTCTGGGACTAGCTTCATAAGTGGTTGGTTTCTGCAGGCTTCGGTTCAGGTTCCTTGGCGTAGATTTTATGATCAAAGGACTCAGGACTTTTCCATCAGGAAGCCTCTTTGGGGGAGTGCATGGTGAGCAGACGATGGGTTTGAAATGGTTGAGCTCTTCTGAGATACTGTCGTTGCTCTCGGGGCTGATGGATCGTTCCGGTTTGTGCAGGGTGGAGAGGGACGACACAGAGTTGAAAACCAGACGCTTTTCTGCTGTCAAATCTGGGGCAGAGAGGCAGCGATTGTTTTGGGTGGATGACAACACTCCAACGATGGGAGTCGATGCACTAGTCACTGATGTAACCTGTAGGACAAGGCATCACGTTTAGAAAGTTTGTCATTGTCGTGATCTAAAGAGGGGCCACAGTAAAATGGATGAATCTGCAAGAGATCAGGAAATTTTGCACATCGCTTAAACAATTAACTAGACCAGCAGTTCCTAACCTTCAGCAATTGTACCTGTTTATCAGGACAAGCGGTCTGTGGTACCAGTCAGAAGCCTCAGCCACCTTCTTCGTCTCTGGCCACCAATTTCCTTATCACACCATGTTCATAGTGAGCCCTAATTCCAGCCTCTGGACTAAACCCTGCAGTCCTAGCTGCCGCCCATTCAGCTGTGCACATTCAAACCTGGAAGGCAGGCTGGGTACCCCAGGCCCTGCAGCAAGTCAGACTGCAGGGAGAATGTTCTTGGGACAAAGTAAGTGAGCATGGCTGGTTTGAGCGCACTGAATAGCCCACACCTAACCAGGTGAACTAGAATTCAGCTGCAGCTGGGTCCTCATTTCCCCTTTAGCACAAGGGGTATATCTGGGATGTCAAAGGAAGGGAGAGTGATCGGCTGTAGTGGTGGCAGAAACTTGAAGGGACAAGGAGAGGTTGATAACCATAGAACTAGACTATAGCTCAACGGAAATTATCCAAGGTCATAGTGGATTACCCCTCAGTGGCAATTTTAAAATCAAGATTGGATGTTTTTCTGCGAGATCCTAATACTAATGCCTGTATTACACTGGGGGTCCAACTAGATGATCACAGTGGTCCAATCTGGCCTTGGAAGGTATGACATGCATATTATACTGCAAGGGGCACATTGCTTACAGCAAGTGAACTTAGGTATTTTCTTGTCATTGCTCGGTCCAAGCTTTACACACCCTTATTACCAAAAAGCAAATTAAGGAGCTGGTTATCGACTCTGAATAGGGTCAGTTAAACACATCCTCCTGTGCATTATCTGCAGGCAAAGTGTGGTTTCCAGTTTCCAGATGGAGCCGGCAGCAGACACTCAGAACAGCATGGTCAGTCATTTTCAAAGCCATTTCTAATACCCTCACATTTAGAAGTGGGAGGACGTCCAACTACAAATTACACAGAAATGCAAATGACAGGTTTCCTTTTCAAAGCCAAGGTATTTTTACGTGGTAGCTAGCCCCTAGCACTGGAATGGCCTGTCTTTGATCAGCTTAGAGAGGTGATCTTAACAAACTTAATGTTTCTGGAGTTAAAACGGTGTGGAACGTACTTTTACTGGAGCACTCGTTCTCTGGCCAGATCCACTTAGACTGCTTAAAGATTTGGGAGCAGGGAAGGCAGTTTTACAGTGCCTCATTTTGGACTTGATCCAATTCCAATCAACGTCAATGGGGGCTAGATGAGGTTCTAAGATGGTCCTTTTTCAGGACTATGGCCCATTGCTGTGACATCAGAAAGGTCTACAATACCTGAGACCTCATCAGTCGGACTAGTCAGATCACTTTTGGAGGAACTAGCCATTTGGTGAGCAGGATTCCCCTATCAAAATGGTTATTCCAAGGAGTCCTTTGGCTTCCAACAGTTATTGGATTCTTAACATGATTTTTTCCCCCCCACTCGTGTGATGAAGCAGGAGCTGAAGAGAAGGGGAGTCAATGAAGGAAGGGGTAAGTCCCAGAAAGGGAGACAGGGGAAAGCAGAAGAGGGATGGTTCCTTATACTAACTTGAAAGAAGTGATGCTCTGGGCAGAATGACAGCACCAAGATCTCTGGCCAGATAGGGAGATTGGAGGAAGAGTGGAGCTCCCTTTGGATGCAAGGTGCAGTGGGAGGAAGGAAGGCTCTGGAACGAGGGCTCAGCCAACGGCTGCAGAGGACACCACATCCCCATGCAGGAAAACTCAGCAGAGTGTGGAAGGGAAATAGGAAAAGAGCTAAGTGTCACAGGCAGGTTTTGCCAAGGAAGTATGTCACATCCCCCCCCCCCCCCCCCACCACTTGACTGGGCTGGTGGACATGGGACACCTGGGCTAAGTAACATCGATCGAATCCACTGGGATCACCTGCCGAGTGAAAGCCAACGGTGGGCAGCACAGGCCAGCGAGGCATTATTGGAAAGAGGCAGGAAACAGCCCAGTGTGTGGAGATTAGCAGTGAAGGCAAAAGAACAGAGAGCGATATCGTTAGCACTGGGGCTGAGTCTCAGAAATGGTACAAACAAAGGAAGACGTCTGCCTAGGCTGCTTCCAACGGAGCCAAAGCAGCCAGTAATTAGGCTGGAATAGCAAATGCACATTTGACTGAGCAAATCCTGGTTGGATTTTCAGAGGTGCTTAATACCCACAAGTTCTTACTGAAGCCCATCCATGCCAAAGGATTTCAGCACCTCTGAAATCAGGCCTCCTGGTCTTCCTCTGCTCAGCTAGTTACCAGTTAACACCGAGTGCTCGCCCAACTACAACGGGCACGCCTAGACCAACTGTCTTTAGGGAGATGTCAGTCAGTGGCGTGGACAAGAAAGGAGACAAAGACCAGATCAACAATGATCATTTTTGCTCCATTTTAAAACTTATTTGCAAGGAGGGAATGTGCAATAACTTTTTGCTTAAACAGCCAGCAAATCAGGTTTGAAAAGAAATCTGATTTACGAAAAAGGGGATGGAGTGCCCTTCTAATTCCAAGTTCCAAAAGGGGTAGCCATGTTAGTCTATTGTAGAAAAACAACAGAGTCCTCTGGCACTTTTAAAAACTAACTGTTAGTCTTTAAAAGTGCCACAGGACTCTGTTGTTCTTCTAATTTCATTATCACATGAGGCTAGCAAAAAAGTGTGTGGGGTCCATTTCTCTTCCAGTCTGTCCTGGCAATCAGCTTGTGCTGTAAATTGAAAGGGAATGACTAGCTATGCAGATTTAACATCACACGTCTGCTGACAATATTTTTTTAAACATAGATAGATCTATCTACATCTTCAAGTACCTGCCACTGGATAGCCTTCAACAACATTTCTACATCCAGCAACGGAGAAGCGTGTATGTAATATTTCTCAGAAAACCTCTGGTACCTTTGTTCTGTTGGTGGGGGCTGATCTCTGTCTGCTCTTTGATTGATCTTGAATGGTGTCATTGCAACTCTGACTCCTTTCCAGCTTGGAGGTTAGGTTCCTAAAAATCAGGGATGAGAAGTAAAACATTAGACTGTGTAGTAACTTCAAAACAACACATTTAGTAGCACCATTGAGATATGCACATATCACAGTCCGCTAATCTGCGCCGGTTACCTGCATCATGCAGAAGGTAGAGGTTGCCACCAAGGCAGAAAAGACCGTTACTAACCTTCTGTAACTTGTTCTTTGAGATGTGTTGCTTACATCCCTCCCAATTACCCATGTGCATGCCTTTGTGCATGACCGCTGCCCAGTGGCACCCATAGGGTTGTTGCCCGCCTCTCCCCCCCCCCATGGCACACATAAGGTTGGCTTTGGAATCATGCATCCGTGGTGTCTTATATAGGGCCCTGCCGACAATCCGCCTCCTCATTTCCTTCTTGCTGGCAGACTCTGAGCGGGGTAGGTGGGTGCGTTTGGAATGGATAGGATGGGACAGCAACAGATAGGAACACCACATCTTGAAGAACAGTTACAGAAGGTTAGTAACCATCTTCTCTTCGAGTGCTTGCTCGTGTCAATTCCAATTAGGTGACTCACAAACGAGCCCTGTAGCAGGGCTCAGAATTCAATGGACTCTAATTGCAGACCTGCTCTGCCCACTGCTGCATCCTCTCTGGCCTGTGGAGTGATGGCGTAGTGCACTGCGAAAGTATGGACAGAAGAGCACGTGGCTGCCCTGCAAATGGAAAGCTCTGGTTTGGTTCAAGTCTGTAATTGCTCCTATAAACTCTCTCCCTTGTGTGGGCGTGAGGACTGGTTTGTGTGTTGACCAGAACGTCCAGACTGGTGAATGCTAGCTTTAGGAACTCCATGTCTGACTCCACCTGTTGTCTAAGTTTCTCTTGATCAACCAATTGTCCAAATATGGGAAGACCTGAATCTCCCTCTTCCTGAGGAAAGCAGCCATCAGTGCCATGCATTTTGAAATGACGATCGGAACGGCTGAGGAGCCAAATGGTAGTACTGTAAACTGGTAGTGGGAACTGTTGATCGGGAATTGGAGAAAATTCCTGTGCCTTGTATGATCGACACATGGAAATATGCATTCTTCAGGTCAAGGGTGGCATCCCAATCTCCTAGATGGGGGGAGGGAGGGGGAAGAGAGGGAGGAGGGAATGACTGACACCAAAGAGACCATTCTATGAATTTGAGGTTTCTTAGGTCTAGGATCAGACTGAGATCACCTTTGGATTTCAGACACCTTTAGGAGCTGCTGCATGTCTTGAATTTGAAGTTGCTCATGAGAGGGGTCCCTGAAGATGGACAGGGAAGGAAGGTGGCATGAGGGGGGAAGTTGAATTGGATGGAGTATCCCAGTCCTACTGTGTACAATACCCACCAGTCCAAAGTAATCAGGGTCCACACACGGCAGAAGTGGGACAAACAGTTTAAAAATAAGAGATGTGGAGCATCCAAGTCTCATATTGGTATGATGTCTTTGAGTGCTCCCTCAAAAGTCTTGTTTTGGGCCTGGAGGCTGCTTTATGGGGCCTCTCACTGTGGCTAAGAGAAGGACTTTCTCTTATTGTTTCTGCCTCTCCGGCAACTAAAATCCTGCCTTTGATGGGGCTGGTAAAATCAGGAGTGACTGACCTAAAATGCCTCCTCTGGGCCACTGTGTGCGCATGCCCAAGAACTTGAGGGTGGCCCTAGAGTCCTTTAAACTGTGCTGTTTTGCATCGGTCTGATCAGAGAACAGTGACTGGCCCTCAAAGGGGAGGTCCTGCACGGTCTGCTGGACATTATGGGGAAGATCTGATGCTTGCAATCACAAGGCATGACACATCGATTCCCCTGAGGCTATAGTATGGGCTGCTGCACCCACCGCCTCTGTAATGATGCTTTTGCTGTCATTTTGCCCTCTACTACGAGGGCTACAACGTCCTCCTTGGAGTTGGCTGGAATAGACTCTGCACATGTTTGGATGGACCCCCAGCTGTTATAGGAGTATTTGCTTAGGACAACCTGTTGATTCGCCACCTGGAGTTGCGGCTACTTTCCTGCCAAAGAGGACCATTTTCTTGGCCTCAGGTGTAGGGCCCTGCCTTCCTTCTTGTTCGCAGTTGTGACAACTAGGGAGCGGGAAGGAGGTGGGTATAGAGATGCTCATAACCCTTAGATGGGATGGTATACTTGCGCTCAACACCCTTTGCAGTCAGGGGAAATTGAGGTTGGGGTTTGCCAGTCTTCATATTTTTATCAACAGTCCTTATTGGGGCAAGACCACTGTCAATGGGCCTGACGGGGATAAAGCATCGGTCATTGGGTCCACTCCCCCCCAGAGACTTCCTCAACCTGGATTTTTGTGCAACACAAAGGAGTTCCTGGTGCACCTTCCTATTTTCCACTGCTGGTGCTGGAGATGTGCCCGCCACTGCTCGATCCGGTGATGAGGAGGAGTCCTTAAACGGGAGAGGCTCCTATCTGTCAGCCACCAGGGGATCTTACAGTGCTGGACAATCTGTCTCCATGATGGTGCTGGCAATGTCCTATTAGGTACCAACATAGGTGCCATAATCAGTGCTGTCTTTGGCTCGAGATCTTGCTTGGGATTGATATCAGCGTCTGGTCCAGAAAAGATCTTTGACCTGGCTTCGTGGAACCCACTCCCTGATCCCAAGGACAGGGACCAAGTCTACAGAAGGTAGGACAAGAAATAATGGGCTTAATCTGCAGCAACAGAGCTTTAGGTATCAACTAGCAATAATGTTAAGCACTGGAACAGGTTGGTGGCCTATTATAGGTCGGTGGCCTATTGCTGGAGTGGGTGGGTGAGGTCTTGAGGCCTGCATTTTGCAGGAGGTCAGAGTAGATGATCGTACTGGTCCCTTCTGACCTTAAAGTCTATGAGTCAATAGCAGGCTTCCAAGGGAGGTTGTGGAATCCAGATGTTTTTCAGAACAGGCTGATAAACACCTGTCAGGGATGGTCTATGTTTACTTGGTCCTGCTTCAGTGTAGGGGCTGGACTAGATGATCTCTTCAGGTCCCTTCCAGCCTTCTATTTCTATGGATGCTACGATTATATTTTTCCAATTATTCAATACTAAGTATTCTAAAACAGCAAGCGTTTATTTGCGGCAGTGGTGACTGTTTGAATTACATTGAAGTACCTCAGGAAAGTTTAGAACAAAACAAGTGAACTGAGCAACATTTATGTCCATAATGGACAGCCAGACTGAACCAAGTCTCTTTCTTACCCTGCCAGGAAGGCAAAAGAATAGGTACTGCCTTTGGAGACAAAAGCCGACCGATGTGCGTGTTTGCTCCGGAAAGGTTCTTCGTTCTCCGAGTCCGAGAGGCGTTCAGGAAACTGGAGTTAATAAAGGAAGAATCAGCTGGCATACACAAAAAAAGTCACTTAGGAAATAGTTATTCCTTCAGAAAACATTTTAAGTCTCCAAAAAGCACATGCAGTAGCTAAACTGAAGTATGTAAAGTGCTCACAGAATGCGAGTTCTAACTGCTACATATTATCCTGGATCCACTGATTTCCCTGGAGCTACAGGAATTGGTGTCAGCTGATGATCTGGCCCAATGGCGTTTACCATTTGGAAAAAAAATGAACTTCAGTGTGCAGCTGTGGGTCAGTGATGCTACAGGAGTCTTCATGCAAAGTCAGTCATGCAGCAAAAGATACCAATGGAGCGATACATTGCTAGCAGAAACCTTTATCAAATATAAAGTATTTCCCTTCCACAAGAAGCTGTTATTCCCCCTCCATATATTCCCCCTGATGACATGATTATATAATTTTGTAGATGGGTACTCCTAGAAATGTGTGTGCATATGAGAAAGAGGATACATCTGATGGTATGGTTTGCTCTACAGGTTTTATCACCACGTGTTTGAAATGGTCACATTACTCCTCAGCAGGGAAGTCACAAGCGAGTTAAACAGGTTATTCTCAATGGTGGCCAATACAACCTTCATTCCACAGCATCCTGTATTCCGTATGTGTCTCACATATTACAGACACTATTTTAGGAATGCTTTAGAGAGTTTTTAAAATGTTACTGGGCTCTTTCTTGTATTCATTCCCCATAAAGGCAGGTATCTTAATCACTGTGGAATCCAAATGTACAATACACAGAAGAGTTATTTAAAGCTCTAAATGATCACCTAAGGTAGGTTTCTTCTAGCTAAAAATACCACAACTTCACAGTCCAGTATTTCAGGTCCCTCTACAGCTAGAAAGGAAAAAAAGCAAGTTCTATTGGGAAGCCACAGCTCCCAGTTTCAGGTGTGCAGCCATGGGAGATATTAAAAGATAGACTTTAAAATAAGTTATGACTAGAAAAGCAATTACAGGTCCAAGACTGAATCCTATCAGTCCAGGGTAGGTTTAATGCTATATTTGGGGGTGGGAACAGAATAGTTTTTACTTACATATTCTTGATTCATTTTAAGCATTAGTGGTTCATCTTTTTTTTGCTGTTCTTCCATTTTTCTCTTCCCCACTTCCATGTCTTCTAGAATTAGCTTGTGGATTAGATCCTCAGACGCTTTTTCTTCTTGTAATTTTTCTTCCCTCAACTAGCAATAAGATAACAAAGGCGACAACATGCTTGAAATAGGCTGTTAATAGAGGCAAAGTATTTACTGAATTAAACAGAACTGGGAACAGCAAAATCCTGCATTTTAATCCAAGTTTCTGACAACGATTCACTGTAGGAAAATCGTATAATCCCACTATGTGCCTCAGTTTCTCAATCCATAAATAGGGCCATCACCTACGTCCCCGAAGTGATCTGAGGGCCAGTTTTTGAGAAATGTTTCGACACTAACACCCACTATGTAAGTACCAAGGCTCTTACTTCCTTCACACATCTTCAACTAGCAGTTGTGGTGTTACTGACACAGCCTTTCCCCTTACCTCTGTTGGTAAAGCACAATGACAAATAGTTTCATCTACTCTAAGAAATCCACTTGTACGTGATCCCACTGTTCCTCAAGCAAACACAGATTTCAGTTTTGGTCAAAGGGATTATAATGAAGTATATTAAGATCATTGGACACGGTGACGATAACCTTTAAATTCATCTTTACAAAAGGTTAAAATGCTGCCCACATTAACAGCCTCCCACTACCAATACTGGGAGTTTACAGACAAATGTGGACAGGAACTTATATTTTAACTGCATTTCATCATCATGCATTCATATGGTAATAGGTCATCCGTTCCAGGTGCTGTAGAACAGCAGTTCTCAACCCGCAGTACCACGTGCCTCGGGGATGCACGGAAGTGTTCTAGGAGGTACATCAACTCACCTAGTTATCTGCCTAGTTTCATGACAGCTACGTAAGAAGCACGAGCTAAGTCAGAACAAACTAAAATATCATACGACTTGTTTATGCTACTCTCTAAACTGCACAGAAATGCAAGTACAATATTTATATTGTTGATTATAGGTAAAAATGAGAAAGTAAGCCTTTTTTTCAGTAAGTGGTTTATGACTCGTCTTTTTATGTCTGATTTTGTACACAAATAGTTTTTAAGTGATGTGAAACTTGGGGGGAGGTTATACAAGACAAGTCAGACTACTACAAGGGATATACTAGTCTGAATAAAGGTTGAGACACTACTGTAAAAAAACACTTCCAGGATCTTAGGCTATGTCTACACTTGTGTATTTAAGTCGACAGTGTGTCTCCACTTAAAAATAAAGTCGACTTACAGGGGAACTTAAAAAGTCGACCTAGAGCGTCCACACTGGATGCCTAGGTCGACTTTGTGGGGCTTAGGGCAACCTAGGGCAGGTCCACAGGGGCAGGGGGGCACCCCTTGCCCAATGCCAGGGGGCTCAGCCTTTGCCCCATTGTACCTAGGTACAATGGGGCAAAGGGGGACAGGGACCCTGACAGGGCATAGGGGCAGGGTGGGCATGCCGGCAGGGACGGCATTGGTGTAGCCCTGTAGTCGACTTAGGGCTACCCCACGGCTACATTGGCTTAAGTCGACTCTAGGGAGTCGACTTGAGCCTTAGGTCTACTAGAAAGGAGGTTTAATAAAGTTGACTTAATTTTAATTAAGTCGACTTTATTTTCCTTAAGTCGACTTAATCAAGCTGCTTAAGTCGACTTAAGAAAACTGTAGTGTAGACGCAGGGTAAATTAAGTCGACTTAAGCAAGCTTAAGTCAACTTAATTTACCAGTGTAGATGCAGTCTTACAGTCTAATTACATATTGATATGACAATGAAAAGACAAGGGGTGTTATTTCAGTCATGACAATTCACTATTTTATTATAAATCTTGTAATATTAACTATTATTAAAGCACTTGACCAAGACTGTGGAATAAAGCTTGAAAATGTGACCCCAAGTATCTTCTATAGGTGCAAAATGAAGAAGGCACTTAAGAAAACTCAGATTTAAAAAAAAAAAAATTTCATGATTTTACCACTCCCATCTCTTGATTTTGGGGGCCAGAGGGTGAGATCTGACTCCTGATTTTTTTTAATTGCTTTTCCAAAGTACTGTGACTTAAGAGCCAAAGTATGAAAAATCAATCTATGTCTGAAGTGTTTATGAAACTGCCACGCTGCATCCATATGACCGATCAATGAGGCGCCCAAAGTCTGGGAGGGGGGAACATTTGATATTTAATCAATAAATAATTTGCTGATGGGAATCATAGATATTCTTTAAAGGCGTAAGGTACTGCAGATCTACTGTGCTTTGATTGTCTAGTCTCAGGCTTCCATCTCCTGTGAGCTTTCCTGCCCTGCCACCACCTCTAAACTTGGTCTAGACCAGAGGCTCCCAAACTTTTCAGCATCACACTTCCTTTCTGATTTTTGAGAAACATTCACGCTTCCCCACCTCTCCTTTATCATCCAACCCCCTTTTAACAAAAATTCAATTCATAACTGTACACTTAAGAATAACCACAAATAGGTTTTCTTGAAGCAAACATTTTTCACCATGAAAATTTCAGCCTCGCGCCCGCCCCTTGGATTTTCTTCATGCTCCCCAAGTTTGTGAACCACTGGTCTAGAATATGAAAATAAAGCCTTTGAACAGTGGGTCCTCCCCCCCACCAGTTTCTAGATTTCAACTCTGGGTGTCTCTCCAGTGCTGGGGTCAGCAACCCAAAAGATAAGAGCAGCCATTTAAAAAAAATTCCTTCAATAACTAAGTGTTTTGAGAGCCACAGTGGGTGTAGCCTCCTGCTGGGGGAAGCTGGGCCAGGGTGTCTGCTGCAGGGTCCCAGGGGTGGGGTGAGGGGAGAGCCCAGAACCAGGAGCAGGCCACCCCGTAGGGTCCCCTGGTGGCAGAGGGAGCCCAAAGCCTGGTGTGGGCCACTCACAGGGTCCTCTGGTAGCAGGTGGGGCCCAAAGCTGCAAGGGGGCATCCAAAGAGTCGCAGGTTGCCGACCTATGCTCCAGTGCTTTCAACTTCCCCTAATATCTGGGTCTGTGAAGATCAGCTCCAGGAAGAATCCAGATGGGCTGGGATGATTTGTTCATCATTAACAGAACTGTTCCTTCCAACGACCAAGTCTTAACCACCATATTTTCTGGTTCTCCTTTTGTCGTCAGTTTATTACATATCCCCTCATGGTTATCAAGGTGTTTTTAGTTTACAGAACAAACAAAATTAGAGAACAAACACGGTAATGAATGCAAATACTTAAGGGGAAAACTATTTTGAATGTACAATACTTTAAATACTATGTTATGAATCAATGTAAAGAAGTGTGCTAAATACTTCGGCGATATGCATAGGGAACCTGTCTTGTAGGGGTTACAATCTACAGATAACAGTTGTGGTGGGGGGTACAAACAGAGTTCTCATTAAAGGATCTGAGCTTAGATGGGCCATGTACTAATACCTGAAGGGGGCAGAGGGAAGAGGGGATGGCAGAAACAGAAGCAAAAAATAGTATGACCAAATGCTGAAGCTGGAGCTTGTGGGTGAATTTTTTTTGATGCATGATTCGTTAATAATTCTCCGGAGATGACTAAAGTAATTGGTCTGAGGAATACATACCCTCACTACAGGATTCTTCACTCAGTAATAAGAAGTGTAAATGCAAAAGAATCTACTGTATTTGTTTTACTCTGGGACACATGAGCTCAGAGGTTAGCGTTCATTTAAATGTGGGTAAATAAACCAGAATTGGTTAGAGTTATTTCTGGCAGGTTGTTTGAAATCCTACCCAGATATTCCATCCCCTCTCGTCCTCCAGATGGAATTACTTATTCATTTTCTAATCTATATGATTCTCTTTGGATTTTATTTTAACATCCAGGTAGAGTGAGGCAAGAATTTTTAAAAACTTTCATCAACTTACTGAAACAGACAATAAGAGGTGAAAACTTAGGGCTATCTTCTGGATATTAAGAACAGCAGAGTTCTACAAATTTGTAAAAAAAAACAAAAAACAAAAAACGATAAATGTGTTTTGTTTTCTATTTTAGAGACCTTACATACACCTCCCTCCCTCAAGCCAAAGGGTTGGTGTTGGCATCTAATAACATCCGTACAAATTCCAGAGGGATAGCCGTGTTAGTCTAGTTCAGCAAAACGAACAAGTCGTCCTGTGGCACTTTTAAAGACTAACAAATTTATTTAATTCAGAGCTTTGTTTCCATTTGACAAGAAGCATATAAGAGTTTGCTCTACAGTATGAAGTTTGCAAGCCAATGGCTCCAAACGTGGCTTGAAAGTGACTCTCCATGTACCCTTCCCCAGATATACCCGTTTAGATATAAAAGGTTTCTGCTACTAGGAAGTTTTTCTAAAAAAACAGCGCAGCAGGAAACCCACCATATTTTATTAATGGGACATTGTCTGGGAATTTAGGTCCAAAATTTGCACTGTACACAGATACCCTAAAGACAATATTTAAAAAAAAACTTAAGGTTAAATAATTCTGTTTCAATGCAAACAGTCCTGGGCAGAATTTTCAACAGATACTGCAGCACTGTGCTAAAAAGCATGAGGGAAAACAAAAAGCAAAACCGATAAGCTTACTTCTAAAATCCAACTTGTGAATTAAGGAGAATAGTTTTCAGTTTTAATAATCTCAGATGTTATTCGTAATTATAAGTAACAGCACTTTTTCAAATGTAGTACACCCTTTTTATTCAGAACTTAGATTAATTCTTGGCAAGAAATCTAAACAAAAAAGTTAAGGTTTTTTGTTTTGTTTTTAAAAGTGCTCAGTTTTTTCATGAGAGGAGTATTATACCTAGATATCCTCAACTGATGTTTTCAAAATCTGACAAACTCACTT
The DNA here is from genome assembly GCA_007922175.1 of Pelusios castaneus. Lineage (NCBI taxonomy): Eukaryota > Metazoa > Chordata > Testudines > Pelomedusidae > Pelusios > Pelusios castaneus. Next base: position 84,556 of record ML686071.1, read on the forward strand.
TTGACATCTTCGCTTCCTTCTTGAACCTGTCCAGATTTAGTCTTTAAAGGTGCGCTCTTAGGTGAAAATGTTCTCTTTACCCCTGCTGCTGAGAACATGTCAGCACATGCCAAAGGTAGGAGTTTCCCTGCTGATTACAGAGTTTGAGGAAAAACTGTTTATTGTGTGAAGAGAACTGGATGTGACTATGAATTTACTAGTTCCAGAGGGGCAGCCATGTTAGTCTAGTGCAGTGGTGGGCAAACTTATTAGTCAACTGAGCCAAATATCAACAAAACAGCGATTGAAATTTCTTTTGAGAGTCAAATTTTTTAAACTTAAAATATATAGGAAGGTACTTTGTTATTAACTTAATAAGGGTATTCCTAACCATCTCAACATACCTTTCTCAATTCTCGACACTACATCTTCTTTCACTCCACAACGTTTCCTAAAATTAACTTAATAAACTTTACTTAAAGTTTTAAGTCTTAGTTAAACTTTAGGTACGTTGAATAAAACTTGATAACATACTTAATATGATAATCTGCGGGATTTGCAGACTGTCACTGGCTCACTTGTGAATGAAACGAGCGAGCCTCCCCTGCACTGCGTATCCCGCCCCCCGCCTGCGCCGCGTCTCCCGTAGCATTTTGCCCCCTCTTCCACTAAAGAAAAATAGTCTGGAGCCGCAAAACATAACACAGCTTATAAACTTTTAAAAGTTTTAATCTTTTTTTAATTTTACCTGTTACAACAACAGAATACAACAAACAGAAGTGCAGTGTGCATGTGTAGGCCTACTTTGAAATAAATTAAACACTGAACTATGCAGGCCTTTTTGAGTCCTTCCCGTATTTGTGTAAAAGACGAAGAGAAAAAGAAAAAAAAGAAAGGAAGGCAGGCAGGGAAGAGAAAAGAAAGGAAGGCAGGGAAGAGAAAGGAAGGAAGAGAAAGGAAAGGAAGGCCTCTAACCCAGCCACTCTCCTTGTC
>ML686071.1:85627-103639 GCA_007922175.1 Pelusios castaneus
CCACCCCTCTCCAGGCCTCCCTCCAGCCCCTTCCCAGCCCCCTTACCTGGCCGGAGGCTCGGAGCTGCAGGGACGGCTGGCAGAGCTGCTTCTGGGCCAGGCCGCTCCCACCCTGGGCACGCTCTGTCTGAGCATACTCAGAGCGGGAGATTTGAATCTCCCCAGCCTGGCCGCAGCAGGAGTCTGCGCTTAGAGGGAACAAGGCCGAAGGGAGCCACAACAGGGGGGCTGAAGAGCCGCATGCAGCTCCAGAGCCGCAGTTTGCCCACCACTGGTCTAGTGGGATTTTCTCCCACGAAAGCCCATGCGATAAATAGATTTGTTAGTCTTTAAAGTGCCACAGGACTCCTTGTTGGTTTTTATGAATTTACTGATTATAAGGTCTCCTCATCTTGGCAAAATACAAGTTGTTCAGAACAAGAAAAAACGGGGGCTTTTTGCTTAGTAAAATGGAAACAAAATTAAATATCTAACTTTACAGAATGCCAGTTTATCCTGACAAGAATAGCATTTTACTGAATTATCTAAATCAGCACTGTTCAGTAAAATAAATGCCTATAGTTAAATTAAGTGATATATTCTATTCAACTGCAAAGGGTTAGGACCTGGGAGCCCAGCTGAAATAAACTGGGCTCTGCATGTGTCCACATGAGCCAATCCGATTGCAGGATCAGGACTTATGCCTGGTGAAAAAGTGAAAGTTTCAAAAAGTTACGGGTAACCTCAGAACTGGGTGGGAAGCCTGGAAATGTATCCCACCTTACCTGCACTCACTGCTCCCACTAGAATACTTCTACAGCAACTAGCCCCAGGAGAGATTTTCAGGTCAGTGATTTCCAGGATGCATGTAAAAATGCTTTTTAAAAAAGGGAATCACCCACAGGTTGTTTTTTTTAAAATCCAGAAGAGTTAAATTGATTCTACTCAATATCGGAGTTCATCTTTTTGTTAAGACCAAGCACTGAAAGCTTCAGTGTGACAGATTACGTTTCAGAGAGAGTTATGAGTGAATGATGTAGGAAAAGGGTAAATTTGTACTCTAACTGGGTCTGCAACCCTACCTATTACATTTAGCATAGTAAATTCTTCTATAACCGGCTGTAACCCTCAAATCGATCTAGGGCCAACGTAAGCGTCCCATTACAGTGATGTAATAAAACTGCCTTCTTTAATGGTGTGGCGCCATGGGCAATCTACTGAGGTCAATGCAGTGTGATAGAAGCCTAATGGTTCTTCAGCAGCTATCCCACAATGTCCCATTCCATGCACTAGATACTTCCTGTCTACTTTCATCCAGATTGTATTGGATCCTCCAGGCCTTTGGGGAAAAAAGGCTACGTATGCCAAGCTACGAACCAGCCACAGCTACCTGGATCTGTGATCAGATTGTACAAGGGATGCAGGCAAATGGGATATGACAAGGATCCTTGCCAGCCACGCCGGAAAGTCAAATTGATCTGGTAAAGCTGCAGATCTGCTGCTTGTATAATGAGTTGCATGCCACCTATGGCAAACTCCATCAGCACCTTACACACCACTGCCAATAACCTGTGAGCCAAACACTGAGACCCCTGTTCTGAACAGCTGAGTGGAGATGTGGTGCGGTGGTCCAGCTATGCGGTGAGCCAGGACCTGAGATTCCACAACCATCTAGCCAGTTCTACCTGGTGAGTACTAATGAGCCCAAAGAAGGGGAAGGGACCGCAGGTGAGTGTGGGCATCCATTTTTCAGTTTAAATGGGACCCAGTCCCAAATTAACAAGACACAGGTGTCAATTTTTCACTGTTTTACTCGTGAGAAAAGGTAGAGGACAAACACAGCTAGCATCTACTTTTATTCACTTGTTGGTTTAGGCAGGGGAAGGGAGGAGGGCTGACAGGCACAGCAGATTATGTATATAGGCGAGAATCTCTCAGTAGGATACAAGGAACACCTATAAATAAAACCTTTCACCAGTACTTTGCAATCTTCTAGCACAGGTTTCTAGAGATGGCTGCCTTATTTCTTCCTCTGAGGAAGGACACTTTTGCACACCACGTGTGGAGTTCAGCGGGCATTACTGCAGTAAATGAGCTAGCAGCATCCAAGCCTGGAGTCTGAGGGGGAGAAGACAGACAACAACTAGGGAAGCCATGTTCAGTGAGATCTTGTACTGGCCTGGAGGGACACCATGGAGAAGAAAAGAGCAGATAGGAGAAAGGCTCAGGAATCTCAGCAGGAAAAGGAGAGGTTGATGAAGCAAGACATAATGGGTCTTATACAGCAAACAAATGCTGCTGATCAATGGTTCCCAACCTTTTTGACTCAAGGACCACCGATATTTTTACAACCCTAAAGGGCCACCAGTCTCCACCAACAGGCCACTCCTCTGCACCCACATGGAAGGAGTTCAGCAAGGAGGCTGCCTCCTCGGTGATTTCCCATCTCCCTGGCTGCAACAGGGAAACCACATTTGTCCTGTAATCCTGTTTGCTCCACCTGGACTGCTCAGCATTGGCCCCCTTCTGCAGCCAGGGGGATGGAAGATCAGTGCTCCCCTCCCTCTGGCTCCAGCAGGGACCCCAGTGCCTGTGGACCCAGGAAGAGCACTTTGCTGAGCTCCCTACTACAGTCAGAAGGTGGGGTGCACTGATCCCCATACCCTTGGCTGCAGCAAGGAGCTTGCACCAGTCTTTTAGCCCCGTGGCAACATGCTCCACCTGGGTCCTTAGGCAGCAGCTCCCTTCTGCAGCCAGGGGCCACGCTGGAAGCCCTTGCAGGGCACTCTTGGCCCCCAGGCCTCAGGTTGGGAACCACTGCTGTAGACCCTGGTGGATCTACAGGTCCAAAAAATCCTAGAGCTCCCCATACCTTTGACGTCTTTGGCGAACTCCATGGCAGCAGCTCCCTACACCTTCCCACCATTCCATATGACTTCACAGGCTGATCCCTAACCTACCACTCCACGCTGGGAGACAAGGAAAACCACAGCAGTGGTTCTCACAGGTCAGCGTATAGCGCCACAGACTACATTTGTGCACAGAAATGTTTGCTGCCTTTCCAATGATAAGATTCCATTCTGTCAGTTTACATTAAAAGTTTACCTGCTTCTTACACTTTTTTAATACTGGTTTTGACATTCAATGAAGTTTTATTTTTGGAGAATAAAATTATTTTGATTGGTTCACGACATGCTGCAGAATGCAGAGCAGTACTCAAAACATACAGCACTTGTAAGTGAACGGAAAGGACCACGTACTCAGCGATTCAGGAAAAACCAGTCATTTATAAGTGCACAGCAAACACTACACAATTCTTAGCAGTACCCAAGACACCAGGCCCAGGGAACACTGTGGGGCTGACTGTCCGCATGCTTTCAGAGCCTCTCCCAACTGGACAGCACCACACATTCTTTGAATGGCCCTTGTATCTGGCTGTTCAAAAGATATTAGCAGACAGCCGGCCCACCTCAGCAGTTTTCTCCCCCTTTGCCTCACAGACATCATGAAGGACACAACAGGCAGCTAACTCCATTAGGATGTTCTTCCTCATTGAGATCCAATTTACCAAAAGCACATTCTACTTTCATTCTGCACCTACTGAGCTGGTAGTGAATAGTTCCTTGATGCTGTCAGGATGGCCAGTGTACAGCTTCGTAAGCTAGGGGAGGCAACGGGTGCTCTGTGTCCCCCAAAGTCACTACCGGCACTTTCTGATATGTTGTGTGTGAATCTTACAACTTGTTTGATTTGCTATAATAATATGATCTGATGTAGTGAAATGCAATCACAGGATTTATCTTCTTACAGCATGGGAGGGTTGTTTTTTTTCCAAAATGCAAGTTTTCTTCACTCTGGCATCTGACAAAGTGGGACTTCACCCACAAAAGCTCATGTGAAAAATAAATTTCTTAGTCTTTAAAAGTGCCACAGGACTCCTTGTTTTACTGGCATTCCTGTATCACTCATGGTAATCTGATGGGTGGGAAAGAATGGCTCTGCTCGCAGCTTTCTGAATAGTCCTATGTCCTTAAAGAGGCAGCTGTCTTGCACTTTCCTGGACCAGGCCACACTGATATTGGTGAGGCATCCCTGGTGATCGACCAATGCTTGTGTACCCATAGAAAAGATGGTTTTTCTGATGATATACTCTGTCCAACATACCAGAAAAGGATGTGCATGCATCCATCACCCTAGTTTGGGAAGCCCATTGCTGCAAATCCATCCACTGTGGCCTACACATTACCAAGAGTTACAGTTCCACATAGCCAGAGACAATTAATGGCCCAACACACTTTGAGGACAATGACCCCCCCCACTGTAGATTTTCCTACTCCAAAATTATTTGCCACTGCCTGGTAGTGTTGCAAGCATCATCACTTGCTTCCCAGCTATCAATCCAGCTCTCATGCTGACGTCTGTGTGCTGGAGTAACCTCAGTGCACAGGTCAGGAAAGTGGCCTTTTGCATCCGAACGTTTCCACAGCCACTGCTCATTGTTCCAAGCCAGCATTACAATGCAATCCCACAGAGCTCGTTTCTTTGGCCCAGAAGCAGCAATCTTTTATCTGCAGCTGCTCTGTGAATGTCACCAGACATAGTCAAAACCAATGTGCTCAGCAAACTGTCCAAGAAATGATGTCCGCCACTGTTGCAGGATTTCCAGCAGGTTGGCAAGTATAAGGGGCAGTGTTCATGAGAATAGTACTGGGGTCTGCCAGTCCATGCTTCTGTCAGATGGTGGACACTGAAAAGTGCTGTGCAAGTTTGTGAGATTTAAAAAAGTATGAGAAAGTTATGGGCTATGGATGGCATTATGGGACAGAGAAAGGTGCTTGACTTGTAGCTCCCAGAGAACCTGAGAGCTACTCATGTCTATTCCACAACCCAAGGTAAAAATTCCCAAAAGGGACTGCACCAGACGGCAGCGCATAGCACATTAGGACAACTCCTCATGGTGCACAGCCCTCTTCAGCTATACAAGCGCTCCTGGTGAATGCACGCAGCACCGACGCAAGCGGCAGAAGTCTGCACACACATTAGCAATATACAAACTTAGGAGGATATACTTAGATGTAACTTGTCAGCCAATGTTTGTAGTGTAGACACGGCCTAAGGTAAATGATGTGGTCCAGAACTACTGGCCACTGTCAGCATTTTCCTGAACTGACTGAATGGTATGAAGGGATAAATAACAGACACCACACATCCCTTGAGTTCCCATAAAGGTAAGCTGGCATATCTGTAAGAATCCCAAATTACTCCAGAAGAAAGTCGAATTAAACAGAATACTGTACCTTCCTCAGCTGGCTTTCATATTCCTCACGCAGTTCCCCTGGTTTGCTTAATTTGATGGGTGCTCTGAATATAAAGTCTAAAAGGGAGAGAAAAAAGGGAACATACATTAAAGTATTAACATAGGGAATATTGTTCTCTATGCTTAAAGAGAGCCAAAAGTTTCCAATCTACTATGCTGAATTCCTGGGGCTGGAGCAGCTGCGTCTGGTTCCTCCCCAGGATATTTTTAGTATGAGTTAGGGACAGGTTGCAGCTTCTGTGAACTTGTTTATTGCCCATGACTTGTCCTGGGCTTTTAGTAAAAATACCTGACAGAATCTTAACCTTAATCATAATTGCCATATTACAAACATGTACACAAGAGTAATTAAGCAACTTGTTTGAGATGTCAGTGAGAGGCAGAGCCAGAGCCAGAAGCAGAAACCAGTGCCATACTCTTACTCGTTAGTCTAATAGATCTAGAAGTCTTTACCTTCAAAGGCAGTGCAATATCCTGATTCCTATACATCTCTTGCATCCATTTGAACAAAATTATTAATCTAGACATTTTCTAATTTGTTTAAATGGACTTTTACATTTATCAACACATCAATGAGATCTACTTCCCTTTCAACTACAGGTACATTTTATAGCATGAACTTCTTAATTAGCTATTTTATTAACTGTAATTAGAAAGAAAATTATTTTGTTTGCAATACACTGAATAACTTCAGCATTCTTAAATCTCACACACGATGTAGACAACTCTTTCCCCTAGCACACACAGCAAAACCCAGGTAGCAGACCAAGTTTACCATATTGGTGTACCATCACTTTTAAACATCCACATCAGTAGATATTACTCTATTAAGTTCCTAATGTCAACTTTAAAAAATCCCCACCCACTTTTATACAACACATGCCTGGACAAGTTGTACTGTGGAGTCAGAAATTTTTAAGATTCCAAAAGAGGAAGCAATCTGAAACGTTTCAATCTGAATTCACCTACTCACTATGCATTCGGGAAATAAGCTAGGCCTATTTAACAATTTATGGTTGTTTTATTTTCTTCAACCTTCCCCAATCACCATAAAGAAGAGGTTTAAAGAAATGAAACACAAACCACATAGTTCAGTCTGTAACATTTATGCCTCAAATGTAAGTGGGCACACATTGTCCAAAATAAAAAATTCATAATTGTGTAACTTAAAAAACACAGTACCAGTCATCTTAACTTCAGTACCCAAAAAGATAATGGAGCAAATAATTAAGCAGTCCGTTTGCAAACAGCTAGGTGATATGGTGATGAATAAGAGACACCATCTCAGTCAAAAACAAATGGTATCAGACCAACCCAATGGCTTTCTTTGACAGGTTAACAAGCCTTGTGGATAGAATGGAAAGCAGCAGACGAGGTATATCCTGACTTTAGTAAGTGTTTGAATCCTAACACCTATTTTGATTTGCTGTTACAGCCTGACCTGATCTTATGTCATACACTCCCCTGCATTTAATTTCCTCCCATTCTGTAACTTTCCCAATCTTCAAAGCGTCTGACGAAGTGGGATTTTCTCCCACGAAAGCTCATGCGATAAATAAATCTGTTAGTCTTTAAAAGTGCCACAGGACTCTGTTGTCTTTCTACAATAGACTAACACGGCTACCCCTTTGGAATTTGACTACATTCCCAGGGAGTAATTATCACGGGTTCACGGTCAAATTGAGTGGGATCCTGCAGTGATCGGTACTGGGTCTGGTTCTGTTCAGTATCTTCATCGATGATTTAGATAACAGCATCAACAGTACATTTACAAAGTTGACGAATGACACCTACCTAGAAGGAATTTCAAATGCTTTGGAGATTAGAAGAGATTTAAATTCAAAATTATCTGGACAACCCAGGAGAAATGGGCTAAGGAAACAGGATGCAATTCAATAAGAATATATGGAAAGTACTCAACGTAAGAAAGAGCAATCAGTTGCACACATACAAAATGGGAAATGACTCCTTAGAAAAGAGTGCTGCAAAATGATTTGGGGATCTTAGTGGATCACAAGCTAAATACTAGCCAGTGTAACTGCTGCAAAAGTTTTTAAAAACCAAACCAAACCAAAAACCCACACACCAAAAAACCCAAACTTTATTCTGGGATGCACTGGAAGGAGTGTTGCAAGCAAGACACCAGAAGTAATTCCTCTGCAGTAATTAGGCCTCACCAGGACTAGTCTGTCAGTTCTGGGCCCTCCATTTCAGGAAAAGGGTTGACAAATTGGAAAAAGGCCAGAGAAAAGCAACAAAAATTATTGAAGGTCTAGAAAACATGACCTATGAGGAAGAATGAAAAATGGGGTTTGTTTAGTTTGGAGAAGACTGAGGAAGGACATAAGTTTTTAAGTACATAAAAGGTTGTTACAAGGAGGGGGAGAAAAAAATTGACCTCTAAGGATAGGACAAGTAGCAATAGGTTTAAATTGTGGCATAGGCAGTTTAGTTGGACATTACAGAAAAGTTTCCTGTCAAAGTAGTTAAGCACTGGCATGAACTGCCTAGGGAGGCTGTGGGAATTTCCATCATTTGAGATTTTTAAGAGCTGGTTAGATAAAAACACCTGTCAGGAATGGCCTAGAAGAGACTACTCAATCCTGCTGTAAGTGCAGGGGACTGAATTAGATGACCTCGCAAGGTCTCTTCCAGTCCTACTATTTCATGATTCAATGATCTTCAAAGTTTCAGCCTCTTCTTCCTAGCCAGTGTGAACCCAACAGCTTTGTATTTGGAACCACCCACACTGGCTAAAGTAATAGAAGAGTTCCATAGCTGCGTTGAACATTTTTTCCCAACTGTGTCCTTGAGCAGTTCCAGTTCTTTTTTGTTAATTTTAATCAAGCCAGATTTCTCTTGACACTGTGTTCCATCAGTGGACTCTAACAGGTTTAGAACAACTTTCAGTGGCTTCTAAAGTTTTAGGACTTGTCTTAAAAAAAACTGAAAACGAGTCAGACCAGTTAAAACTAAAAAACTCATGATGCTCAACCAATTCAGCTGATCTGATGAAAGTCTGTGTGTGGACATTCTTACATCAGCTTATAACTGACTTAGCTACCAAATATAAGCGAGGTTTAAATAGATAGACTATCCGTACAAAGTTGCCCTGGTTTAGTAAATTGTTTAATATCAAATCAGTGCAACTCTGCATGGAGTTGGGGCCTCAGTTTCTCTGTAGAATCCTTTACTGTGTAAAACACATTGTTCATAACACACTGCCTTTGTGCCCAGTGTATTCACTACATTCGGGGTCAAATAGAGATCGACACAAAGCCAGATTCTTAGCCACAAGTAGAACAAAAGGAGCTGTAAAGCCAGTTTAGCCAGCCAGCCAAGAATTCCCCACACAGGGATCCTCATGTGGTGCAAAGCCAGTATGAAACCAGCTTTGCACCAATCTGCCAGAGTTTCCTATTAGGAGCACAGTTAAAGGAGAGCAATGTTTTGGCTAAACCTGGGTGTTCCTTGGATCTCCGAACAGTCGGGTGCAACCAACACCACACTAGTGCAGCTGTAAATTGTACAAGAGGCAGAAGCTGCCCCCAACCAGCCCCAGGACAGGGTGTGGCTGGCACACAATACTGGCACAGTCACTTTTGTCATTCCTATGTACGCACCCAGCTTGGCGCCAAGCACAGCTCAAACAAAGCCACTAATCAAGTCCAGTCTCAAAGTATCTATTTGGAAGTCGGGCAATAACCTTCTCTCCTCCTTAAAGGAGGCTGACTGTGGCCATGGAAGAATTTTTCAGCTTTCAGAATGTGTGTTAGAATTCTATTAGATGCTACTTCTTACTTAAGGCTTAATGTGCTAAACCACCATACAGTACAGATTTAGGAAAAACTGGTCCCTGCTCCCATTTTATTGTCTGTAAAATGGCAAGAGACCGCTTCGTCACACTCTTCTCTACAGTCATGGATGAGAGCTTCAGCCACCTGGTCCCAGTAATCTGTGGCTGTCTTTTCAGCCACAGAATCAATATTAAGACATCATTAAGGATGTCTCTAGACATTATCAGATCATTTCTTATCTTCAGCCATTTCTTATTGCTTCAGCCGACCTCCTTGCATGACTGATTCTTTATATTGGATATTTATTCTTTAACTTGGCTTTATTTTTTCCCCCTTATTCTGTCACTTTCAGTATGGAACACAAAGTTTAAACCTGCCTTAATGTGTATCCACGATATTATCCTTTACATGTTTCTTTAAATCGCGATGTTTGTGCTAGGGTTAACAGCAGAGTAGTTGGCTTAAGAGTTCAAGAAATGGCTTTCAGTTGTTTTAGAACAGTCCCTGATTGATCTTTGCTGCTTCTTGTGTAAACCAAAGCGGGGACCAGCAGAAACTGCTTCTGAATCAAACTGATGTCTAAAAGCTGTCAGGAGAGCGGGAATGAGGACTTCAGTATCATTGGGGTAACATCGATGACTGATAGAATCAAAAGGTGTCACTTATGGGATGAAACTCAATATTCTACACTTAGCTGAGCAGTTTCATTCAATCGCACATTAGGAAAGAACAATCCATTGCACACATACAAAATGGGCAATGACTGCCTAGGAAGAAGTACTGAGGAAAGGGATCTAGGTGTCATAGTGGACCACAAGCTAGATATCAGTCAACATCATTCTGGGATGTATTAACAGGAGAATTGTACGAAAGACACAGTAAGTTATTCTTCTGCTCTAGTCTGCCCTGACAAGGCCTCAACTGGAGTACTGTGTCCAGTTCAGGGCACCTCATTTCAGGAAAGATGTGGACAAATTGGAGAAAGTCCAGAGAAGAGCAACAAAAATGATTAAAGGTCTGGAATACTTGATTTATGAGGGAAGATTGGAAGAGCTGAGTTTGTTCAATCTGGAAAAGAGGTGACAGAGGGGACATGATGACAGTTTTCAGGTAACTAAAAGGTTGCTACAAGGAGGAGGGAGAAAAAAATTACAAGGGAGGTTTAGGTTGGATATTAGGAATAAATTGCTAACTGTCAGGGTGATTAACCACTAGAATAAGTTGTCTAGGCAGGTTGTGGAATCTCCATCATTGGAAGTTTTTAAGAACAGGTCAGACAAGCACCTGCCAGGGATGGTTTAAGAGGGTACTTGGTCCTACCATGCGTGCAGGGGACTGGACTCGATGACCTCTTATGGCCCCTTCCAGTTCCTATGATATTTTGAAGAAGCCAAATACACTGATTTTTCTTCATTATTTGAGGTGACCATGTTTTCTATTTTACTTTAGAAGAATTCTGGTTTTGTAATTTCAATCAGGTCACTCTTTTCCTATCACTTCCTTCAACTTTTGCTACCCTAAGTCAGAAATTCACATTGATATTTGGAAAAACAATGAGAGTCCTATGGCACCTTGAAGACTAACAAATTTGTTCGGGCATAAGCTTTTGTGAGCTGCAACCCAAATGCATCTAACAAGAAGGATTGCAGCCCACGAAAGCTTATGCCCGAAGAAATTTGTTAGTCTTCAAGGTGCCACAGGACTTTGTTTTTCTGCTATATACAGACTAACATGGCTACCCCTCTGGAACTGATATTTGAGTTTTCACCAATTGTTTGTTTGCAGCATTGATCAGCAATTTTCACATTTACTGGAGTTAAAATAAGAACAGCCACCTAGTGAATTTAAAAAAATGTGAACATAAAAGATGAATCAGCTAGTTTTATATGGAATCATCATCAGACACTTGGTCCATCCTCCAGGAGTTCCTATATTCTGCCCTACAAATTCACAACTCTATCCACTCGATAAAGTTAATCCCATGCACCAGTCACACCGCTCTCTAAGCCACTTAAACCACTTAATTATTTTTGGTTTCCTGGTAGACATAAAAATTTGAGGTTCTCACTGTTTTCCTTTTTAATTTTTATAGGAGTAAATATTTACACTGACATACAGAATCTAGTGCTTTAAAATATACATTATGCTCCTGTATCACTGAAATATTTATATAGATGAAGAAATGGGGGTGGGAGAAAGGAAGCCATAAAAGTATTTCTTTTATTTTCAGGGGGGGGGGGGGGGAAGAACAGATTTTTCAACAATCTAGCATGGCCTACAAAAGGTTTAAAGATAAGAACATTGAAGAGGCAAAAAAAATTCCTTAGAGCAGTCCAAGGATTATAATTAGGGCTAAAAACAGAAATTAAGAAAATGTAGGCTGAAAAAAGCCCAGTAATTTATTCCTGAAAGTGACATCTACTAGTATGTAGCCTGCTCGCTCAGGGAAAGGGGTAGAAATTCCATTAAACTAGAATGACCAAAGCACTGGAGAATGTATTGTAGGGAAGAATCCTGCAGTGCCAGAAAGAGTGATTAGGTGACCTAAGAAGTCTTTTCCATCTCTATGACAGTAAAATTGGTTTTAATGAGCGCAATTCAGTCCTCAAGCTCTAGCAAATAGTTACACTATCCTATGGTTTGGACAATTTATGGCAAATAATTTTGTAATACCCCATACCCACCCAAACATGCAAGCAGTAGAAGCTACTAACTTCCAGGAGTCCAACCTGGGCAACAGCAACCAGAGCAGAACTGGAATAGAGGGATCAGGACACCAGAGCCCTAGGATGCTGTCAGAAGCCCTGACAGCAAAACCGAGAAGTGTACTGAAAATACGCAAAGGAGGAAGAAGGGAAAGTGTACACGCTGATTGGGGACTGAAACAGCCTTGGGAAGGAAAAATACAGAAGGGTGAGGCTGCAGGGAAGCATTAAAATAAAATAGGAAGGGTGGGGTGGGGTGGGTGAAAAGGAAGCACTTTGGGTCAGAAGTGATGGAGCAAGTGATGGAGGCACCTGAACAGGTACATTTCAAAGCCAGCTGGGACTATGTAATCTCTAAAATCATCTGCCTGCCAAAACTCAACAGTTAGGCAGCAAGTGTAGCAAGACTGATCCTATCATGCTGAGCAACACTGCCTCATGGTCTCTTCCTGCTGCCCCATCTGTCTGTCTCTCTCTTCGAACTCTGTGGCAGGTACCATGTCTGTACAGTGCCTGGCACAGTGGGGTCCTGCTCTATCAACAAGGTTCACGGGTGCTACAGCAACACAAACAAGCACGTCTGCCTCTTGCAAAAACATAAGCCACAGAATTCACTGAGTGGCTCCTGCTCCCAGCCTACCTTGCAGTTAAACTAGATCACCCATTTTAGAGACAACCTATCTTAAGGGCTCCACGTGATGAAGAATTTACAGTGTGCCTTGGTAATCTGTTCCCATAAGTAATTAGGGAGATGGTGGCTGAAGCAATGGCGCATGGGGGAAACTAACAAAATTAGTATCTTTATGATCATCTTTATATTTTGCTCACTTCTGTATTGCTATTTGGCTGGCTTGTGTTTTAAGATGATAAATCAAGATCCCCCTCTGAAGAATGTATGTGCAGGTACAGCACCTAGCATACTGGGGGGGTAGTGGTGGGGGGGTGGGCTCAGGGTACTACCACAATTTAATATTCACATTATCAAGGCATTAACAAGCAAGTGCACATAAACTGAAATGCTAGAGGCAGGCCTAAATTGTACCTCAATTATTTGTTTTTACTGTGGCAAATATTAGGGAACATAATGGATAAATTGGTCTGTTTAAAAAACCCTTAGATATAGTCTGTGCCCTATATAATAGGCTGGTTCTCTACCAACATTATCTTTGCATGCTTTGACCAGCAGAGAATGAAATAAGTGAAAGATTTTCCCAATTCAATTACCTCCATGCTAGGCCAGAAAGGTCACAAGCATCCGGCTTCATGAAGCTCTTTCAGAAGAAATGTGCAATTTTATGAATGACAACAATGCAGTGAATACAAACTGGCTGCCAGATTTGTGAAAGCCTACTAGAATTGGGGTTGGGCTTCAATTTCTAAAGAGATGCTCCTCCTACCAGAGAGGGGACTTCAATGCAGTGGAAATAAAATGGGTCTCCACCCTATAAAAGACACAGAGCCCTGAGCAATTTGAGTGCTTGTGTGGAGAGGCAAAGGAAGGGTCTAATTCAAGATGTGTGGGTTTGTTTTTTGATAGAACCATAGTTTGAGTGATGAAGAACATAGGAATGGCCATACTTGGTCAGATCAATGGTCCATCCAGTCCAGCATCCTGCTTCAGAGTGAATGAACAGAACAGATACTCATCAAGCGATCCACCTGCTGCTCATTCCCAGCTTCGGGCTAACAGCAATCCCTGCTAACTATCTTTATTCTAATCCATTTTTGCTGTTAAGTGCTCGATCTTTAGCTGTCCCAGTCTCTGGCTAACAGAGCAAGGTACCAAATGCTGTCATCAGCTAATATTAACTGTCACCTGTAGCAGCGTCCTCCTTCTGTCAGTTTCCTACCACTTGACCCATCAGCCACCCTTCATGTTGTTTGAGCTCTTTCTCCCACTCAGTCCTTGTCTATCATGGAAAACGAAAACCACTGATCTACACTGTTCAATCTTTCATTTGTGGACTCCTAAAAAATTTCAAATGGAGGCGCAGACCCCTTTGGAAATCTTAGGCATAGTGTGTGGACTTCTGGGGTCCACGGACCACAGATTGAAAATTACTGGCATAGATAGAAGGCATGCTAAAAAAAAGAAAAAAAAGAATAACAGTGTTAAGTATTATTTGAGCTTCGTATGGACAGGGCATTTGTGTTTAAAGCACATTGGCTGGACAGAATAGTGAGGTAAAAATGTTTTCAAGCTACTCTTTGTTACCTACTACCCCATGCTGGAACCCACACAAGATACAAAAATTACAGCCCATATATTCAATGAGGACCCCATCCTGAAAGAAATCTTTCCTACAGCTCTTTTCCGGCCTTCCAGTCTCACCAGCAAAAGCAAGTTCCCCACAGACCAGACACACCAATTCAAAGCAGCACTAGGCCTCGCCACAACAACAGATGCAAAACATATCACTATTTCTACAATGATCAATACTGCTCACAAGACACCTTTCAAAGATCCATAGATCCCACATATGCAGCGTACCTCATCCAGCATATTAAATGACCCAACAACAGGAAGATGGACAAAACCAGTTAATCACTACTCTCCTGAATGGACTTACGCAGAAGAGTGATGGGAAACAGGAACATCATATCACTTGTGGGCAAATATTTTTCATGGAATGATCACAATGTCTGACCTCTTGGTCCTCATCCTCAGGGGAGCATCATCTCCTTCTGTGAGGCCCAATCTGGTGGACATGTCCTACGGTGGCCTCAGAGCACCTGTGGGACCTGATTCTACTTTATGAACCCTACAGAGGCTTATGTTTGAATTGAGAATTGAGCACTAGGTTTCAGGACTGAGAAGGCTGTGTCCATTCCTCAATAGCAGAAACTTAAGACACTATGGAAATTTAGGTACCTACCAGGTTAGGCAGCAGCTGACAGGACATTTTGAAGATTTTAAATTTTGGATATAGGCACAAAAGTGGCACTTATGTCTCCCTC
This sequence comes from Pelusios castaneus, assembly GCA_007922175.1. Taxonomy (NCBI): domain Eukaryota; kingdom Metazoa; phylum Chordata; order Testudines; family Pelomedusidae; genus Pelusios; species Pelusios castaneus. The sequence goes on from ML686071.1 coordinate 100,384, forward strand.
ATGATTCTCAACCTAAAGTCCTGTCTACCTTGTTTTAACTGAAGCAGAGGAACACCATTCTTGCAACACTTCCAACACAGAGTTTTCTAAACTTCTGAAAGCTACACCCAGTCCCCCATCAATGCTGCCATTTTGTTAAAGGCCTACCCACAATAAGCTGTCACTCTAGAGGGAATATCATTATGAAGATCTGCACAAACTACTAAAATACTGACATTTAAAGTATCACTGAGCTAATACTCTATGCAAGACAGAGGACAGTTCACATCTTAGAACTACAGTTTCAGATTCACTGCAGACAACATGGCATCAGCGCCTCTCAGGTTTCGTTTAGAATGTTTTCTACACAACCAAAACAGCTAAAAAATGTACTTATCTTTTTAGAAAAAAAAAGCAGGGATACTCAAGAACAGTCTACAGGTTGGTCCACATCTCTAACTCAGGGGATGTGAAATGACGCTCAATTGCGGACGCTCAAGCTAGTAACATATGCAGCTACAGGCCACAACAAGTTAGCAAAAACTTAACTGGATTAGCAGAATGAATGGACTAGCAATCACTTTCCACCGTCATATGATGTTTCACAGCAGAGCATGCAAACTCAAGATTGTCTTGCTTGCAGCAATTAACCCTATCTTAATAGCTGAGAATCAGAAGGTGAAACTAGCTAGTCTGTTTACACTGTCCAGTCTCCAGAGTATAGACATCAAGAGTGCATCACTAATGAAAAAGTGTCAGTGAAGATTTTTTAAAAGCAGGACTCGACATATCTGCCACCCAGCTAGGTGCCCAGCTTCAAAAGTAAGGCGCCTAGCTGGGATGGTCCTGCCAGCAATATTCTGTTGAATCTTTTGAGCGCCAGTGGTGCTATTTTCAGGCACCAGGGGGAAGGGGGCACTCCGCTGCTGCAGTTCTGTGGCAGAGCTAGGCATCATGCTACAAACCCCCAAGAGCCATGGTGACCTGGCACCCAGGATTTGTCGAGCTCTGTTTTAAATGAAGTGAAGTTCTAAGTAGAACTTTAAGGAAGTTCTTTGTAGCAACCGTTCCCTCAATTGTGCTGCTGACTGCTTTACAGGTGGACAAAGAATTAGCCAAAGGAAGTGATGAGTGGAGCGCTAGCAAACATTTTTTTCCCCAAGAAGAGACTCCCTTTGGCACTTTTCCTATCATCATCATACAGATGAACTGACCTTAAGTTTACTGTTGACTAACCTGATGCCAAAGAAAATACCTCAGTAATCATTTACTTCAGGACTATATATTTTGTAAGCTACAAAATAATTACCAAACTGCAATCTCAGTCTATAGAAAAAAAATTAGTTTCAACTCACATGCCCAAAGTTGTGAAAGTGAGTTTTAAAGACACTGCATTACTACTTAATCTGAAGCTAAGTATATACAGAAGAACTGAATTATACGTTTACCCACCACCTCAAAACCCCAGTCTGCCCTTCAATGTTCTTCTAAAAGAAGTCCATGCTGCTGACTAAAGCAGTCAATAGGTATTTAATACAATAGTGCTATTTTCTTTTCTTTCACTCCTTTCCCTTAAGAACAGACCCATTACAACTCACTACAGAGAAACTTGTTAAAAGCAATAATGTTGGTTTAAGGAAACTGACATGTGCTTTAAGCTTAAATGGAAATATTTTCTCATGAGATAACATTGATCAATACATCACAATAACCATGCATACCCTTCAGAGGTAAAAACCACTGGTTTCTCTCTACTGCTTATATTCCTAAAGTTACTTTATGAAGCAACTTACGTTGTGGTAGCTAAGAACCTTCCATCTAGTATTTTTTTGCTCTGGTTCCTTGTAGCCCACCTGCCAATCAATCAACATTTTGGGCAACTTAACTGAAGTATAGCACGAGGGCAAATGCAGTTCAAATGCTACCCATCACTAACTTTCTTTAAAAGATCATAATTGGGTTTTAAAAAGGAACTAGATAAATTCATGGAGGACAGCCCCAAAGACTATAAACCAAGATTGACAGGACACAACTCCATGCCCTGGGTGTCCCTAACCCTCCAACCACTAGAGGCTGAGACTGTGCCAAAAACAATGGATCACTCAAAATTTCTCTGTTTTGTTCATTCCCTCTGATGCAGCTGGTACTGGCTACTGTCAGAGACAGGTAGACCACTGGTCTGATCCAGTACGGTTGTTCTTGTCAACTGGAATACAATTAATTTCAAAACAAACAAGAAATCTTGTGGCACTTTTAAAGACTAAGATTTATTTATCACATGAGCTTTCATGGGAGAAAATCCCACTTTGTCAGACACTTTGAAGATGGGGAATTTATAGAATGGGAGGAAATAAATGCAGGGAAGTGTAAGTCATAGGATCAGGTCAGGCTGTAACAGCAAATGAAAGCAGATGTTAAGATTCAAACACTGGGGAACAGCATATAGAGGAAGGTGAGGTCAAATCACCTCTTGTAATGAGAAAAACAATCCATAGACCCTGTTTAACCCTGAGGCAACAGAGTCAAATCTACCTATAAATTCCAGTTCTGCAGTTTCTCTTTGAAGCTGTGATTTGTTATTCATTTGTCAGATGCTTGAAGATGGGAAAGCATCTGACTAAGTGGGATTTTCTCCCATGAAAGCTCATGAGATAAATAAATTTGTTAGTCTTTAAAAGTGCCACCCGACTCTTTGTTTTGCTGAACTAGACTAACACGCCTACTCCTCTGGATTTTTGAAAGGCAGGCCAATGGGACAGCAGCATGAATTTAAGCAGTGACTAAGGAGGGAATGCGAACACTGAGAAAAGCAGTCGCAATCCTTCATGACAACAAAGATCTTAAATCTGCCCCAATGCGAACGATGGGGGCAGGAGACTGCACCCATCCCTGAGTTACGTTTCACCTTCCCTGTAGCAGACAGCCCTTTTAGAGGATTGATTTGGAAAGCTCACCATGCAGCTATAAAGGTTAGAAACAAACTTTAAACAGGATGTGCTACAGAGCCCACAATTCAGCCACACCCCCGTCCAGCACCCCCATTCAGCTGACTCCAGGAGGACACACCCAGCCCCCACGAGGAACAACACACTAAGACAAGGAGCTGAGCCCCAGGAGACTCGGTGCATGTAACCCCTGCAACCCACCTTGCCTCAATGCCCAGGGGACAAACCCTTCCCAGCCCAGCTGAGCGCCACACTCTCATTACATGTACCCCCGCCCCCCTCTGTCACTGAAGGGGGGCACAGCCCCGCCCCCCTCTGTCACTGAAGGGGGG
>ML686071.1:118150-120650 GCA_007922175.1 Pelusios castaneus
TGCTCCCTGTGATTCATTCTATGGAGTTTGTGAATTCAGCTTTTAAGCAGCAGGAGGAATTAACTATGTCATCTATATCTACATCAATGATTCCTGAGCCTCTGGTGCCTATGGATGGTGAGGAGGGGGAAGATCTTGATACGCTGCTTGATGATGCCCATGGTTTGAGTCGCACTGGTACGACAACTGAGGGGAGCGGTGGACTTGGAGAGCAGATGTTTCTAGTAATATTACCTAATGATGATCCGGCTTGTCCTGTGTGTGAAGACCATGTTGGTAAGCCTACGGCACTGAGCGCCCTTTGAAACGTGTACATGGCGACAAGGTCGTCAAATACCAATGTCAGCGATGTGGGAAACAAGATGTTCGGGTTCATAGTATACTTTGCCATGTCCCCAAATGTAGGGGCTCTGCATTGACTGAACCAGGTGGTGACTGGTCCTGTTCTGTTTGTGGTAAACAATTTAGAACTAAGTCGGGCCTTTCACAACATAAAAGGCTGGCCCACCCAGCTGTGCATAATGTTGAGCGTATTGAAGCCTCTCAACCGAAATCTAGTTCACAGCGTGGGAAGTCTAAAAGCTGTTGGACGGACGAGGAAGTCGTCTTACTTCAGTCCCTTGAATTAGTATACTCGGGACATAAGTATATTAACAAGATGATATCGGCCGAGTTGAAAACTAAAACGGCTAAACAGGTGAGTGATAAGAGGCGGTTGTTGGTAGCAATGAAAAAGAATGTCACCGTTGTTGAGGAATTGGGCCCTGAAATGCAGCAGAATTCAATGGACTTGGCATTACCAGAACCGCAGGCTATGTCTGGGCTTGTGCAGATCTATAAATGGGTGATTAAGAACTACCTTGCAAATCGTGGGACTCTGAATGTTAAAACGTCACAACAGAGTTACTTAGATTTTAATATCGACGTTTTTCAGGCTTGGATTGATGGGGACATGGAGTTGGCCGAGTGTATTGAACGGTCATCTGATACGGTGCTCTCATCCTTTTCGATATCTAGGCCTATTAAGAAGGATGACAGAAAGGTTAAGAATGTTAAAGTGGGGTCTGAGAAAGCCTGGATGAAGAGGAGAGCTATCGAACGCGGGACCTATTTGAGATACCAGCGTCTTTTCGAGAGGGATAGGAGCAAGTTGGCTTCGGTCATTTTGGATGGGACAGAGCGCCTTCAATGTTCCATCATGGCCGAAGAGGTTTATCGATTGTTCAAGGACAAGTGGGAAACCCACTCCGTGTTTAAGGGATTGGGGGATTTTACCTCCCACACGAAAGCTGATAACTCGGTTTTTGAACTCTTAATTTCAAAGAGAGAAGTTGTCAAGAACATGAGAGAAATGACTCCTAACTCCTCTCCAGGACCGGATGGTATCACCTTGAGTGATCTGTTGGGTGAAGATTCCGAGGGTGAGAGACTGGCTGGACTTTTCAATCTCTGGCTGATTACGGGCTATATCCCGGATGGTGTAAAAGAATGCAAAACTATTTTGATTCCAAAAGTGATGGAGTCCGAGGCCTTGAAAGACTTGGGAAATTGGCAGCCTATTACAATTGGTTCTATTGTTTTGCGATTGTTCTCGCGGATTATTACCGCCCGGCTCACTAAAGCTTGTCCAATAAACACAAGACAGAGGGGCTTTAATGCAGCTCCCGTTTGTTCGGAAAACTTGAAGGTTCTCCATCTGTTAACACGTGACGCCAAATGCTCTAAAAAGTCCTTGGGGGTCATCTTTGTAGACGTTGCAAAGGCGTTTGATTCTGTATCGCACGACCATATTATGTGGGTTCTTCGGGCGAGACAGTTGGACCAACATGTTATGGAGGTTATTAGGAACTCCTATAGGAATGTTAAAACGCGAGTAAAGGTGGAGGCCGGTTTTACGGACTTTATTAATATCAACGTCGGAGTCAAACAGGGTGATCCGATGTCCCCCTTGCTGTTTAATTTGGCGCTTGATCCCCTGGTCTCTAAGCTTGAACATTCTGGAACGGGGTATACTTATGGAGAGAATAAGATCACGGTGCTCGCCTTTGCAGACGATCTGGTTTTATTGAGTGATTCTTGGGGAGGAATGAATAAGAACATTGCTATTTTGGAAGCCTTTTGTGATTTCTCTGGCTTAAAAGTGCAAGCACGGAAGTGTTACGGTTTCCTCTTGAATCCAACACATGACTCTTTTATGGTTAATAAATGTGAACCCTGGAGGATTTTTAACGCTGATCTAAATATGATCGCCCCTGGCGACTCTGAAAAATATTTGGGTCTGAAGGTTGATCCTTGGATTGGATTCTCTAAACCAACGTTGGTGGATAAGCTCAATGTTTGGCTCGATAGGATCACGAGAGCCCCTCTTAAACCTCCACAAAGGCTGGAGTTACTGAACACCTTTGCTGTGCCTCGACTTATGTACCTCGCGGATCACACTGATTGCAAAAGGACTGTTTTGATAGCTCTTGATACTTGTATTAAAAGGGTGGTTAAGGAC
>ML686071.1:125650-135623 GCA_007922175.1 Pelusios castaneus
GCTGATCTTCTCTGATTGGCTGCATCCCTTGCAGCCTCTCTAGGCCACTTGAAGGACTCACTTACATTGCTCCTTTCTGGGATGGATGTGGTTAGGTGGGATGCTGAGGCCTCCATGCTCCCCCTTCCTGTACCTGAGTCAAGAAGGATTCTGTCCCTGGGCCCCGAGGGATAAATAAGGAATCTGGAGTGCAGGGAGCATTCCAGACCACTAATTCCCTGCGCTGCTTTGATGTTAGGCTATTGATACTGTGCTCCTCTAAGTAGATCTTTTGCTGTCTTATGCACTAAATCTGCGGTGATGTCAGAATTTTAAAAGACAGCTGCCCCGCTTATCACATTTTCCAATACACTTCTGAATCTCTGGGTATGTCTACACTTGTTAATTTAAGTCAGTTTAGCATGTCCCCACTCAAAAATTAAGTCGACTTAAAGGGGACCCTGCCAAATTGACTTAGGGCATCCACACTGGATGCCTAGGTCGACTTGTAGGGGCTAGGTGGACCTGGGACAGGTCCACGGTGGCAGGAGGAGCACCCTCTGCCAAGTGCCAGGGGGCTCAGCATTTGCCCCATTGTACCTGGGTACAATGGGGGTTGAGCCTCACAGGGACACTGGCAGGGCATAGGAGCGGGGTGGGCAGGGCTCTGTCCTGCCCCGTGTGTGTGTGTGTGTGTGGGGGCATGCCAGGCTCTGCCTGTGCCAGCCACTCTGGTAGGGAGGGCAGTGGGGTAGCTCTGGAGCCCTTTAAGTCAACTTAAAGTCGATTTAGGGCTACTCTGTGTCCACACTGGCTAAATCGACTTAATAAAGTCGACAGCCAGCAAAGTCGACTTAAAACTAGATTTTATAAAGTCGACTTTATTTTTCCTTAAATTGACTTAAGCTACTGCTTAAGTCAATTTAAGGAAAATGTAGTGTGGACGCAGATTAAATTAAGTCGATTTAAGCAAGTTTAAATCGACTTAATTTGTAAGTGTAGACGCACCCTCTGAGTCCACCTTCAAAAGAACCAGAGGAGCCTCTCTGCAGAAGCGTGAAGGGTGCAGAGGATTAAAATGCATTCAGATCTGTTACATTATCTATGGTGTGGGAAGAAGCAAGGGGGAACAGCTCCTCCTCATTGGCTGCTGTGGTGTTTCTTCTATGTTTTTGTTCTGTCTTCCTGTCTGGTTTTGACTTGGATAACAAGTATCCTGTCACAAGGTGGCTGGCCCTTTTAAAGGGAGATTGTCTCAGCCCATCTGTGATGCAGCAAGTAGAGAAACTGTATTAAGTCATGTGACAGAGTCACATGACTAAACTAGGCCTTTGAGGTATTTATTGCCTGATTTCTGGAAGCTTAGTCATTTGGATGGGGTTACAGGCTCGCCGGTGGATCTGATCAGAAGATAGTCAGGTTCTTGTCTCGGAATTAGGCACCAAAGAGTTTTTACAAGGACCCCTGGGGTGCACAACAGGAATGCTCACTGATAACTACTATAAGATGGGTGCATAATTGGTCGGATAACTGCTCCCAGAGAGTAGTTCTCAACAGTTCACAGTCATGCTGGAAGGGCATAACGAGCAGGGAACCACAGGGATCAGTTCTGCGTCGGGTTCTGTTCAATATTTCCATCAGTGATTTAGATGATGGCATAGAGAGTACACTTATAAAGTTTGTGGATGGTACCAAGCTGGGAGGGGTTGCAAGTGCTTTGGGCTATGTCCACACTGGCAAGTTAGTTCGAATTAAGGAGGCTTAATTCGAACTAACTAAAGCCATGGCTACACTAGGCTTTAGTTAGTTCGAATTAAGGGCTTCCTTAATTCGAACTAATAAGTTCGAATAGGGTATTCGAACTAAAGGGTTAATTCGAACTAACTAGTTCGAATTAACCAATGTGGCCATGTTCATTTGAACTAATTTCTTAGTTCGAATTAACCGGCCATTGAAATGAATGGGGATCGCTAATTCGAACTAAGTTTTCCTAGACAACAGAGTCTTGCGGCACTTTTAAAGACTAACAGATTTATTAATCGCATGAGCTTTCATGGGAGAAAATCCCACTTCGTCAGACGCTTTGAAGATAGGAAAGTTACAGAGTGGGAGGAAATTAAATGCAGGGGAGTGTATGACATAGCATCAGGTCAGGCTGTAACAGCAAATCAAAGTAGGTGTTAGGATTCAAAACACTGGGGAACAGCACATAGAGGAGGGGGGAGGTCAATTCACTTGGTGTAATGCGAGAAAAATCCATAGTCCCTGTTCAACCCCAAGACAACTGAGTCAAATTTGCAGATCCCCCCTCCTCTATGTGCTGTTCCCCAGTGTTTTGAATCCTAACACCTACTTTGATTTGCTGTTACAGCCTGACCTGATGCTATGTCATACACTCCCCTGCATTTAATTTCCTCCCACTCTGTAACTTTCCTATCTTCAAAGCGTCTGACGAAGTGGGATTTTCTCCCACGAAAGCTCATGCGATTAATAAATCTGTTAGTCTTTAAAAGTGCCGCAAGACTCTGTTGTCTTTCTACAATAGACTAACACGGCTACCCCTTTGGAATTTAAGTTTTCCTAGTTCGAATTAAGCTAATTTGAACTAACTAAAATTAGTTCGAATTAGTTAGTTCGAACTAACTAATTCGAAGTAATTTTAGCAAGTGTGGCCTTGGAGAATAGGATCACAATTCAAAACAACTTGGACAGACTGGTGAAACGGTCTGAGGTAAATAGGATGAAATTCAATAAGGACAAATGCAAAGTGCTCCACTTAGGAAAGAACAATCAGTTGCGCACATACAAAATGGACAACGATTGCCTAGGAAGTAGTACTGCGGAAAGGGATCTGGGTGTCATAGTGGACCACAAGCTAAATATGAGTCAATAGTATAACAAACAAGGCATCTGGTGGCACTTTTAAAGACTAACAAATTTATTTATCGCATGAGCTTTTGTGGAAGAAAATCCCACTTCGTCAGATGCTTGAAGATGGGGAATTTACAGAATGGGAGCAATGTAACACTCTTGCAAAAAAAAAAAAAAAAGCAAACATAATTCTGGGATGTATTAACAGGAGTATTGTAAGTAAGACATGAGATGTAATTCTTTCGCTCTACTCCACGCTGATTAAGTCTCGGCTGGTGTATTCCGTCGGGTTCTGGGTGCTTCATTTCAGGAAAGATGTGGACAAATTGGAGAAAGTCCAGAGAAGAACAACAAAAATGATTAAATGTCTGGAATACTTGATTTATGAGGAAAGATTGAAAGAACTTGGCTTGTTTAGTCTGAAAAAGAGGAGACTGAAAGGGGAGATGATAACAGTTTCAAGTGCCTAAAAGGTTGTTACAAGGAGGAGGAAGCAAAATTATTCCCCTAACTGCCAATGATAGGACAAGAAGCAATGAGCTCAAATTACAGCAAGGGAGGTTTAGGTTGAACATTAGGAAAAAATTCCTAACTGTCAGGATGATTAACCACTGGAATAAGTTGCCTCGGCAGTTTGTGGAATTTCCATCATTGGAAGTTTTTCAGAGCAGATTAGACAAGCACTTGTCAGGGATGGTTTAAGATGGTATTTGGTCCTGCCATGAGTGTGAGGGACTGGACTTGATGGCCTTTCACGGTCCCTTCCAGTTCTATGATTCTATAAACCAATACAGTGCAGAATATACATGCATCCATGGCTGTAATTAAAAGCTTTTAGAACTCCTGTTTAGAATTTTGTCCTAACATAATAATGTCAGTTCTGTTATGATATAAATTATTTATGAAATGCACAAAGAAAATGTGTTAATTTGGCCATTATGCCTTTTATTGTAACTGTGGAGACATCAGGTAGAGTGAAAACCATGAAGGGGTACTTCAGGTGAAACCTTGAGACAATAGGGCCTACAGGTTCCAAAAAAGGTTGAAAATTCCTGGTATAGGTGATGGCCTTTGATCAGGAGTCATCAATGCTGTTACTAAGCTGCCTGGGGATGTCACCCAGGAATATAGCACAAGTTTTAGATACAGAATATCACACACATTCATAATTTACAGTATAAAGATGATACACAGAGATAAATCAGATTATCATGTTTAGCAGATTATACATTTTCCATTGATACCTTACATGACATATCTTGTGAGATTCATTATAATTTTGCCATATTGCTATCAATAATATTATAAACAGTCCTCCGTGATCCAGACAGCATCACACTGGTGTAAACCTTTGTGTATGTGTAAGGGATGAGTTAATGAGAAAACAAGGGAGAAACTGAGGCAGGCGTTACAGAGCTACTCCTGTCCATGAACAGATAGCTGACCGTATGACAGACCACGTGACTGAGGAATAACGTAAGAGAAACACAGATTTTTTTTAATCGAAATACCCGAGATATATGAGCATATACACGACTTTCATTTTGTAGTGCCTCGTCAGTTAACTATGTGTTTCCCCATTGAAACGCAGCCACCTTTATGATGGAATGTGTCCATCAACACCAGGGCACAGGAGAAACGTGAGGGGAAATTCTGGCCGAAGAACCCGTACTGCCACAGGTAAAGAAAGAGTTGCTTGTAGGGGAATGAAAAAATATTAACAATCTTTAGAAACTTTAACAGGCAGAAATAAGCTAGAATTCTAAGCGTTAGACCAAGAGTGGTAGAAGTGAGTTTACAGAGCTGAAGGAAATTTACAATATTTTCTCACCAATGTCTTGCTCAATGCAAAACAAACAAGGAGTCTGGTGGCACTTTTAGGCTATGTCTACACTGGCAAGTTAGTTCCAATTAAGGAAGCTTAATTCGAACTAACTAAAGCCATGGCTACACTAGGCTTTAGTTAGTTCGAATTAAGGGCTTCCTTAATTCGAATTAATAAGTTTGAATAGGGCTTTAGAAGTAAGGCTTTAATTCGAACTAACTAGTTCGAATTAGCCAATGTGGCCATGTTAATTCGAACTAATTTCTTAGTTCGAACTAACCAGCCATTGAAATGAATGGGGATCGCTAATTCAAACTAATTAAGTTAATTAAGTTAATTCAAACTAACTGAAATTAGTTCGAATTAGTTAGTTCGAACTAACTAATTTGAACTAATTTTAGCAAGTGTAGACAGAGCCTTAAAGACTAACAAATTTATTTATCACATGGGCTTTCGTGGGAGAAAATCCCACTTCGCGAGGTGCTTGAAGATGGAGAATTTACAGAATGGGAGGAAAATAAATGCAGGGAAGTATAAGTCATAAGAGCAGGTCAAACTGTTACAGCAAATCAAAGCAGATGTTTAGATCCAAACAGTGGAAAACAGCACGTAAAGCATATAGAGGGAAATGAGGTCAGATTACCTGTTGTAATGGGAAAAAAAACCATAGTCTCTCTTTAGCCCTAAGCTAACGGTGTCAAATCTGCATATGAATTCCAATTCTGCAGTTTCTCTTTGAAGCTTTGATTTGTTCTCCATTTGCCTGAGTACGGCTATTAAGAGATCGCTGATGGAGTGAGCAGCAAGACTGAAGTGTTCCCCTATTGGTTTTTGAGTGTTGTTGCTGTTGTCACTGAATTCACTCTCACGCTCAGGGTTTCTATTCACAGGCGAAGGGTTTGTGCCATCCACATCCTGAATGGCTTTTAAAAAAATTAGAACAAGGAAAGGCCCAGTACTGGGTCGCAGACCCTCAGGCACTGAGTCGTGGCCCCCCTGCTCCCACCACCGAAAGACTGGAATGCATTGCTCAAAGATGTAATTGTTGGGTCGCGGGCATAAATGATTTTTTTCAACTGGGTCCCGAAAAAAACGTTTGAAAATCACTAGCTTAGATCCTGCAGTGGAGAAATAGCAACACGGTTTGCGTCCTTTATAATACAGCCCGTTTGTTTTTTAAATTTAACCAACCCCCTGAAATTATCTGATTGAGGATCGGTGCCAGTGCGTGCTCAGTGGGACAATTGCAGTGCCGTCATCAGCATGGTTTTAGACACAGATGAAATTGCTCTAAAAAGCCTCTCTGGGGAGTCAGTGCTTCAGAACTCAAAATAATTCCACCACTTTATTTTTAAAACAAGCCAGAGACAGACTAGAGAATGAGTCTCTGTCTGCACCGGAGCGCACGTCTCTTCATTTTAACCCTTCTGAAACGGGTGGAGTGTGACTCACTGTACCAGCTGAGGCCACATCTGCATTAGGCGCACTTTAAACCAGATCGGCAAAGCACTCCTTGTGTAAACACAGCGTATCCCGCAAAGCCGCGCTCATTCCGCCCGCCGCCAACTGAAGGTCCTTTATTCTTGGACGAAAGGAAGAACTCACAAACTTTGTGTACTCTGACAGCGATGCCAGCTAGAGGTGTGATTCTTTACCGAGACAGATATACCAGTACAACATCTCATATGGATGCAGTTACATTGGTGCAAGCAGATTTACCCCAGTATAATTGCATTCACACTGGGGAGGGTTGTACAGCATTAGCTAGACTGGCGTAGATCAAGCAGTACGACATGCACACCCAAGCCCCCAGCGTCGAGTACCAGGAGCTGAGCTAACCACTGGCTTTAGAGAGTTTAGAAGAAGATAGTAGCCTGAGAGGCCAGAAAAGAAAGCGAAGGGGGCAGTTCCTCCTATTAAATGCTTAGTATGCAAGCTCTGTAGCAGGATGGTGGAACAATTTTTAGAGTGGGGGACTGCTGAGAGCCATTGAACTAAAGTGTAAATCCTGTATATAATGGAAACCATTTCAAGCCTGGGGGTGCGGCCATGCCCCCAGCACCTCCTCTTGCGTAGCAGTTCCCACCTCTGAGCTTTCCAGCTTCCTGAGTGAGTAGTGCTGTCTTCCAACCAGAGCCTATGTCTGGAAGTAAATCCCCGTTCTTATGGAAGTTGCTATGACATCTGTGTCATCTGAAGGACCACACTCGACAAACTGGATGTTGGAGCGCTGAAGAAAAGGGAAATTTCATAGCCAAGATACTCCCAGTCAGTCCCTGCAAAGGCTGTCATTGGTTTCATCATCCAGGATCCCCAGAGAGTGCAGCTCCCTCTATGAATATTTCTGTGGCCTGAAGGTTTGCTCAGTGTGCCCTGCCCATTAGTTTATCCACGTTCCCAACCCCAAGGGCACCCACTTTGCAGCCTCATTGTTGAGAGGTTTAAGTTTATGTTACATTGAGTTTGTTTTAGTTTCTGTTGCGTTTCACAGAAGGCCACTGAGTTTAAAAAAACAGAACTTGCTTTTAAAAAAAGAACCATCATTATGACTTTAATATGCACAATAGAAAAATGAAATTAGGAGAAATTTTAGGGTTAATACTTGGTATGTACTCAGTCCAAAAAGCCAGAGCTGCAATACATGCATTCAAAGAGTCTCCAGTAGATGTCTCTGTTATATAGAGCCAGCCTTTGCACTTGTTATTACTGCAGATGGTAACATGCTCCCCAGAAGCAAAGCAGATCCAATTTACAAAGCCGTGGACCAGATTTGGATCTGCTACACTGGTGGGAATCTGGAGCAACTCCTCCGAAAAGTGGAGTTTCTATGGTATTTCTATCGCAGTGGCTCATAGTAAGAGCTTCCTCTTGCTTCAGTTTGGATAGCTTGTGCTGTCTCCTCTTGTCTTTCATTCTCTGATTCCTCTTTTTAAACTTTGCTTCTCGATCAGAAAAATGAGGATGGTTGTGGTGGTGCTTTGCTGGGGAGGGCATATTGGAGGGTCAGCTAGTGCTGTTCATCCAGTGGGCACATATGAGGGAGACTAACATATTTAACCCATATCACTCCAATAAATTGAGACTAGGATTTTGTGGGCCCCCTCTAATGTATATTGCCCAGACTGCGTGAGTCCATCTCTCTGACCATGATTGGACTTTATTTCAGTGTCACTAGCACTCCGGCTGTATAATCCCACAGTTAGGTACCCTGTTACCTGGCCTAAAGGATGTTGTATGGACTAGAGATGGCATCTAAGACTACAGAACTCACGCTGCCCTGTGCAGCCAGATGAACTCAAAGCTTTATTAAGTGAGTCAATAAAATGCCTTCCAGCACATGGGAAAGCCCTTCCCTCTTTCTCTCTCTATAGATGTTAACATTATTTCACCTCTGTAGTTCTTCAACAGGGCCTTCACAGCAACATCTGTAGACCTCAATTCAGATCAAGAGCAGGATCACAATGGTCCTACTCAGGGAGCGTGTATAGATGCTCCAGAGCACTGCTTGGAGGCTTGGCATAAGCATTCTACTGTATGAAGCATCAATCACCCTTGTCACTGTATTGTAATACACTCCTCCATTTGTTTCCTCCATCCATAATGCTGGCCTCCTCCTTGTGCCTGACTTTTCCTCCTTCTCCCACAGCTCCCATGTCTGCAGTCTATCACCACCTCCCCATCACGGCCTGCATAATGCCACTGCCTTGACTCCAACTGAAAAGCTAGCTGTACATTCACCTCCTCTTGCATGGCAGGTCCCACTTCCGTGATCTCTCCAACTTCCCGTGTGTGCGATGCTGCTGTCCTCCTTTGCACAAAGAAATACAACTACCATGTGCCCATGCCTTTCGATTCTCATTTTATTTCAGGGTCCATTACAAGACTGCCTTCTTTGGCTTTAAATCCTCCATAGCCTCGTTCTAGTCAACTTACTCGGCCTTTCTCTCTCCTTCCATTCCTGCTCATCCAATGCTGACCTCCTTTCTCCCTTCAAACAACCTCATCCCTCCTTTGAATTTCCTCTCAGCTGGACATCCTGCCTGCAGGGCTGGATTTCCAGTTAGGCGCAGTAGGCATGTGCCTAGGGCTGCTGGCATTATAGGGGCATCTGAACAGTGATGAATCACTGCATGGGGCAACGGGGCCTGTGCCCAGGAGCCCTTGCCAATATGGGGGCCCCACATGAGCACTGGAACTCCAGCCCCACCCCTTCCACCTCCTCCTCTTCTGCCAAAGATTCCACCCCCGAGTCAGGCCAGAAGCTCTCCACCATCCCGCAACGTGGAGCTGGTTTGTCAAGCACCTCTTTCCCCCATTGCATCCCCATGCAGAAAACATGAAAGTCGGCTGTAGGGGGTGGGTGGTGGGCACTGAAGATGCTGTGCCTAGGGACGTGTAAGGTGTAAAATTCTGCCTGCCCATGCCTCTCCATGTCATTGACTTTTGATTATGGATTATTTGAGTGTTGACGTTGAGCTTGGCAACAGATTCAGACATCAAGAAAGATAGGAGTCCCTGCGTCAAGGTCTTCACATCCTAAATCAGATGCAGACTAAATCATTCAGGTGCCCCATTTGTTTTGATGGATCATCTGGAACTCAGTGTTCCTGCTACCTCCATCTACTTAAGGTTATTTTACTTCAACACTGTTCCTAGAGGTGGCTGAATTATTACTGGTGAATTACATTTGTTGGGCATTTAGCTCTTTTTCTGTTCATGAATCCTTAGCAAACTGATCTCCATTTCTGAAAAAATATTAAACCCTTGTAACTTAGCACCACTTAGATTTCATCGTTCACTTGTTACATTGTCGAAACAAGGAACTTTGCGCTTTCTCCCATGCTACCCCTTCCCCTGGCCCCTGCCTAAGTGAAGCTCCGTGTAAACTTCCCACAAACTACTTCATTGTCCCCTTTGAAATCCCTCCTTCAAACTCTCCTTTGCTATGATGACTACAGAAATCTCAACTGCTGGTGTGCTGTGATCTCCGGCTTTCATGTTGACCATCTCATGGTCTCCTTGTGCTCCTCTATCTGTCTGTTTGGAGTCCCTTAAATCTTATACTCAAATTGGAAGCTTCTTGGAGCAGGCATTGTCTTTATGATGTGTTTGTATAGTGCCTAGAACAATGGAGCCCTGCGTCCTGACTGGGGCTCCTAGCTGCTACCACAGTACAAATAAGAAAGAAAATAGATTTGTTTCTGCTTCCTGATTGGAATGGATGAAGTTTCCAAAACATTAACAAATAACAAGTATTTCCAAACTACATCAGATCTATGGTCCATCCAATCCGCAGCC
>ML686071.1:135633-260921 GCA_007922175.1 Pelusios castaneus
AGTATTTCCAAACTACATCAGATCTATGGTCCATCCAATCCGCAGCCCTGTCTCTGTCAGTGGCCAACACCAGATTAATCAGAGGAACATGCAAAAACCCTGGTGATGGACAATTATAAAATAAGCTTCCCATAGCGAAAATTTCTGTTTAAACCTTTTCAGCAAATGGCTGCCTTATGCCCCGATACATGAGGGCTTACAGCCCTTTTTATTAAAAAAAACCCAAACCTCTCTAAGGGTACGTCTACACTGGAGGCTCTGTTGAGTTGACTTAACCAAGGTCGACTTTAAGTCGAGTTAAAGTCAACCTTATTAAGTCGACTTAGAGACTCCACAGCCCTGCGTCCACACTGGCAGGTGCTAGGTCGATGGAGGAGTGGCCAGGAACTCTGCGAGGGGGCCTGGAGGCCAATTAGGTCAACTTAAGGGCTACTCCCCGTCTACACTGGCTTAAGTCGACTTAATAAGGACGACTTAAGCCTTAGGTTGACCGTAAGAGATGGTGTAAAGTTGACTTAAGGAAGCGCTTAAGTCGACTTAATAAGCACCCAGTGTGGATGCAGCGGTCTGTAAGTCGACTTAACCTTCCTTAAGTCGACCTAAGGCTCCAGCATGGACGTACCGTAAGATTCATGTTTGCGCATAGATACTTTTGATTGCAAGAGATTACAGCTGTTTGTATGAAAAATAGACATTCCCCAAACTGGCTTTAATTTACTGTGAAAGAGGGAATGATGTGCTGTGTGTAACTTTATAAAGCACTTTGGCATACGCTTTGCAGTAAAGAAGCTATTCCACATAAAGGTACACACAGTACGTCATGCCTCCTTTCACGGTGATCAGAGCATTGTGCTAGGGTAAGTGTGACCAACACCACCCTGTCAGTGAAACACAGATCAGAAAGGAGTAATGGGATAGAATAATTTTTCAGGTTGGGGGGCTGTTTGGAATACATTACTGAGGCTCTCCTGTGAGACTAAGAACATGTCTGCACTACAAAGTTAAATTAACTTCATTGAAGTCAACGTCCAGCCACCGTAGTAATGAAGTCAATTGGGCATTACGGACACTCAGTGTAGTGCGTACTCAATAGCAGCAGCACTTGTGTGTAGCTGCCCCATGTCGCAGCTAGCCACGGGGGATTTGGGGAAGGTCTCATGGGATGAAAATACTGTCACAAGGTGGAATGGGAACATGGCTTCGACCTCCCATGATGCAGTTTCCTCCCTCCCTCTCCTGATATCAATGGCAAATAACCCATATTTTTTCATGCCTATTTTTGAAAGCCTGGCTTAGTTGCACCTGTCTATGCCAGACCCCAAGAAGCATTGACCCTGCTCAGATATGTGCTCTTGTTGTGAGCATCACAAACACCTCCCGCCTTATCCTGCTGTATTTCCAGATCCAAGACAGGAGCTGCTGCATACAACATTGTGATGCCTTTCAAGAAGCCCTGCTCCAATCAAGACCTGTCACCAGCCCTGAAGTGCAAGAGCACTAAAATGCGACCTGCTTTGACACCAGAGAAGTGAGTGGTAATGACTCTGTGGAAGCTTGCAACACCAGACTATACTGGCCAGTGGGGAATCAATTTGGAGTTAGTAAATCCACGGTGGGATCCGGGGCCGGCCCAACCATATAGATGAACTAAGCCACCGTCTAGAGTGCCAGGCTTTAAGGGGTGTCAAGTTAGGTGGAAGTGAATTTTTGTTTCTATTTAAAAATATATTAATATGTTATCTCTTATAAATAAAAGTATCACACTGGATGCCTAGGTCGAATTCTAGGGGCTAGGTGGACCTGGGACAGGTCCACAGTGGCAGGGAGGCACCCCTTGCCAAGTGCCAGGGGGCTCAGACTTTGCCCCATTGTACCTGGGTACATTGGGTCAAAGGGGGACAGGGACCCTGGCAGGGCATAGGGGCAGGGTGGGCAGGGTTCTGCCCTTTGGGGGGGCATGCCAGGCTGTAGCTGTGCCAGCCATCCTGGCAGGGAGAGCAGTGGGGAAGCCCTGGAGCCCCCTTGGTTGACTTAAAGTCCACTTAGGGCTACTCCACGTCCACACTGGCTAAGTCAACTTTCTAAAGTCAACTTAGCCAGCAAAGTCTACTTAAAATGAGGTTTTATAAAGTCGACTTAATTTTTCCTTAAGTCGACTTAAGCAGCTGCTTAAGTCGACTTAAGGAAAGCGTAGTGTAGACGCAGAGTAAATTAAGTCGACTTAAGCAAGCTTAAGTTGACTTAATGTGTAAGTGTAGACGCACCCTAAGTGCCCTCCCTGGCTCAGGTAGAAGTAAAGAGAATCACACAGCAGCATAGAAAGGAATGGGTCGAGGGGGATTGGAAACAAAGAGGGACACTTTGAGCAGCTTCAGGCTTTTTGTCTGGGAAGCTCCATCTTGCAACACTCTCCAACTTCAAGCAAGATCCAGGCCCTGCCTTGTAATAGGCAGAGACTGGCTTTAAAGACACCTAACAGCAAACATCCTGTGCATAATCTTGGCCTAGAAGGTTAGTTTAAGAAGAGGTATTAGATTAGTATGCATTTTTATACCTTTTATTTCCCTGTGGTCACTTCTGACTTATTTATATTATGATTCTGCATTGATTTGCTATATTCTCACTTAAAATCATAGTCTAATCAATAAACTAGTATTTGTTTTATCTAAAGCTGCGTGGACTATAGCGGGTGTGAGTGAAGTAGACTGGGCATGATCCATTTCAGTGTTAAATGGATGAACTTTAGACCATGCTGATTGGAGTGGGTCCCAATTCCTGTAAGACAATGGCTCCCGGTGTGGTAACTAGGGGTGCTCACTGGGGGCCATCCCCTACGTGACTGAAGAGAGCACATGCACAGCCTGGGGCCAACTACACGCAGGAGGCTAGAGTGGACTAACTCGGGAGTCAGTGGTCACCTAGCTAAGTGGGTTAAGTCGGGGTTCAGGACTGGAGTTTGGGGGGGGGGTCACCGTGGCATACCAGACTGGATCTGGGAAGCAGCCTGTCACACACATGTTCTATTGTTTGGAATACAAGCACTTGTAATAACAACTTCCGCCATCTGTCCTAGGTGACTCTTTGTGATATCAGTCTCCTGAGGGTAAACTTATGCTGCTATGCTGTATACCGTAATGATACCAATAGAGTTAATACTGGGGTGGTGTGAGAAAACGTCCTATTGTGGTGGTATAAGAAATAAAGCAGCCCCTCCCAGAAATCTTCTGCAAAGGATTGCAGAGTATCTCTATGAAAGTTTCCTGGAGGTCTCTACGGAAGATTCCCAGGTCAATCCTGTGCACATAAACAGTCTTTCCGAGGGGGGTGAGGGGGTGGGTAGGGTGTACCTTCTGTGTAGTCCGAGTAGCCACTGGGAAGCAGATACCCACTGCACCTCATTTTTAAAGGATCTTGGGGGCCTGACATGATTTTGGAACGCTGGCGGTTGGCAATTATTACTATTAATTGTGTTTATTATGGTAATACGTAAGTATCAAGCACGATTTGAGCTTATTGTGCCAGGCACAGTGCATACACAGAGCAGTAGGTGGCCACAGCTGGAAGGAGTTTGCAATCGAAATGATAGTGAGCTCTCTGCCGGGTTCTCTTCTGGACTGAGAGATTTAAGTGATTTCAGTTTTGCCAAAGATTTAGTTTACTCCATCTCCAATGTGCCATTATCCCAGGTTTCCTACATCCTGATCTTGGATAATTGGTCCCGTCATTGAGTTTTGCACTTAGAAATTTTCTATTGTGTCACCCTTCCCTCTGCTCTTCAAACGCCACTGCAGTAAATCCAAGTCTCCTCAGCTCCACTTAGGTTTGTCAATTTTGGTTGGATACATTCCTGGAGGAATCTTTATTTCCTGGAGACTCCAGGACAGTCCTGGAGGGTTGGCCACCCTAACTCCACTCCAGATTTGGTTAACAAACTCTTTATTAATTACTAGTAAACCCATGAATGAACTCATTTACTGTTCATCTAGAAGTGCCTTCTTTAGCCTCCCAAGCACTGGGATGTCTTATTGCAGATCCCAGATCAGATGCCGTTCTCAGAAGCTGCTGGGTCCTACATCCTCCAAACTCGGTCTTATTGGCTGCTTCCCCGTAGCCTGGTCCCCAAGAAGACTGGTCACTGTGTCTTCAGAGTCCATTCCTGGTAGTTCATCCACTTGTAGCCGACAAGTCTCAGCTCTCTCTTCCAACAGTCCTTGCCCAACTGTTGGCCTTTGAGCTAACATCACATGGTGGCTTCTCACAACTAAATGGGCCTTTATGGAGTCCTCAGAAGTCACATCACCGTCTCATGTCCAACTGCAAGTGTTACTTCCCACAGCTTCCCTGACGTAAGCTAATGTCAATTCAGCTCCTCACCGAACATTCTCCACATCATGTAATAAAGAAGGACTTTTTTCTCCTGCCTCTGTCACATGACATCAGGTTATACCTCTCTCACAAGGCCAGGGTCGGTACCCTTTGACATCAATGGCTACCGTTGCAGCGAAGAGTCAGAGTAACTGTATTATCTCCGACTTTGTATATGATCAGTTCTCTTCTCTTTAAGGGACCTATTTTCATAACCTCGTCAGCAGACAAATGCAAGTGATGTTCTTTTCAAACATCAGGGCTGCCTTCTTTAGGAAAACGGGTCCGAGGATAAGGCACAGAGGCTGTGTCTACACTTATGAATTTATGTCGACTTAGCATGTCTACACTTAAATTTTAAGTCGACTTTGGGTGGGGGGACCCTACAAAGTCGACCTAGAGTGTCCACACTGGACGCGTAGGTTGACTTGTAGGGGCTAGGTGGACCTGGGACAGGTCCACGGTGGCAGGGGGGGCACCCCTTGCCAAGTGCCAGGGGGCTCAGCCTTTGCCCCATTGTACCTGGGTACAATGGGGCAAAGGGGGACAGGGACCCTGGCAGGGCATAGGGGCAGGGTGGGCAGGGCTCTGCCCTGCCCTGTGGGGGGGCATGCCAGGCTCTCCCTGTGCCACCCCCCTGGCAGGGAGGGCAGTGGGAGAGTCCTGGAGAGCCCTAAGTCGACTTAGAGTCGACTTAGGGCTACTCCAGGTCTACACTGCCTTAAGTCGACTTTCTAACGTCGACTTAAGCTAAAAGTCGACTTAAAACAAGGTTTTACAAAGTTGACTTAATTTTCCTTAAGGAAAGTGTAGTGTAGACGCAGAGTAAATTAAGTCGACTTAATTTACAAGTGTAGACGCACCCAGAGTGTTTCTGGTGGAATTCCACAGGGATCTTTTTTTTTTTTTTTTTGATCCAAAGCTATTCATGACTTTTATCAGTGACCTGGAAGAAAACATAAAATCATTTCTGGGAAAGTTTTTAAATGACACAAAAATTGGTGGAGTGGTAAATAATAATGACAGTTCAGTGATACAGAGTGATCTAGATCAGTGGGTCCCAACCTGTGGACTGGGGGCCAAAAGTGGCCCGCAGAGGCTGAAGTGGCCCACAGCTCCCTCCAGCTGGCTGCAGAAGGGAACCGCTGCCTATAGACCCAGGCAGAGCATGTTTCTGCAGGGCTAAAAGTTCAGTGCAGGCTCCTTACTGTAACCAAGGGGATGGGAGATCAGTGCTATCCTGTCCATGTCTATAATAGAGAGTACAGCAAGTGCTCCATCTAGGTCCATTGGTGCTGGGATCCCTGCTTGAACCAGAGGGAGGGAAGCACTGATTTTCCATTCCCCTGGCTACAGAAGGGAGCCACTGCCTAGCGACGCACGTAGAGCATACAGGACTACAGGATTCATGCGGTTTCACTATAGCAGCCAGGGCGACAAGTCAGTGAGGAGACAGCCTCCTTGCTGAACTTCTGTCTGGCTGCAGTGAGGGGGAGGGAGGGCTGCTGGAAGAGACTGGTCGTCCTTCAGGGTTGTGAAAATGGTATCTGTGGCCCTCAAGGCAAAAACACTGGGAACCACTGATCTAGATCATTGAGAAACTGGGCTCACTCGAACAGTATGTGTTTTTATACACTCAGTTGCAAAGCCATCTCTCTCTCTCTGTCTCTCTCTCTCTTACAGAATGAGGGAATGTATTCTAGGAAAAAGTAACTCTGAAAAAGACATAGGGGTGATGGTGAATAACCAGCTGAACATGAACTCCCAGTGCAATGCTATGGTGAAAATGACTAATGGTATCTTTGGACATATAAACGAGAGAATATTAAGTAATATTAAAGAGGGGATATTACCTTGGTATATGACCCTAATGAGGCCATTAATACAATACTGGAGTTCTGGTGTCTGTACTTCAGAAACGCTGTTGAAAAATTGGAGAGGGGTCAGAAAAGAGTTACAAAAATGATTCAAGGGCTTCTTAATCTAGCAAACAAAGGCATCATAAGATCCAATACTGGAAGCTGAAGCTGGACGAATTCAGACTAGAAATAAGGAGAATTATTTTAAGTGAAGGTAATTAACCAGTGGAACAATTTACCTAGAGACATGGTGAATTTTCCATCATGTGAAGTGTTGAGAGTGTTGGATGCTGTTCTAAAAGATATTGTTATGTCTTTTGACCTAAATTGTTTCTTAATATTAGGAGTCTTGACAGTTATTTCTGTGAAGAGGAGAAATTGATGATGGAATCAAGTATTTCTTTGATGCAATATTTAAAAATTATGTACGAAGTTCTGTTTCCCTTAGCACAATAGGAATCAAACAGCAGGAGAAAGTTTCCCGGTTCATAGTGCCAATCCTCTTTCCACCAGCACTTTACCCCAAAAGTTCTCTCTCTCTCTCTCTCTCTCGACTTTTTCTTAGACCCTGGTTTTTGGTTGTCCTCTTGGATTCTGCTGCTTCTTTTTCACATGCACAGTCACACGGCTGCAGTGAAATCAATCCCCAACCTCAGCATTTGGTAACAGATTCCCAGGAAAACACTTGGCCTGCATGGTGCAGTCACTGCCTGGTTTGCGTGTTATCTAGTCCTCAGGCAATGGTTTTGCATTATTTCAGCTCTCACTAAACAAACGGCATGGAATTGCTTCTGCATTTAGTGTGAATGGAAGGCAGCTATCCTGCCCAGATGTTCCAACGAGGTGGGGGTGTGGTTGTCCCGTCACCAGCATGACAATATTCTCTAGCAGAATCTAGCTGAACCAGAATGACTTGATACAGGAACTACTGAGTAAAATTTGTGGCCTGTAGGTCAGACTAGATCATCATAATGGTCCCTTCTGGTTTTGAATCTACAAAGGCTGGATTGCTGTAAACCCTTCGGAACAGAGGCTTTGACGCAGATCCTCTGGTGGGGGTGAGTTACAGTGCAGTGCTGAGATAGAGTGGGGAAATGACGGCTTTAAGATACCTTCCCATTTCCCAGATACCAGGCGCTGCTGGGCTGTCCCCCTCGCATAAGTATGAATAGCCTTTGGACTGCTTCAATTGATGCCTGGCTGCTTATGGCCCCCAGAAGCCAATCCAGTAATCAAGACAACGATGCTCCATCCATCCTCCCTACACCTGACTGTGTTCTTTGTATTGGAAGGGGGGATAGGAGAGAAGGAGGGGCCAGGGAGCGTAAGACCAGGATCTTACCTGCACCAGTCCCATGAAGTGCGCTGTAGAAATAATGGCACTAACGTCACAAACATTAACAACTCGAAGCATTCCAGGACCCTCAGGAGAAAGAACATTATTCTTATTGTACAGGAGGGGAAACCGAGGCGCAGAGCAGCTAAATGGCTTCATGGAGGTCAAATTGAATGTCTGTGACTAAGCCAAGAATGAAATCCACATCTCAGGACTTCAAGTCCACAGGCCCCATCTTTCATTTGTATGTGAACAAAGCAGTTAGTGATGAAAAGGGCTAGCAGAGCATTGATTTCCTCTCGGTGTGCGAAGCCACAAGTACTTTAGTTTGCAGGGTTGGAAGCCTAAACAGACTTCCTCGCAGGAGCCCAGGAAAGTCAGGCGAGTTCTCCCACAAATACATTGTGAAATGATTCCTGGAGTTGCACAGCTCAGGGCAGAGCTAAGAACCACGGGATAGGCCCCCAGAAATCTGACCCAGGATAACGCCATGCCACGACACAGTTACATGGGGATGACCTGAGTATGGCTTAGCAGTGTGGACATTCACACCCACGGCTGGCTCACCAGGGTGCCCAGACTTGGGTAAACTGCAGTGAAGACATATGCTGAGAACAGAATTGCTTCCCTTGACAGGGAGCATGTCAGCTGCGAAACTGGTGATACAGCTTTTGAGGTATTGTAAGAAACCTTCAAGATGTGGGTTTTTTCCTACAGAAGAGAGAAAAATATTTGGGGAAAAAGGAGAAAACTGCATGGATGGGGGAAAAATCCTAGGAATGTTATAGAGCATGATAATGGATGTGTGTGTGTATGGGGGGGGGAAGGGGGGAAATCCCTGGAAAGGCTGCAGAAAGAGAGGGGTTAAAATGTTTCAACTCTTTCCAAACCCTCACTGAAGTCCCTCCCCTAATGAAGCCAAGAAGCAGAGGAATTTCGCAAAACTTTTTTTTTTTCAAAAGAGTAGGAAAATAAAAAAAAAGTGCTGATTTTTTTTTTAATAACAACTAATAAAGTTCCTTGCTTCCCCCAAAAGGAGGCGTCTTGATGAGACTAAAACAAACTGCCGCGGGAGCTCTGTGTAAAGAAGGAATTAGCCGTGTCCTGCGTGTGTCTCGTATGCTGACTCTGTGGCTGCTCGCTGCTGTTCTTAAGTAGCTTTTTGGATATTGAGTCCTTTTCCAGTGCTCTGCAAAGAAAGAGCTTGGGGAGCTTGGGTTTCCCCTCTTGAAAGGAAGAATGATTTCTGAAATCAGAGAGCTTTTCTTTTTCCTGGGAGTTTTGCTTCTTTTTATTGCCTCTGAGATTGAAGCCAGAGCTCGTAAGTAAAGAGCGATTAAAAAAAGAAAAGAAATAAAAGATAAAGGAATGATTAAGGATGAGAGGGATGGGAGGGGAGGAATTTAATGACAGGGGAATCAGAACTGTGAAGTTGGCTGCTGGGGAACTTTTCCCCAAGAGATTCTGTGTCTAGAAGGAATGCTCATAATGGTTAATTGAGGATAATTAAGAAAGACTGCATTTGGCAGGAATAAGTACAGAGATGCATGTTTTGCTAGCATGTGGTTTCTCTTGTGCTGGGAGCAGTGGGCACCAGGTATGACAACATGGGATCAGGTGGTATTCTGGGACCCACCTGTGTAAATTCTCTTTACTGGATCTGTTCCTGTTTTCTGGTGGTGTGGCTGAGATCAGAACCTGAATCACAAGGTAGTGAAGAGCTCAGTGGCTAGAGTCAGCTTTGCCATAAAGAGTGGGTGCTACTGACTGATGTGCTGGAT
Organism: Pelusios castaneus; assembly: GCA_007922175.1. Classification (NCBI taxonomy): domain Eukaryota; kingdom Metazoa; phylum Chordata; order Testudines; family Pelomedusidae; genus Pelusios; species Pelusios castaneus. Next base: position 144,975 of record ML686071.1, read on the forward strand.
TAGATAGGTCGTCTATCTTCCGGTGACAAAATGCAGTGTCAGTCCCATGTCAATGAACCTCTTGGCCTGGAAAAGACTCCCAGGTGCAAGGTGGTGTGACCTTTGATTAATCTGGTTTTGCACCAGCGGCATTCCAAAGAGAAATGAGCTCTGCTTGTGGCATGTCTGTAGTAAGGAACTCAAAGCATGGTGTTCAAATGGATTGAAGCTGGGCGGCTTGAGAATAGAAAGATGGTCTTCTTCTTACTCTGCATTACTAGAATGCAGAGGTTTGAACTCTTTTTCCCAGCACTGGCACAGGCTTTCTGTGTGGGGCCTTGGACCCCTCTATTTCCCCATCTGTAAAATGGGGCCAATAATACAGTGGTGTTCAGTGTTCAAGGTATAAGTCATTACAGTCTCTAAGTGCTTCGAGATCTAGAGTACTGGCTTCAGATCTGTTTGTAAAGTGCCTTGAATGGGGTCAGTAATCAATGATAACAGAAGTGCTAACGAGATGCAAAGGGTTGTTAATAAACACACAGGAGTATGTGCATTGAAAATAGTGCAGGTGCATTCTCTTCTGCCTGGTTCTTAAGGGGGTTGTTACCAGTAAAACGTTTGTTTATAATTTCGGCGCTCTCTCTCCCGTCGGAAGTGAGTACCGTGCTGGCTCTCGTTAAGTGAAATGAGCTACGGATGCTCCTTTGCTAGAGGGTCTCATTTTCAGAACTCACGTGCTTCTGGTCCATCTGCAAGCGTGTCTGATATCCTTCCTGTCAATTGCCTCACATACCCCTAGCTGTTTCTGCTGAAGCTCCTCCATACCCAGGTCTCATGGCAGATACAGGGCTGTAAGAGAAGCTTTCCAAGGCAAGCCCAGGTAACCGGTGAGATAATCAGAGGGCAAAAGTATCACAAACAGAGCAAAGAGAACTGATTCCTAACATTGCGAGAGTGGATGCTAACCAAAGAGCTTGGGAAAGGATTGGAACTACCCTGCTTCAGGGCTTAGACAATTCCTATCTATTTGGGATTAGGATGAGATTTTCGGGCGAGGGGGGCAGGTTCTCCCACATCTGCCCATTGTGGGCTTTCTTGCATCTTGCTTCGACACATCAGCGGCTGGCTGTTGTTGGAGGCAGGATCTGGAATAGCTAGACCTCGGGGCCGATCCAGTCAAGCCATCCGTAACTCCCTCTTGCCTCTCAGTGGCAGGTAGCAGCTGCAGATTTCCGCTGACTGGAGAATATCCTTTAGAAACAATGAACCAGATTTCTCCATGGGGAAACACCACAGACATCAGTCATTACGATAAGGATGGGTTCGGTACCAGGCACATATAAGATTCTTTTATGTACCTTGCAGAACTTCCCATCCCCACCCACTCCCCAAGGAGATATTTTCTCAGAGGTTCCAGCTGTGAGTGTGTATCTCAGCCTGGTCAATTGCCTAGCAATCTACTACTACTGAGAACCTGATTTATGACCAGTGGCACAGGTGACTTCTTTTTCTAGTCTGCTCTGCCTGTTTTCACCTTTCCTCTTTGCTCACATTATACAGCAAGCCCATTTTCTTCTTCTTAAACCCTTCAGGAAGGCCATTTTGAGGTGGGACACAAGCGTGGGCATCTGTCTGCTGGCCACGATGCAGGAGCAGTTCTTTCTATGGCATCTCACCCTTCAGAGAGTTCCTCTGACATATGACAGCCCTAGACTCCTACCTCAACAGCTCCTTGCTTTACATCTGAGTTTCAGTGAGACAAGCTACATTGCTGATAGGGGATGTTTCTGGATAGGAAGTTAGGAGATTATTTCATTCACCGGTACTTCAGATGTTTTCTGAATGCTCTTTGGAAACTGGTAAACTACTGGTAATGCAGTTTATCATATTGAAAGACATAGAGTTTTCTGGCCAAAGTCTATGGCTTCCTCTTTTTCTTCCCCAGCATATAAAAGTGGTTACGGCTTACTTGTGATCTGAGGTATGGGAGTAGATGCCATTCAAATCAGCCACTCTGCTGGGCCATTTCATGCCTGCCTTGACAGCTGATTTTGCGAGGCACAGGGCAATTCAAAGCTATGTCTCTGGAATCAGAGCTGAACACATCTGAGAGCTGTCTTGGGTAACAATCATTTAAGGGGACTGCTTATAGGCAGAATTGGAAAGAAGGAGGGGGGACACTAACTGGGGATCTTATATGGGAAAAGCTCTTGAGCTAAAAGAAAGCAGGGCTGACAGTGGACATAATCTAACTCTCTTCTCTTCCACCAGTAGAGGTCTCTCTTATACGCAGCTAGAGACTGGCTGCTCTAACTCCTGCACCTGTTAACTTGTCTGTTTTCAGCTGTCAGGCAGCGAACAAGTTCCAAAGGATTAGATGTTATTCTAGCCAAGAGTTTCAAAAGTGATTCGATAGCAGCCAGGACTGGTAGCTTCTAGCGGGAGCGAAGACGCACTGGATGTACCAAGACTTACTGGATGTATGAGAAGTGTGGACTGCCACTTCCAGGTCCAGTTTCTGCCACCCTTACTCCCATTGAACTCAGTGACTTAGAAGACATCTCTCTCCCTGGCGAAAAGCTGCAGGAGGAGGTTTCTTGGGGGGAAGCCTACACAGCAGTTCCCTAGCTGAGAGATTGCCCTGAATCATCATGGGATAGATTTTGCTCCTCTGCAGAAAAGCTGCCTCCAGGCCTGGCGGATCCCCTGGGATCTGCATGGAAGCCTCATGCCTCTGCAGCAGCTCTTTCCCCTCCTTTCCCCAGCTAGCGTGGTGCTCATGGAGCTCTGCTATCAGTGATTATCCTCTGGCTGCAGCAGCTCTCAAAGATCTCCAGTGGGATCCAGAAAAAAACCTGATGGTTTATTAACTTTACGTCATAGACCCACGGGGTTGGAATGTGGAGAGAAGGTATCCTCTGCAAATCCTGCTCCCCAGCACACCCTCACTGCACTTTTTCCCCAGCTAGGATCCCAGACAGCACAGAGAGATCTCTGAGGGTGAGGTTCAGTCTACTGGAGGCCCTCAGCCCTCTCCTGAGAGGAAGGATGGTCCAGTGATTAAGGCATATCTGGGATCCAGTAGAGGAGACCAGTCATCAAGTCCCTGATCTGCAGCAGACTGTGCCACTTACCTCTCCCTTCCTCATCTGTACAATGGGACAAACAGCCATGCCTCACAAGAGGTGTTAGGAGGATACGTACCTTAAAGACCGAGACATGCTCAGATACTGCAGCGTTGGGGATCAAGTAAGCACCTTAGCTAGATAGATTCCATGTGAAGGAAGATCAGTGCCTGGATGTAACAGGGGTGATCTGGAGCAATGAGACAATTTGGAAAGTAAGCTTTTACTCAGGATAAGGGTGGTGGGTCTGGCTGTTAGCGTGAAGATCTCTTAAGAGCTCAGGCCGATGCATTGTGCATCCTTAGACAATTTAACCCCCCGTTAACACAAAACCAACTATAACAAAATCAATCAAATACCTATGTTTATTACCCAGCTAATCTAGAAAGATCTGAGTAGCAGCTGGTCACCATTTTTAGTGCACGTGCCTGATCTAGGCAAGCACAGATATGGCTCCTCAAGCTGGAATTTGCAGATTTAGCAGAAACAGGCAATATTCTACTGATTGGAATGGAGGTTTGTCTTTGGAAATGAGAGCCCTCTAAGCCTGTAAAATCATCCTGGGGTGGCACACACTGATCTTGGGGAAGTGTACAGAAGAAGAGGAATGGTTTAGGAGTTAGGGGGCTAACCTGGAACTCAAGCCACATGGGTACAATTTCCAAGTTCTACTGCAGAGGATAGCTGCGGGGGTCAGAGGTGCTCGCTGCCTGGAGTACGTTGCTAGCATTTCAGATGCGTAAAGTATTCAGTGGAGCATGCATCTTCGGGTATAGCTTGATCACAATTAGCTCCTCCAGCTGAAAGAGTAGATGTGCCCTTAGGCCTGGTCAATGCCTAAAACTTAAGCTGACCTAGCTTCATGCCTCAGGTGTGAAAAATCCCAAGAGACACAGTTAAGCTGATGAAAGTCCCATTCTAGACACCGCTAGATCAGTGGAAGGCATATCAGATTGTGAGTGCTAAGATACCATGGTACGTAGATAGAGACACATACAGTACATATAGCACCTTTCATCTGCAGTGCCCCCAGAGCCCATTGCAAATTATATAGTGGAATGATTTTCTTCATTATTGGGATTCAAGCGAGGTAATTACTTATCAATGGATTGCAGATAGTACACAGCTGTTTAAGGCAAGAAGTGTGGAGTAGTGTCTTCATTAAAAATGAGGCAGCAGAGTTTGTATCCGTGTTGGTAAAGAAAGTGCCACAAGATCACACTGTCACACTGTCAACCCTCCTTTGAAAGATGATGCCTCCCCAACAACCCACTGTCCCCCAGCACCATAACAGGGTATTGCTTTAGGGTTGACTCAAGGAGAAACGTTCCTTCCTGCAGTATTCTGGGGTCCCTTAGTCACCTTCCAGCTAGGACAGATATGGGCCAAACCACCTTAGCTTATTGGAACTGACAAGAGGACGTCTTCCTGTCCGTGATCATTGAAGACTTACTCACACCACTGGCATTAACTGTGGCATGGCGCAAGCTTCATTTGTCCTGGCACAAGTCTTTCATTGAACACGTAGCAAAACGAGAAAGGGTCCAGTGAAAGGCGCTAGAAGACATGGAAAAGGTTCCCAGGTGGGGAGAGGTAATAAAGTTCAAGGCAGTTCAGAATAGCGAGGAAATAACTAAGAAATGATATGAAAGAGGTATGTGAAATAGGAGAGGCAGAGTGGGCAAGTGACAAGGTGCGAGACTGGGAGTTAGCAGACCTGGGTTGTATCGTCCGCTCTGTCACAGATCTGCAGGGTGACCTTGAGCGATTTACTTCCCCTCTGTTTCCCCTTGTCATTTCTAGTTATATTATAAGGTCCACACGTCTGTTATTGTGTGTTTGTGCCGCATGTCGAGGACAGTGGGGCCTGGAACATCACCGAGGCCTTTAAATGCTACTGTAATAAAAATAATGTCTGGTTTAGGAGGGGTCAGGTGGGAGCACTGATTTACTCTTCCTGAAATCTGATGTTCTTACTGTTCAATGAGGCCACACACTCTACAGGAATGGTACTGTGGTCAGAGGCACTTTGATAATGTAGAGGAATACAGGGCTTGTTGGACATCAGTGGCACTGGAGAACCCCCTTCAAGTCATCTAGCCATGTTTTTTTTAAAAGGCCCCCTTCCGTAAGGTCTAATCTAACTTCCATTGAAGTCAACAGCAAAAACCCCATGATTACCAGGGGTACAGGGTGAGGGATCAGGTGGAAATGACCCTTCAGTGGGGACTCGCCGCATGATGATCCAGTTGAGAATATTTGGGGGTTTTTCGCCTTCCTCTGTAGCACAGGGCATGGTTCACCTACCGGTGAATTTTCTGTATCTTAAAGTCCTTAAATCATGATTTAAGGAGGTAAATAACTCAGTCATAGGTTGGAGGCCTATTGCTGGAGTGGGTGGGTGAGGTCTTGAGGCCTGCATTTTGCAGGAGGTCAGACTAGATGATCATACTGGTCCCTTCTGACCTTAAAGTCTATGAGTCTATGAGACTTTAATACCTCCATGTCTGGTGGGAGCAAGTTGTGAGAACTCATTAATGTGCTTTGAGATCCTCCAATGAGAGGTGCTGTCTACAAAGGCAAAGGGAAATTTATCTCCATGCATGTGCAGTAGCTACAAACACCCTAAAAGTCTGGCAGTGATGTTTAGCACCGGACCAGCACACATATGAGAGGAGCTAAGATGCAACACACCAAGAACCCAGCCCGTTTACCAGGTCCCATTCACACATCCTGAACCTTAGCCCTGTTCTTACGGGAGGCTCCAGGGGAATCAGATCAGCTCCTGGGCTGTCCGTACCAGAGATGGTTTTTACTTTTTATTTACAACTACGTTTGAAACACTCGTGCTGATTAATACACACAAAATAAGATGAGCTGGTGAGGGCGTGATCCTGATTAAAGCCTATGGCGGCTAACCCCTGGTCGTTTGTGCCTTGCTGTGGAAAGTGAAGATAGGTCTGGCATGAATCTACAATCCAGGGATACCACAAGGGTTTACATAAAACCCTTAAAAGAGCCAGAGGAGGATGGATTCCCCACGAATGGGTGACTATCGAAATATACATGGCTATGACATATATTTATGGAGGGAATAGAATGATGGGACAGCCTAGTTTGGAACTGACTGATCTTTGACTAATGGTGTAGATATGTCAATGACCTGTGATGGATGTTTGATGGGCTGGGTTCTGAGTTATTACAGAGAATTCTTTCTTGGGTGTCTGGCTGATGAATCTTGCCCACATGCTCAGGGTTTAACTGATCACCATATTTGGGGTTGGGAAGGAATTTTCCCTCAGGGCAGATTGGCAAACGCCCTGGGGAGTTTTTTGCCTTACTCTGTAGCATGGGGCATGGCTCACTTGCTGATTGATTCTCTGTACTTTAAAATCTTTAAATCATGATCTGAGGACTTTAATAGCTCGTTCATAGGTTAGAGGTTACAGGAGTGGGTGGGTGAGGTCTTGAGGCCTGCATTGTGCAGGAGGTCAGACTAGGTGATCATACTGGTCCCTTCTGACCTTAGAGTCTATGATTATGTCTACACTTACAAAGTTAAGTTGACTTTGTTAAGTCGACTTAGCAAGGTCGACTTTAAGTCGACTTAACAAATTGACTACACTTTAAGTCGACTTTGTTAAGTTGACTTAACAGCAGAGATAGACTTTATATTGGCTTTAAGTCAACTTAATAAAGTTGACTTAGCGTTAATCCCCATCTACACTGGCCTTAAATTGATTTAAGGAGTCAATTTAAGGCTTAAGTTGACCTAAAAGGAGGTGTTATTAAATCGACTTAAGAAAAGCCCAGCGTGGACGCAGCTTTGTTTAGTCCTTAAGTCGACCTAACTTGCCAGTGTAGATGCACGAGGCTTGATCCAGTGCAGTCATTTGAAATGTGACCATTGATTTCATTGGGGTCAGGATCTGGTGCATTGTAAATTACTATGGCTTTACCCCAGTGTATCTCCACTGAACTCTCTCCATTGATTTCAGATGAAACAGGAATCTTATGGGTTCTTAGAGTCTCTATAGCACTTTTCACAAAAGCATGAACCCCAGCTAAATTCTTGTAGCCTGCTTACCTAGCATCCTCCATCTTTTTTCCATCGGATACAATATATTTCTGCAATCCCTCACCTACACATTAGTGTGGGTTGCTGCCCTCTGTTTAAAGGCTGCAGTGATTTTCCCCAGAATCAGTTACACACAGTAGGGAAAGTGAACCTTGTATATACAGTAGCTTGTAAAGCACTTCAGGATGAATAGGCGCAAGAGAAATGTAGGGGGTTATATTACATTCTAGTTGAGAAATTGGGGGTAGAGGTGGGATAATCCCCTGGGATGTTTTGAGTCGGGGAGAAGCAGGAAGTGGCCCAGTGAAATATTTTCAGCCATATGAATGGAAGAGCTGGTCTCCATGTAGCTGTCCTGGGCCTCTTAGCTAAGAAGCACCTTCCTGCCCTCCTGTATTCTGATAGGTCTAATTACTTTACAAGAGAAAGAAAAAGGTTTGTGCATTTGGCTCCCCTTCCGTGGATGATGAATTGATTGGGTCCAGTTATCCTTATTTTCACACGGCTGGAATACCGCAGAGTCACACCAACACGACCTCAGCATGAGAGGTGAATCAGGCCCAATTATTTGCGAGGGAGCCCGAGAATTCTCCGCAGTCCAAGAGAGGAGTGGCTGGGAGTGTAATACAGAATTGTATGTGTCCTGGCGCATCCCCCTGCTAGAGTTGGAGCCACAGAGTCAGGGGGTTGTGTCTGAGTGTGGGTGATGTGGGCCTTTGGTACATTTTATTCTCGATCATTTAATATGCCCAGACAGAAGTAAAATGAAAACACAGCTCACCCTGGGTAGGGTGACTCTTTTTACAGCCATAACATTATGTTTCAATAACAGCTACACACAGTTTTTTTGTTAATAATCTGGCATGTAGGCTTGGGAACCTGCCCAACAGGGCCTCTTCCCTGACTGCCTGGCCATGACTAAGGATTTTCAGTCCAACCATGCCACTGTCAACTCAGCACTTACTACAATGACAGACAAGCACACACGCTGACCAATAAATGCACATTCTTAGACAGTCTCTTTCATTCGGCTGGGCTAGTCCGTCGCTCGCTGGATACAGGAGCTGCATTGGAAATGGATGCATGGCATTGTACGTGCTTCGGGCTGTAGCCTGAGCTGATGCGACCTGATAAAAGTCTATTGAAGTCAATGGAGCCATGTCAGTTTACACCAGCTGAAGATCTGGTCCATTATGCAGGATCAATCGATGGCTGCCCCGGCATGAGCTGGGTCCTGACATTATCAAATGTTTCGAGTCTGACTCACAGACCAGAGTCATAGAAAAGAGGGATTGGAAGGGACCTCGATAAGTCATCCAGTCCAGTCCCCTGCACCGAGGCAGGACTAAGTATTATCTAGAGCAGTGGTTCCCAAACTGTGGCCCAGGGGCCAAAAGTGGCCTGCGAGGGCTTTCAGTGTGGCTCACAACTCCCGTCTTGCTGGCTGCAGAAGGGAACCACTGCCTAAGGACTCATTTCCATGGGGCTAAAACGTCAGTGCAGACTCCTTGCTGCAGGCACAGGTGATGGGAGATCAGCGCGCGCCTCCCTCTGACGGGGTCTGTAGCAGGGACCCCGGCAAAGCACTGCCTCTGGGTCCATAGGCGTTGGGGTCCCTGCTGGAGCCAGAGGGAGAGAAACACTGATCTTTTGTCCCCCTGGCTGCAGAAGGGGGCCAATGCCTATGGACCTAGGTGGAGGGCACAGGGATACGGCATATGTGTGACTTCCCTCCTGCAGCCCTGGAGAGTGGAAATCAGCGAGAAGGCTGCCTCCACTCTGCACTCCTTCCACCTGGCTGCAGGGATGGGGGGAAACTGGTCTGCTGGCCCTTCAGGGTTGTAAAACTGATCTCTGTGGCTCTCGAGCCCAAACGGTTGGAAACCACTGACCTGGACTATCCCCGACAGGTGTTTGTCTGATCTGCTCTTAAAAATCCCCAGTGACAGAGATTCCACAAACTCCCTAGGCAACTTATTCCAGTGCTTAACTACCCTGACACTTAGGGAGTGTTTCCTAGTGTCTAACCAGTCCTCAGTGGTTAAGAAGAACAACGTATCCCCCCTCTTTGTAATAACCTTTTACCTACTTGAAGAGTGCTATCCTCCCAACTCTTTCCCCATCTAAACAAACCTGTTTTTCAGTCTTCCCGCACAGGTCATGTTTTCTAGACTGTTATCTTTCCCGCCCATATTGTAAGTTTTCCATTTTCTAGCATCTGATGAAGTGGAACTTCACCCACGAAAGCTCATGTGAAAAATAAATGTGTTAGTCTTTAAAAGTGCCACAGGATGCTTTTTATTTTGCCAAACTAGACTAACATGGTTATCCCTTTGAATGAGTCATTTGTGTTGCTCTCCTCTGGACTTTCTTCCATTTGTCCATGTCTTTCCCGAAGTGTGGCACCCAGAACTGGATGCAACACTCCATTTGAGGCCTAATCAGCACTGAGCAGAGCAGAAGAATTACTTCTGGTGTCTTGCTTACAACACTCCTGCTAATATGTCCGGAATGGTGTTCCCTTTTTTTGCAGCAGCATTACACTGTGGATTCATATTTCATTTGTGACCCTCTATGGCCCCTCAGATCCTATTCTGCAGTGCTCCTTCCTAGGCAGTCATTTCCCATTTTGTATTTGTGCAATAGATTGCTCCTTCCTAAGGAAAGCACTTTGCATTTGTTCTTATGGAATTTCATCCTCTTTATTTCAGTCCATTTCTCCAGTTTGCCTAGATGATTTTGAATTCTAATCCTGTCTTCCAAAATGCTTGCATCCTCTCCCAGCTTGGTATCACTCGCAGACTTTAGAAATGTACTCTCTATGCCATTATCCAAATAATGTATGGAGATATTGAATAGAACTGGCATGGGACGAATGGCTGCAGAGCCCTGCTTGTTATGCCCTTCCAGCGTGACTGACACCCACTGATAACTACTCTCTGGGTGCATCTACACTTAGAAATTAAGTCGACTTAAGCTTGCTTAAGTCGACTTAATTTAATCCGCGTCTACACTACACTTTCTTTAAACTGACTTAAGCAAGCTGCTTAAGTCGAATTAAGGAAAATTAAGTTGACTTTATTAAACCTCCTTTTAATTCGACTTTAGGCTTAAGTCGACTTCCTAAAGTCGACTTAAGCCAGTGTAGACCTGGCGTAGCCCTAAATCGACTTAAAGCCTGCTGGGTGGGGGCACAGGGGGAGCCTGGCATGCCCCCCCAAAGGGCAGGTCAGAGCCCTGCCCACCCTGCCGCTATACCCTGCCAGGGCCCCGTCCCCCTTTGCCCCATTGTACCCAGGTACAATGGGGCAAAGGCTGAGCCCCCTCGCACTGGGCAAGGGGTACCCCCCCCGCCACCATGGACCTGTGCAAGGTCCCCCTAGCCCCTACAAGTCGACCTAGGCATCCAGTGTGGACCCTCTAGGTCGACTTTGTAAGATCCCCCTAAGTCAACTTTAAATTTAAGTGTGGCCATGCTAAGTTGACTTAACTAAGTCGACTTTAAGTCGACTTAGTTAAGTCGACTTAGGTAAAGTCGACTTAAATTTAGAAGTGTAGACATAGCCTCTGAGACTGCTCTTTCAGTCAGTTATGCACCCTTTAGAGCAAGTTAGTCTAGGCTGTATTTCCCAACTTCATTTATGAGATGATCACGTGAGATAATATCAAAATCTTACTAACGCTGGGTCAACGAAGCTTAGCAGTGAGCTTCTCCAGGGGTTAAAGTAAGGGGGAACGCACTGGAACGCAGTTCCGGGACCCCCAATTTTAGGAGGCCAGAGTTTTGGGGCCCCTAAAAATAGCAAAATCTGGCGGAACGCATGTTCTTCCCTGCCCTGGCTGCTGGCAGGTCCTACTCCCCACCTTTGTTAATCACAATAATTATTGTGTGATGCAGTATTTGCTAGACATAAATGCCATATAAAATTATAAATATGTTTATGGAGCGATAACCGATGCATGTGATACTGGGAAGTGGTTGCAAATGCCTACCTGAGCTGGGCCCACACATGCATGAAGGGGGCCCAGACAATACGGGAAGGGGGCCCGGAGATTAGGAGGGTTTCGGGTCCCGTCAAATTATACTTTAACCACTGAGCTTCTCCCATGTCTCCAGCTCCAGTCAGAGCCTGGTAACGTTACAGAAACCAATAAATGTGTTCCATGCCCACAGCTGTACTTGCCTTTATTCCAACTCCTGCCCCTCTTTGGCGTCAAACTGCTGGCTTTGATCCCTGGCTCTGCCTCTGCCTCTGGCTTTATGGTGCTAGTTGACCCTCTAGTTAAGGCATTTGGCTTCTGTCTATGCAGCAGGGCCGGCCCAACCATATAGGTGAACTAGGCGGTCGCCAAATTAAATGGAAGTGAATTTTTTCTCTATTTAAAAATATATATTAATATGTTATTTCTTATAATGGGGAAGGTGGGGTGCCAAAGTCATAGTTTGCCTAGGGAGCCAAAAACCCTTGGGCCGGCCCAGCTATCCAGTAGCGATTTTGGGGCCCACCACTGCCTTACAGCTAGTTTAACCCCCAACTCTGGCACTTGGCATGAGTTGCTCCGGTACCAATCTTTGGCATGTTTCCTGAACTCTGGCAGGCCAAACTCTCACTTACCCCACCAGGCCTGGACACCAGGGCTCGCTCAGCAGCATCAAACTCTTTCGGATCTGCTCACATTTCAGAGGCAGAAGCTCAGTGTACGGTCAACTGCAGATGGTGATTTAGGGGATGAAATGAAGAGGCATATTTGCTTTGTAGGTTCAGCTTTCCTTCTTGCTCCTGGAAGAGAGGCAACACTGAAGGCCAGATCTTCAGCTCCTGTGAAGACAAGGAACTTGCTAATCAACATCTGCCATAGACCTGATGAATGTACAACCTCCAGCACCCTGAGAAAGCAGCACATAGAAGCCAGACCTGCACGACAGAGAGAGGAGAAAAGCCAACGAGATTGCTTCCGTATTAGGAGCATCCTATGTATGGCTGACGAAACAGGTTAAGCTCAGCGAAGGCTCTTTTCCATGTCCACATTTGAGTGGTTTGCCACTGAGAACATCCCTTGCTGAATTAAGCAGTCTTTCCCAACACAGGCCTTGATCACAGCCCACGGGCTCTGCTGGTATAGCTATGCCAATATAGTTACAGATGCACGGTCCCCCAGTGTGGAAGCAATGCATGCTAACATGAATAGTTCTGTTGGCGTAGAAAACACCAGCTCCCTGAAGGACATTAGCTGGGCAGACAGAAGACCATCCAGCGAGCTAGTCTCACAGCCTGGGTGGACAGATTTGCTCTATGGTGCTAATAATTGGTGGGGGCACAGAACTCCTCTGGCCCCAGGGGGAAAGCCAGCTCCTGTGGCCGCATTAGGAGCTGACAGCTCCTCTGGCCCCAGAGCACCAGCAGAGGCATGGAATATGCCCCTCCAGCTGTGGTCAATTATTTATGCCTGCGCATGCCCTCATGGACAGAAGAATGTATTCTAGCTAGCAGGGGCAGCCCTCTGCTGGGCAAACCTCCTGGAATCATTGCCCCGTGGAACAAAGAACAGGCCATGCCCGCCACAGCTAAATAAATATTTAACACCACCTCCCGTCGGGATCCAACACTGAACATATCCTCTGCGAGGCCCAACAAATATCATCTCAGTTGGATTGAGGGGCTTGGTGGGAATTGCTGGCTAAGCCTTGCTACTCTAGGCCAGGCATGTCCACTGGAGGCAATGGAAGCCGCGATAGGGAAGGGACCTGACGCTTGTAAGGTGATCTGTAAATGCAAAGGGCCTGTTCCTGCTGTCTCTTACCCTGGTGTACCTCCGGAGGAACTCCACTGAATGACACCCCGCAAAGCTGATAGAAATGAGGAGAATCAGCACAAAGACTAAGGGGCTTGAACCCTAAACCATGTGCAGTTGTTTGCACCAGTGGCATAAAATCTCTCTTGTGTAATGTGTCTGATCGGTGTCTATCCATGGTGCTACTCAATGCAAGGATGGGGATGATTATCAGGCCCAAATGATTTGCTTTTGTGAAGAATTGTCATGCTCAACCTCTCTTTCTTCTGGATCCTACCCCACCATCACAATCCTTCCTGCTGGTGTTAGCAAATGGACCCAGATATGGGCCCATCCCAGATATGGAACTGCCAGTTCCTTGCAGGACAATGCTGGAGGAGGTGGATTGTCAAGGAGCAAGGTCGTGGTTAAACATTAGCCGCCCTGGGAATTAGCGGTCCGTGGGCCACGTGCTACTTTCCTGCAGAAGCATAAAACCACAAGGCAGCAGATATTGTGTAACGACACAGTTTCTCCTTGATGCTGAGAAGGCAGGATTTTCTGCCAGCTAAACCAATGAATCTGCTTCGAAATCTGTAGCATCTGCTGTACCTGTCTGATCCTCACTTCACCATGAGGTGTTGGGATTAGGAAGCCTGGGAGTCCTGAGAGCTCACAGTGTGAACCTGGGTAAGTCACTGAACAGTTGTGAGTCTCATTCTCCATAGATGTCAAAGCTCTTTGCAAAGGAGCATTGTTAGCCCCATTTTACAGGTGGGGAAACTAAGTGCTAAATATTATTCTTGTTCCCCTTTCTGCACAGCCCTTTTAGCTGGGTTGTGAGCAGACAGAGGAGATGTCCTCATACATGGGAGATGTCCTCATCTGCAAAAGAGAGCTTGCCCGTCCAACTAGCTTCAGACCCAGAAGTGCCATCTTCAAACCTAAGGAGCCCCAGTTGATCAGATCATCAGCTAGAGGCCCATAGTGGCACTCCCACTTGTGAAGATTTAGGGGGTGAAGGCTGTCCTGTTTTGTCTTCTTTCAGAAGGGAACATGTGGGCCACGGTCAGGAAAGCCAGTGAGATCCAATGGGATGGGAAACCAGGCTCTGTTTTTCAATTTGATACTTACTATTTGAAAGTCTTCCCTGTGAAAATCCTCTTTTTATAAAACAACATGACTTTTGTGAGCGTGTTATTGCTGAAGACGGCAATAAATAAGGAGACTGGAGCCCAAGTGGCAATTTACAGCTACAAATGGCTTTTCGCTCAGAGCAAAGTGGGAAAATGTCCAACATTTGACCTATGAAAATGAAATTATTATCCTGGCATGGGAAAAAATGATCTGATGCTTCTAAGCCTCCTCCTTCATTACATCTCTGGAGCACCTTAAGCAAACACCCAGACGCTTGGTGCCAGTTATGCACTGGAGTGCCGTTGAGTTGCGGACATGTGTCTACGGGTTCCTGAAACTACCAGTTCTTTGTAATTTTAATGGCAGGACCTTTACAGACATTAATCAGGCTTGCTTTCTAGGGCTGGATTCAAACCAGGGTTCCACTTGTTAAAGACAAGCGATTAAACATTGGAACCATCCAGCTAACTGGCACGAGTGAAGCTATGTCATATTAAGGTAACCATATTTCTTCATCTTCAGCATAATTCATGCAAGCAGGGAAAAATGAAGTCATTCTTCTCTCTTTTGAAAATGATTATTTTTTTACTAGTTTTCCTGCAGTTGCGTAGATAAACAGACTCCGTGCGATGTTGGTTATTTGCTCTAAGACCTCGGCGTTCCTAGCCATCAGGTTGGGAAAGATGAGTTTGTTGACATGTCTGCTTAGAAATGAGCTATGTGAGTGGTTTTGGGAACTGAATGAACACAGACTTGGAGAGAATGGAGACCCCTATGGATCCATCCAGTATGCAGTGTGTACGTCTGCGTCAACACTGAATGCCATTCTCTTTGCGATGGCATTCTCTGCTGTAATCAACAATGCCGCATTCTATCACTTTACCCATGGAACGTAGAGCCTGGGTTTTGTGCAGTTCATTGGGGTTCAGTGTCTGCCTCTATTTTTAAGGTACAATGCAATGGCTACAGGGCATCCACTTTTACCCATCACTGTAGTATGGTAGCTAAATATGAAATGTTATCATTGGAAAAGCAGAATTCAGTCAGAGGGCACTGTCTCTGACCCCCCACCTCTTTACTGTGATGGCTGTTATGTGTCATGACAGCGTCTGGAGGCCCCCTTGAGATGGCAGTAGCTAAACACGTGATGAAAGACAGTTCTGGCCTGTAAAGCTTACCCAAATAGACCAGACACAGGGTGAGAAGAGAAACAGAAGTAAAGAGAATGATCCAAGACCATGAGCAGAATAGGGAATGGAACCCAGTCCTTCCAAAGACCAGACCCGCAGCCTCTCCACTACATTACCTTGCCTTACAGGAGTGCTGAGATCTTCTCATCTGTTCCTGCTGCAGCTTCCATCCAAACAGGTTCTTTTCTCCAGACACTGTGCTTGAGGGGAGGCCCAAGTAGAAAGAGATGATTGGACACTTTATGCTGAAGATGGCAAGTTTGAGCTCATCTTACTCTCTTTTGGTCGGGGAATGTGCCTACAAGATCTGACATGTCTCTCCACGTACAGGGCCGCTATCCCAGTTCAGCTCCCTGGACTGTGATGTAGGAGCAGCTTGGGTGTCATGAGAACGTGTGTCAGGTGCTGTGGAACAGAGGAACCCCCAGCAGAAGATAGGGTACCAGATGGCGGGACAGGGGCTGGGACATTTTAGGAGAAGACGCAGCCAGGAAGGTTCCCCTCTTTTTACAAAAAAGGAGGATGGCTCCCAAGAAGCTAGGCTTTGGGACCAGATCTGAGCCATTTGTATTCCTCCAAATGTCCCTGTCGCAGCATAAGGGTGAAATCCTGGCTTATTGAAGTCACTGGCAAAACTCCCTCTGACTTCAGTGAGCTTGGATTTCACTCCACATACTGACTGACACGGCAGATTTTCAAAGGCACCCAGCTCCCACTGACAGATGGAGCATTTTGCCTTTGAAGGTAAAGACATCAGTCAATACCTCGCTGAACCACTGGATAGCTCCAGCTCAGGGTAAGGTTTTAAAGCACTGTAAATCCTTAAAGAGGCATAAGAATTTCTGTACCCTTATGGCATCATCATCATCTGAGCCACCTTACCCTTTTAAACCACCTGAAATGTTTAGGGTGGCTTAAGCACTTTTAAACAGCTAATAACAGACATTGACAGGCAGGGTTCAAATTCAGCAGGAGCCCTCTGGAGCAGAGCTCTGGTAAATATTTTCAGACCCATGCGAGTCCTGGTGTCTCCTGGGGGGCAGAAGCTCCGAGCCTCAACATACCCTCTGGGGCTGAAGACCCCAGGCCAAAGGGCTCTGGGAAATACTCAGGAGAATTTAAATCCTGTTGACAATTGTGTACTTTTTGGTGACAGAGCGTAAGTGAGTCCATCTCTGAAACTGCCTGTGGCCTGTTGACACGCACTGAAGTGTGCATGCATCGAGCCAGATTCTGATCTCAGTTACACCAATGTAAATCTGAAGCACCTGCGCTGGCTCTGGTGAAGATGCTTCAGATTTTCACAGGTGTAACTGAGATTGGTCTGGCTTGGATTAAGTGATCCTCTGAAACGACACATGCACAGACATTTGCCAGATCTTTTGTTATCCTTCCTGACAACAGAATTTGAGTCACATTTTCTGTTGGGCATGGGCAACGGCCAATTTTCAGTCATTCTAAACCACTGTTATTCATCCAACATGTCCACCTTTGGGCAAAATTCACAGTCAAGTCAACAAGAATTTTGCCATACACTTCAATGGAAATAGGATCAAGGTCCTATCTTTTTGGCTTCTGCAATATATGGACTTTTGTGTTAGTGCTGGCTGGACAATAGGGTTTTTTTCCTGTGGAAAAATTCAACTTTTGGTCAAACACCTGACAATGCTTTTAGTTTTCAACAAGTCTCAATCAAAAAGTTTTGATTTTTCAGCAAGTTTTGGCTGAAATTTCACATCCAGAATTTCACAAAAACTGAAAAGTATTTGGTTGAAAACTGGAATGTTTTTGATTTTCAGTTAAAAAAAAAAAGTAAAAGTTTCCAGGAAGGCAGACATTTTCCACACAAAACCCCAATTTTCTGTCAGCACGTTTTGGCCAGCCCTGCTGTGAATATTAATATCTCAGGGTGTATGAAAGTGGGCATTTCAGACACTGGCACAAAAATGTGACTTTCCTGTGCTCTATTTCCTGTATAGAAATCTAAGACAAAACACTGTGTGGAAAAGAGTAGATTATGGACTAGATTCTAACTCATGCCCCAGCAGTGCAAACAGGCTGCAAACCTGGTGTGGAGGACTGCTGATGAGTTCCCCCTTGTATTCGAGAATCCCTGCTTGGTGTACATTCATTTTCCAATCTAAAAAGACAAGATAGAATTGTTAGCCCTCCAGGCAGGCAGAGATGCTGATGTGACTCAGCTAAAGTCACTCAGGAAGTCTTTGGCAGAGCTGGGAATTGCATGTGGGTCCTCTTGCATCCTCCTCGAGTGCCCAAGGGCATCCTTAACCCTCGTTTGGTGTAAGACATTACAGTTGTGTATAAGACACAGGAGGGAAATGCACTGCTGAGGCCTTAGCTGGAGAATTGTGTCCCGTTTAGGGCGCCAGACTTTAAAAAAGATGTGGATAAATTGGAAAGAGTCCAGAGGAGAACAAAACAAATAATAAAAAGTTTAGAAACCTGCCCTATGAGGAAAGATTAAAAAACGTGGGCAGGTTTAGTCTTGAGAAAAGATTGAGAGGGGAACTGAAAACAGTCTTCAAATCTGTTAAGGGCTGTTGGAAAGAAGATCTGTTGTTCTCCAGGTCCATGGAAGGTTGGGCAAAAAGTAATGGGCTTAATCTGCAGCCAGAGAGATTTAAAGTTTGAAGTGAACCCAGAGAAAAGTACTAGAGGGCTCCTCAGTCTGAGGGGCTGACTCTGCAAGATACTGAATGCTGCTCCTTCTCCAATGGCTATTTCCCAATGGCGGCTGTTGAGTTAATCTAGCCCGCTGCATTTAAATCTGTATGACTTCACAGCATGTTGAGAGACAGCGGTTTACCAATTTCATTGGCTCACACTCCAACACACACCCAGAGCGCTCATGGCAGAGGCTGGCTAGCTTTATTGAGAGATGTTTGTGGGGATGGAAATCATCTCTCTTGACTGAAGAGCCAGTCTCTGCTGGGAGCACATATGGCCTGAAAGGATCACAGCCTTCTGAGGTCCCTTCCAATCCTATTCTATGACTCTATGACAAAAGCTTGCATTCTATACAGAACTGAGAAGGTCCCAATGGTTTGCAACTGCTAGTGAAAAAGGGAGTTTAGGGCAGGGAGCTACAAATCAGGACTATTTTGTTCCCAGCATGTCACCAAATGCCCGAGAAACAAACAGTCCTGTGGCACTTTTAAAGACTAACAGATTTATTTATCACATGAGCTTTCGTGGGAGAAAATCCCACTTCGCCAGATGCTTTGAAGATGGGAAATTTACAGAATGGGAGGAAATTAAATGCCCAAGGTTACACTCACCTACTTCAGAGGGTGTGTTTGGAGACCTTAATTGCTTGTCAAGAAACTGGTAGCTGAATGGTATTAGTTTTTATCAGAGCTTGGGCCAAATGAACCTTTTTTCTTTTTTTTTTTTTTAAAAGTGACTTTTTTGAAAAACGTGAAAAAAAAATTCTGGAAAATGTCATTGCCTTGAAATTTTCTGATTTCTCTTTTACCAAAACCCCTGCAAAACAAAGCCACAAATAAATAAATAAATAAATAAATAAATAAATAAAAATAAAAAATACCCCTTCCCTGAAATGTTCAGAACTAAAAACCTGAAAAATGTTCATTTTAAAATTTTTTCTCCCCAAGGAAAACCTGAACTTTTTTGAGGAAAAATTTCAATGAAAGGCGAGCCATTTTTATTTTTGTCTACATTCCTTTGCAAAAACAAAGAAATAAAAATAAAAAATCAATATTTTTTCAGCTGGCTCAAGTCTGTTCCTGTCTTGCTTCTTCATCTTCCCTCCATCCCTCACTTTCCATCGCAATATTGTTAACCTCAAATGTTAAAAAATCATGAGTCAGGCTCCCCCAAAAATCATGAGATTGGCTTTAAAATCAAGAGATTATGTAAAAATAAAAAACTTGGTGTTCCTTTTATTTGTCTTCAGCTTTTTGAGTCTTTATGATGTTTGGAAGCTTTCTCCACAGACTCAAGGACTAGAAACTTATTTTTTCTTTAAGAATGAAGGCTGAAATCATCATATACCCACTGATTACGGGAGCTGGGGCTTTAAGGAAAACAATAATGATCATGAGACTCATGACAAAATCATGAGAGTTGGCAACATTGCTCTTGCTCACTGTCTAGATTAAACCTTGGCTGTCCTGCAAGCTATAACACTGTGACGTGGACTCTGTTGTGGCCATGTACATCCAAATTCTATCACTAATGACCCATACATACTGTAATCTCAGATCTCGCTGCCCAACACCTTATCCTAGAGATCCTGCCAGCAACCCCACATGAGGTATCCAGGACGAGACAGGATGGAAAGCCGAGCTGGTTGGAACATTGCCATGAAGTGAATTTTCACCACAAGATGTTGTTTCATCGAAGCCTAACCGTTGTCCAGAGATGTTAGACGAGGTGGGTGAGGTAATATCTTCTACTGAACCAACTTCTGTTGGTGAGATAAAAGATATGACCTCACCCACCTCATCTCTCTTGTATCCTTGGGCTGATGTGGCCATAATTCCACTGCATATATCCAGAGTTGTATCACTTTAAACAAAGCTTCTGGTAAAAAAAAAACTGACGCGGCATGGCTGAGGAGTGGGCAGTTAAGCCCCTGACCGGGGATGTGGGAGACCTAAACAGAATTTTCCATCTCAGATCATTCTAAGTCAGGCAGAGCAGGGACTTGAATGGGGGTGTCCCACAGGTCAATGCCTGGTTCACTAGGCTACATGCCCTGAATCAAAAAGGTCAGGTTTTGTTCTTAACATGGACACTAGGAAATATTGTCTCAGCCCTGCCTATTGCCTGGGGAAGGAGACTGTTTCCAAGAGTGCTCCTTTCTCTTGCATGACTTCCATCTGTTTGATTTTTTTCAGGTCCAGATATGTTCTGTGATTTTAATGGCAAGAAGTATGGTCCAGGGGAGAGCTGGCATCCCTACTTGGAACCTCAGGGGCTGATGTACTGCATCCGATGCACCTGTTTGGAGGTACACCTTTACCTTCTAATCTGTCGTGTGAGAACAGGTGTCAATGCGCCATTCCCAGACTTCTCTATAGCGTATTGCTACACTTTAGCAGTGCTTCGGCGGTCTTTCATCACCCCACTTATGGTGGCATAACTTTACCAATGAGAAGGATCTTGCAGGTGCCTTAAGAGGGACCTGATGCTGGATTAGCCTAATCTGATTTGGAAACTCATTCCACAATTGAATCCCCTTGATGCTGATGCTTTATCTCTGCTTTGTAAACTGCACTGTCCCAGAGGCATGAAGCCATGGTGGGCGGTCATGGGTGGAGTTATGGTCACTGATGTCATGATGAGGTCCTAAACCATTGATGGCTTTGATGTTGAAGGAGAGGGTCCTGGACTAACAGTGGAAGTGGACTGGGAGCTAATGGAGGGACTGGAGCATAGGAGGTAATGGTTTTGCATCAGCGCATCCTAGACCCAGCTAATCCCGTCTAGAGTAACAGACACATGGGTCTGGTCTGAAGGATGACGTTCCCCAAAGACGACTGAGATTCCTTTGTGCTGGGCACTGCACAAACACGTATTGGACAGTTTCCCGTAACCCATTGGTCCAAATAGAGAAACAGTGGGAGGAGAAGCAGTGCCGCAGAGATGGGAAGAGTCTTGCCAAGGTCACTGTCAGAGGGGGTCGGAGTAGATATCAGGTTTCCTGTGTCCCAGACCAATATCCAAGGCATAAGGCCGCTGAGCCTATTGAATAAGATCAATTTAGTGAAGAGTGGAGCAACCCTGAGGCTTTGCACTGTGTTGATGAACAGGGAGATCTGACAGGATCGACACACAGGGGCTGAATGTTTGTTTAGGCCAGCTGGTCCCTCTAGTAAACCGTTAGACAGCCCTATGATCATTGTACTTGTCACGGATCTTATCCCAGTTAGCACTTCGCAGCGCTACTCAACAATTAAATACCAGATCCTAAGGGTAACTCAGCCTAGTGTCTTTCACTTCTGGCTCAATAGAAAAAGCCAAATAAGGCAGCGTCTTCATTAAGTCCTGAGGGGGAGGGGTTTTCATCGCTGAACGGCCCTATTCTCTCTTCCTGCAAAACAGAATGTAAATGTGAGCTGTTACCAAATCCAGTGCCCGGCTCTGCATTGTGTAAACCTTGTCACTGACCCTCAACAGTGCTGTCCTCGGTGTGCAGGTAAGTGGATTTCTGGAGCAGAATTTTTTGTGCAACATTTCTCTTTCTACAGGAGCTTAGATTTTGTAGATGATTCTGCTTTGGGGTAGGACACGAGGAAAATAAGATCCATAGCAATGTGCAGCGCGTAATTCTAACACGGTTACCGGCTCCAAATATCTATATTAGGACAGGGTCCAAAAGCCCTGTTGGAAAAGAGCACCCCTGTGCAGGGAGCTCTACAAACCCAATACATCCAGATCGTTGACATCATCAGTGAGCACAGGACTCGAATGGGGCTGTGCCCGTTACACCAATTGAGGGGCTGGCCCACAAAGCCCCCTTTTCACTCAGCGATGTCAAAGCACTCGGTGAAGGTGGGCAAAGATTCTTATCCCCATTTTACGGATGGGGAAAGTGCAGCACAGACTGGAGCCGTGACTTGCTTTGTGCCTCACAGTGAGGTGGGGCAGGGCCGGAAACAGCTTCTGGATCACATGATTTTTTGCGGGGAGGCAGTGGGGAACCCTCCCACCCAAGCCAGGCTGAACTGGGTGTGCAGACCCGGGTGCCAGCTGCCCACATTAACTCTGAGGTGAAGACAATCCCTTAGCCTCTCTGTTCCATTTTATCCCACTGCAAAATGGAGTTCCTAACACCTCCCCACCTCCCAGGGGCGCTATGATTACTGCGTGTAAAGAGGAACGTCACGGTAGAGGTACAAAGTCTCATTATTCCTACTAACTGTTGGACACACACACACTGCCCAGGTTGTTGCGTAAAAGGATGGGAAAACATGGAAATCTGGGTCAACCCCCTTCAGACCCTGTTGTTTTTTGTCACCCTCTCCCTCCTCCCCCCCACTTATAGCACTGCATCATGGATGATGGATGATGGATATGGGGGTGTTAAGAATCCTCCCTTACACTCCAGGGCAGGTGGGCACCGTCTGGTGCAATGGTGGGGGAAAGGGTACAGTCTAGTTTTCCTTCTCTGCATTGTGGGAAAGAATGTGCTGCTGGGACAGGGGAGCAGCCACTAACTACCATCTGGAACAAAGGGGAGAAAGGAAAGAAATGTGGTTTCCTTATTCACAAGTCCCTCCCTGGTATGGTTTTACTATGGGTGAGTCCTTGGCAATCTAATGCTAAGAATAATCTCACAGGTTGCGTCTACACCTGCAAATTAAGTCGACTTAAGCTTGCTTAAATCGACTTAATTTACCCTGCGTCTACACTACAGTTTCCTTAAGTCGACTTAAGCAGCTTGCTTAAGTCGACTTAAGGAAAATAAAGTCGACTTAATGAAAATTAAGTCGACTTTATTAAACCACCTTTTCATTAGTTTTAAGGCTTAATTTGATTTTTTAACAGACAGAACAAGGAGCAATGGTTTCAAATTACAGCTGGGGAGGTCGAGGTTGGATATTAGGAAAAACTTTCTCACTAGGAGAGTGGTGAAGCATTGGAATGGGTTACCTAGGGAGGTGGTGGAATCTCCATCTTTGGAGATTTTTAAGTCCCGGTTAGACAAAACCCTGGCTGGGCTGATTTAGTGAGAGTGGTCCTGCTTTTTAGCAGGGGGTTGGACTAGATGACCTCATGAGGTCCCTTCCATCCCTATTATTCTATGATTCTAAGTCAAATTAAGCCAGTGTAGCCGTGGGGTAGCCCTAAGTCGACTTAGGGCTACCCCAGGACTACACCAATGCCCTCTTTGCCGGAGGGGGGGGCATAGGAGGAGCCTGGCATGCCCCCCAAAGGGCAGAGCAAAGCCCTGTGTGATGCTGTCTGGATTTAGGGAAGCATTTATGATATTATTTTCTATTCATATATCATAAATGCTATAATCCATAGGAACCATGTCATGTTTGGTATCAATAGAAAGGTAGCAATTTGCTGGGAATGATTATATAGTTTATGTCTAGGAATTCTATTTGGATTAGAAGTTAGTTTAGTTAAGAATTTGGTGTATACTTTACTTATATCTATACTTTAACTTATGTGATTTTATGGAAATGTCTGAGAGAGGCGGCTGTGTAAAACCATTGTCTCCTTAATGTTAAGCAATGTGCCAGCTCCAATGGGCCCAGGGAGTATCCTGATGAGCCATTAAGGACACAATGGTTGTATTCCTTATGTCCTTAATGGCTCATCAGGTTACTCCCTGGGCCCATATCACCTGGCAGATTCCTTAACATTAAGGAGACAATGGTTTTACACAGCCGCCTGTCTCAGACATTTCCATAAAATCACATAAGTTAAAGTATAGATATAACACCAAATTCTTAACTAAACTAACTTCTAATCCAAATACAATTCCTAGACATAAACTATATAATCATTCCCAGCAAATTACTACCTTTCTATTGATACCAAACATGACATAGTTCCTATGGATTATAGCATTTATGATATATGAATAGAAAATAATATCATAAATGCTTCCCTAAATCCAGACAGCATCACACCCTGCCCACATGCCCTGCCAGGGTCTCTGTCCCCCTTTGCCCCACTGTACACAAGGGGTGCTCCCCCCACCACCGTGGACCTGCCCAAGGTCCCCCTAGCCCCTAGAAGTCGACCTAGGCGTCCAGTGTGGACACTTTAGGTCGACTTTGTAAGTTCCCCTTTAAGTCGACTTTAATTTTAAGTGTAGACACACTAAGTGGACTTAGTTGAAGTCGACTTAAAATTACAAGTGTAGACATAGCCACTGAGAGGAAGAGCAGACTGTGCTGGTGAGCCCAGGCCAGGCTGGATCCGGTGCTGGAGATTGGATAAAAGTCTTCTGTGTTTACATCTCCCCTGGAAGACGGTCCCAGCTTCCCATCCTTCAGAGCAATGTCAGTGAAGTGGATCTGTTTAGCGTCAGGGTTTTGGGTCCTGCGTGCTGGGCCTGGTAAGCGATAACCGAGAATCAGTGGAGCTCTTGCTGTTCTTTCTCTCCCCATGCAGAGCCGCACACGCCCTCTGGTCTCCGGGCGCCCGTTAAGTCTTGCCAGTATAATGGGACAACCTACCAACCCGGGGAGATGTTTACCACGAGCGAACTCTTCCCTTCTCGGCAGCCAAATCAATGTGTACAGTGCAGCTGCTCCGTAAGCTATTTTTGAATCAAAGGGAGTTTGAGTTTTGTCTGTTAGGTGGGCCTGGGTTTTAAGGGGGAAGACGTGCCAATCTTTGCCAGTGCCTGTTTCAGCTCAGCTCTGCAAGCTTCAACAGAGCATGAGTATCACAGCACTATATCCCCCTTATAGGAGAATGACCAGACTTAATGAGAGCCAGGAGTTCTCTGGCTGGATGACGCCTAGGGCTGGATTCTGATCTCTGACACTGGTGCCAATACAGAGTAAATCCCAATCTCTCTGGATTTACAGCACTGCACTGAGTCAAGTTCAAGGTTTTGGTGCTCGTCTTCAAGGCGCTCTATGGCCTGGGCCCAGGATATCTAAAAGAATCTAAAGCTTCAGGATAAAGACTGTGGTTGACAACTTCACTCTGTCTCAGTGGAATTTACTACAGTGAAAGTGAGGCTCATCTTTGCAGGAGACAGAACTTTGTCAGGCGTTGGTCTGTGAGGATCTAAGGATCTCAGAATGCTTGCAGACCTCACCGTCTTCTGCTCCACAATCAAGATGCAATTCTTCCATGTGCCTTCTTAAACATAAACCCAGAACAGCATGGACATTCAAAAATGCCCCTAACAAAGCACTGCACTGCACCCACAACTCTCCGAATGGGGAGAGGTTGAGAGAGAGAGAGAGAACAAGTCACATGTAACACATGTTGGTCACATCACTTAATGCGTGACTGGAAGGCACTCTGGCTGCGTCTACACTTGTAAATTAAGTCAACTTAAGCAGCTGCTTAAGTCGACTTAAGGAAAAATTCAGTCGACTTTGTTAAACCTAGTTGTAAGTCGACTTTTGGCTTAAGTCAACTTTCTAAAGTCGACTTAAGCCAGTGTAGACGTGGAGTAGCCCTAAGTCGACTCTAAGTTGATTTAGGGCTCTCCAGGACTTCCCCACTGCCCTCCCTGCCAGGGTGGCTGGCACAGGGAGAGCCTGGCATGCTCCCCCACAGGGCAGGGCAGGGCAGGGCAGAGCCCTGCCCACCCTGCCCCTATGCCCTGCCAGGGTCCCTGTCCCCATTTGACCCATTGTACCCAGGTACAATGGGGCAAAGGCTGAACCCCCTGGCACTTGACAAGGGGTGCCCCTCCTGCCACCATGGACCTGTCCCAGGTCCACCTAGCCCCTACAAGTCGACCTAGGCATCCAGTGTGGATGCTCTAGGTCGATTTTGTAGGGTCCCCCGTAAGTCGACTTAAAATTTGAGTGTGGACATGCTAAGTCAACCTAAATTAACAAGTGTAGACATAGCCTCAGATATTACAGAGGGACACAAGAATCTAGATAGAACAGAATAGAAATAGAATAATAGCCAAGAACAGAATTTGTCCATTGAGTATGAAGATACGAAGACTGTATGAGGACCAGATTTTAGCCACCCTGCTTATGCTGAGTATTTCCTTTTGCAAGCAGTCACCATTGATTTCAACGGGATTACTCATGGAGTAAGGTGCCGCTCAGAGTGAGTAAGGATGGTAGGATCTTGGATGACAGGACTTTTTATCTGGGAAGTTGAAGGGACCTCCAAAAACTGAATTCTAGAGCTAACTTGGGGGCTTCTGACCATACCCTGAATAAATAGAAGCTTCCTAGAAGATGCAAAAGATCCACCTTCCTACCAGTAGAAGACTGCTCTCTCTCTACTGTCCATTTTCTAGTGCCTCGTCCAACTAGCTCCAAACATCCAAAATTAAGACCAGCAGTGGGGATGGCTTGGAAATCCCCATTGGAGTTCACCCCATATACCTGGCTGGGGAAGGAGCAATTCTGTATAGACAGAAGCCTCTGGAAGAGGAGGCTTGGCCATATGCCAACAACTAACAAACTTTCATGCCCCTTCCACCATTTTGAAATGGTCATGCCCCCTAGGCCATTTTGCAACATGGTTCTTGTGTGCTTAGAAATCCACTGAAGCCATGATATTGCCACAGGACAGTGCAGATTTCAGCCAGAAGCAAATTCTGATGTACACAGCAGCTCTGAGTACATTAATAAGTTACATTGCTTCCCAGGCCAGGGCATCCTTTAGAGCTGTCAGCTCGAGGCCATTGGGGTAGCAGAGAATCAGCAAACAGCTGCATCTTGCACTTAAAAAGCAGATTTTGTTTCTTCTCAATGGGAAACCTCAGTATTGTGGGTTTTTTACGACCCTCTGTCATTATGAGGCATTGACTGTGATCATCTCTTCAGTACTTCACTTGATCTCTGTCTAGCTTTCTGGGGAGCAAATCGTTGGTAGTGGGTCATCCTGTTTTTCTCTGTTTTGCCAACGTTGCCAATGGGCATTTGATGAATGTTTCTCTTCCCAGAAAGCCCAACAGCAGACTCAGACAGGGCCTTGGAGCGACTCTGCCAGCCACAGCATCTTGCCTCGCCTTTGCAACGGATAGTGTTAATGGCCTGTTGAAAACTGTCTCCCAACTCCTGTTTGCTTTTCAACCTCTTTGCTAGACTGGCGAGCGCACAGATTGTCCATTGTAAGAGCCAAAGATGGATGTCTAATGTGTGGTGACTCCCGGGCTTGAGATGCCAGTAAGCTGAGTGTCGGCAGATAGATTGAGTGGCTTCTTCTCATCTTTCCTATTTCTCTGGGAGTAGAACATAAAACTGCAACGCACCGATCACTCTAAACTTGGAAAGCGTATGGTAACATTCCAAGCATCAATAACCTCTCTCTGCGTGTCCGAAAGCCATAAACAGGAGAGTTCTGTACAGAGATGGCTTTCATTCCATGTATTATATAAAGATACTAAAGGGGGCCAGATGGCTCATGGGGTTGTAATGGGGTTGTAATGGGGTGTGGAGCCTTTCAGCTCCAGATCAAGAGCACCATGAGTGCATCCAGAAGTTGTTACTACCTGAAGGCTCTTGGGAAGACTATGTGGAATGAGTTATTGGTCTCAGACCCGTTCCTAATGGATGGTAACCGCATCACAATGGACAGTAGCATTCTTGTTGGCAGTCTTTGGGCAGGCCTGGCCTTTTCGACAGTAGCTGAATCGAGATACTCAAGTTACTTAAAATAACTTGTGCGTCTACGTCCAACTTCCCTACACCTGCCAGATCCACTGCGCTGAGTTGAAGGGAGGGGCCTCCTTTCACCACAGCGCTACCCCAGTTGTCAGGGTGGCGTTCAGGAATCAACTTCCTGATCGACTGAACGGGTCTTCACAGACTCAAGTCAGTTGATCAGGAAGTTGAAACTGACGGCAGCGAATTTGAAGACAAGCCCCCTGTAGAGAAGCCAAGGATTGAGTGAGCCTTGGACAGTGAACTCTGCTTTCACTTCTAGAGAGGACCATGCCATGGTGAATCATAGTGGCGATGGCAAGCTAGGGCTAGCTAACACTGCCTGTGGCGTTGCTGCTCTGTAGATAAACAGAAGGTGCCTTGGTCTTCTGAACTGTCAATTTCATATCGAGCAACTGCACCCAAGTCACTCAAAATTAATTTGAAAATCTGAGGACCTGCTTTATTATCATTTTGCACCATGTAGTCATCTACCCCCGCACCAAGAGAGCTGGTCTTCACTAAGGTACCTTACACTTAAACTAGCTTACTCCATATAAGTAAGGGTGGCAGAATCTGACACATAGAGATGGACAGATAGGCATGAGACATAGCTCTGATAGCTAGAAGTTGATGGGGTTAGTTCTTCTCACATTTACACCATTTTATACCAGCATAACTCCTGACCGATGCGCTTGCTGATGAGAGAAGGACCAGACCCAAAGGTTGTGTATATATTTATGTGTGTGTGAAATATATACATACGCTTCTGTTGACAATTATATATTACCCCAATGTTTGGTTTTACTGTCTCATCTCCTTTATGTGATACAGCTGATCAAAAACTCTGTGGTATGTATGTACTTGCTGGATGTGTTGGATTGCTTTTTGCTGGCCCTGTGTTTATTCAGTGGGAGAATGTCTTGGACGCCGAGGGGAAATTAAAAGAATGGTAATAAAGCCAGACACCAGTAGACTTGTGATTGGTCGTATCTAATGTTGCCAGTTGCTGAAACAGCTGCACGAACAGCTGGTCTGAGAGCAGCACTTGGCTCACGGCTGTCTTTGCTGAATGAAGTTGTAGCTGTGTCAGTCCCAGGATATTAGAGAGATAAGGTGGGTGAGGTAATATATTTTATTGGACCAACTTCTGGGAGAGAGACAAGCTTCCAAGACACTCAGCGCTCTTCTTCAAGTCTGGGAAAGGTACTAGTCTCAGCCTCACAGCTAAATGTCAGGTGGAACAGATTGCTTCTAAGCATAAGCAGTTAGCACATATTCCAGTCGAAGGGACTATTCGAGATGAAGTGGCCCATTAACACCTCTGCAGTCACAGCACAGAAAGAGGGGGGTAGTGGGTTACAGACTAGTGTTAAAGTCACAACTCTGCTAGGCACAAAACACCATGGACTGAACAGAGACACTGGATTTATGGCTAATGAAAACAATTGTTAAACCACTAACTTGCTTTATGATTGCAGAGCAGTTAACAGGTCACTCTACCTTGAATTGTCCCTTAGAATATGTGCTGACTACTTATTTTAAACAGTCTGTTCCAGTAGTTAATCCACCTTCCCTAAAGGCGGCAGGTCCCGCTGACATAGCTCTGTCTACACAGAAGGTTAGGTTGGTATGAGGGGTGTGGATTTTTCACACCCCTGGGCGAAGTATTTATACTGATATAGGTCTGTAGTGTAGACCGGACAAGTGGCTCGAAAGCTGGTCTTTCCCACCCACCGAAGTTGGTCCTCAAAAAAATGTGATCTCATCTTCCTTGTCTTTTCTGAGACCTGGTCTACACTACAGTTTTAGGTCGATGTGAGTCGCCCAGTACACCAACTTAATAACACCGCTCCCATGGGAGGCACTTAGGTCTGTGTAGACACTGTGTTGACTGTTCCAGCTGTCAGAACCCCATCTCCTGGCTCCAGTTCCGGGTTTCACCCGGTGGGGTCCTGGCTGTCAACCCATGCGGCTTTGGTGGTCAGCGCCCTGTACTGCCAGGCAGTGCACGTGTTCCCAGAGAAGATGTGCACTGCCAACAGAAGAAGCTAGTGTGGACGTACGAAACCGATTTAATTACGGCAGTGGGCTACACATCAATGGAACTGAAGTCAGCTTAATTTGGTTGTGTAGACGTGCCCTGAGTGGTTCCGTTCAGATCCGTGGAGTCACAAGACTTGCTTCTTTCTTTTCCTCATTCGCCTATATACAAAGTGGTTAAAGTATAATTTGATGGGCCCTGGAACCCTCCTAATCTCCAGCCCCCTTCCCATATTGTCTGGGCCCCCTTCATGCATATGCAGGCCCCAGCCCAGGTAGGCATTTGCAACCACTTCTCAGTACCACATGCATCGGTTATCGCTCCATAAAAATATTTATATTTTTATATGATGTTTATGTCTATAGCAATTATTGTCACAAACTAGCAAACCCTGCATAACACAATAAGTATTGTGATTAACAACGGTGGGGCGTAGGACCTGCCAGCAGCCAGGGCAGGGCGGAACATGCGCTCTGCTGGATTTTTCTATTTTTAGGGGCCCCGGAACTCTGGCCCCTCAAATTTGTGGGCCCCAGAACTGCGTTCCAGTGCGTTCCCCCTTACTTTAACCCCTGTAAACAAAACCCTTGTCTTTTCTCAGCTGACACTGGAAGAAGCTGTCAAAAGATCTTGTGGAATGATTTTGCCTAGAGACATTCACAGTTTGCTTAACTATCCTCCATTGGGATCATATAGGTACAATGAAAAATATCCCTGAGACCATGTAAGAGGGAGAGGGCCCTTACAGTGCTATATCTATGGGACCTGGATGGTGTAAAAGCCTCCTAATATCTCTCTTTGATTTCTAACTTGCTGAGTAATGGGCCAAACTTAACCCTCGGGTATTTGATGCAACTCCATTGAATGCTGTGGAATTGTGTTTGCTTCCACCACGGCTGAATTTAGCTCATCATTCTGATTTATCCATAGAGCAGTGACATTTTCCAGGCTGTCTTCCTACCAATAACAAGCATTGGTGAGCCTGAACCACAGCATTCATCTCTGGATCCGGATCACAAATTGTTGGAAGTGCATGGTTCAGGAGGTTTAGATTGGCCCGATATAGAGATAGAGCAGAGCTGTGAAATGTGGTTCCAGAGCTGGATTCAGATTCCTAATCCCATTGCCCGTCTGGCTTCCCCACAGATTTGGGGGTAAATGCATATGGAATGAGAACTTGGTTGGTTATGTGACTGGCGAAACATGATTGTCACTTGCAGGGTTCAAGCCTGGTACCCTTTGTCTACTGGGCAGGGATTGTTTTCCCCTGAGAATCATGCTAATCAAAACTGGCTATAATCTACTGCAAACCCAAGATCTACCATGCTCATCAGATAAACGCACTAGGACCCTGATAATGAGGTCTGTTTTACAGCCTGAACTATGGCAGTTATTTATGTAATGGTAGCCCGAGCAATCACTAGGGGATGTTCATGCCTTGCAGAAGATCAACACAGTCCCTGCTCCATGAGTTTATGATCTCAGTGTGGGCAGCACTTTATCGGCCATGCTCATTTAAACAAATGCTGTTCAATACAACACACCACTGCTTGACTCTGGTTCTGCCTGATGGCTGGGGACTGGTCGTGATTTCTTTCCCTGGTGGACAAAAGTCTGAAGAGCCTGATCCTTGGTGGTGTCAATCAGTGTAGCTCACACTGAAGTCAATGATGTGCTATCAATTTACACCAGCTGAGGAGCTGGCCCATTTTACAGATGGGGAAACTGAGGCACAGAGCGGTAAGCAACTTGCCCAAGGTCACCCAGCAGGCCAGTGGCAGAGATGAGAATAGAACGCTTGTTTTCTGAGTCCCAGCCCAGTGTTCCAGCCACTAGACCATGGAGATTGAAGCTGAAATGGGGTAATTGCAAATTAAACAACAGCTGCCTTTAGTGCTCTCGCAAATAGAGGGACCTAGCAATCCATCCATTTTTAAGATCACCCCCCACCTCACTCCCCAGTGAAATCTGCGTAAAAATCAGTGGCACAGTTTGGCCCCTGGCTATTAAACACTAAGGATCACTGTAATTCTCAGGCCATTGCTAACCTTGATGATGCATCAGGTATTTTTGTGCTTCCTAGGAAGGCCAGATTTACTGCGGCTTGGTGACCTGCCCTGATCTGTTGTGCTCCTCTCCTCTCTCTGTGCCAGACTCCTGCTGCCCCGTCTGCCAAGGTAACATGGGAACCAGTTCCTACTGCTAAGTGAGGCCTGCTGTCGGGTCGGTGGATGGGAATCGCAGCCCTGGCCATTAGCCAGGAGGGGAAATGTCGAGCTTATTAAATATGACTGTGAAAATCCAGGCTGTAAATTGCACAGATCTCTGCCTCCATGTCACCAGCAATGGCGAAAGAGTCTAAAGCATAAAAAAACCTACGGAGCAAATTCTGCTCCGTTCCAGCAGTGCCCCTTCATCGCGTAGCTGCGTATGGGGTAAGTACAGTCAGCGTTCTGGCCTGAGATGTACTCCTTGTTTTACGGGCACTGTTATATTGTGTTAGTGCCATGAGATCCTCCAGGACGGTTAATCTGAAGTTTATTTATCAGGCTCGGGAGAGGCAGCTTTGATAGCGTAAGTAAGACTGGCTGTAACTATTCTGTCATTGCTCTGATAAACTGGTGTAAATGCTTCAATGGCGTAATCATTCTCGGGGGGTAAAGACCCTATCAGATAAATAAGAACCTCGGTGGCATTTTATGCTTGATCCTCCTCTCATTTGATTCTCCCCAGTTTAACTCTGGGCAGGTCTACACCTTGGCAGGATTTCAGCTGCGGTCAAAGGGAGATTTGCAAAGTATTTAAAATACCTTGAGTGTCTTCCTTCGACTGCCGCCTACTTACCGTGGGTGTCTTCAGTGAGCTTCAGTGAGATGAATGCTGTGGTTTAGGCCCACCAATGTCTTCAGAGGGAAATGCTCTCCCCTTGACTCAGTGCTACTCTACTTACTGGGATGGTCTTCAGAGATCGACTTCCCGATCAGCTGAACGGGTCTTTACAGACCCAATGAGTCAATTGGGAAGCTCGCTCTGACAGCGGCGAATTTGCCACCATCAGTGAAGACTAGGGCTCTTTCGGCTATAGTGTCGTTCATCTAGATTTACCCCAGCATGAGTGGGAAGACAATCAAGCCCTGTATTTACATGTAAAATTCGGCTCAGCAGTTTCACACCCTGCTGTTGCCTTATACTAAAATGATAAATAGCAGGAGGCCCAATTTCTGCGGTGTCACACCAGGGTAGATCCAGAGTAACTCCACAGAAGTCAGCGAAGTTGCTCGAGGTTTAGAGCAGTCTAAATGAAAGCTGAAATTGACAGGATTGTTGCCAGAAGCCCCTGAAATGGTGGGAGACAAGCAGGGTTTAAAGAGACCTAGCCCTTTTTATGTGTAATTACTGGGTTTACTCTCTACCCCAAACTCTGAAGGTGCCAGCAGCTCTCCGCTGTTCTGTGTCTTGGAGGCAAACACTACAAGTGTTTCAGCCCTGGGGGTCCCAATAACCACTCAGACACACGGCTAAGGGGAAGGTTTCTAATAGGGCTGGCAGGGAAGGGAAAAGCTGCCACTCCCAGCCAGATGGGAGCCTAGCCACTTCCTACTTCAGGGCATTTTCCACAGGGAAAAAGCCAGTGCTGTGGGGAGGGGCTAATGGGAAACATAGTTCCTTCTGAGCCAGGAGGAAAGAGCTGTACAATGGGGAGGGGGCTGATGGGAGCGTCAGTCCCTTGATTTGCAGACCCATCACATGTACTTTCCTGTACTCCCGTGGTGTTTAAGGTGACCGTATTTGCAGAATCAGAAACCTCAGCTTTAGGAGCAACAAGATCCAGAGGGGGAGCCGTGTCAGTCTAGTTCAGCCAAACAAACAAGGAGTCTGGTGGCACTTTTAGTCTTTTCATTTGTTGGTCTTTAAAAGTGCCACAAGCCTCCTTGGTTTTTTAGGAGCAATATGTTCTAGGGTGATGGAATAATTCTGCGGGTGACAAATTAAACTTTTAAATAAATTCATGCTAATGTCTCTGGGTGTATCTACATAGGAAAGAAAAACCCACAATTGGTCTGTGTCCACCACCGATGTGGGTTCGTGGGGCCTGGGCTGGGGGGGTTGTTTCATTGCTGTGTAGACATCTGGGCTTGGGTGGCTCATGGGCTCTAGGGGTATGTCTACACTAGCAATTTCGGTTGATTTAAGGACCCTTAAGTCGACTTAAATTACTCCAGGTCCACACTGGGCTTTCATTAGTCGACTTAAGAAATTCCTTAAGTTGACTTAATGAAAGCTTAAGTCGACTTAATAATTACCCCTCCTTAGGTCGACTTAAGCCTTAAGTCGACTTCTTAAGTTGACTTAAGGACGGTGTGGATGGGGAGTAGCCCTTAAGTCGACCTTATTAAGTCGACTTAACTTTTTCTAGTGTAGACATACCCTAGGATCCTGCAAGACAGGAGGGTCCTAGAGCTCAGGTTCCAGCCCAGAATTTTCTTTGCTGTGTAGGCACTCCCTCTATTGCAAGCTGCTGACTGAGCGGCAGTGCACATTTACTTCTCAGAGGGAGGATATTTTCATTAATTTAGGACCAGATGTGCGAAAGAGCTCAGCACTCACCATTCCCCTACCTTGCTGAGGGCTTTGGAAGTTCATCTGGCCTTCTCTGTTCTGAATTTCTTATGAAACACAGGACCAAGGCTTCAAGCAAGCCTCCTTAAAACTCTCCTTTACCATGAGGCCTATAAAAACCTTTACAACAGCAAGACTATTGCTGTGCTGAGGCTTGAACCTACCACAGCAACTCCATTATCTCCTTCTTTTCCCCGTCAGTCTGTCTGACTACATCTGTTTTGTTATATATTGAGATTGTAAGTTCTTTGGGGCAGGAACTTCCTTTGGTCCTTTGTTTGTAAAGAGCCTGGCACAACAGGGTCCTGATCCATGACGAGGACTCCAAGGAGTTATGATAAAACAAATAATAAATAATAATCATTTGATGATGTCTGGGAGTAGACACTGTCCAAACTACTCTTTTCCTCAAAGTGCTGTTGAACCATGTTCAGTCTTTCATGAGAAATGAACTCAACTTTATTTTTATTTCAAATCTTATTCATCATGTTGTATATTCGTTCCCCTGAATTGTTTGTTCCTGGTAAACCCAAGTAAAATTTGCACCCTATAGCAGTATATTTTGAATCATCTTTTGTAGCAATAAAACAATAATAAAAACCCATTGAGTGATGACATGAAAAGACAGGACATTTCAGGAGCTCCTGGGATGTGGTGACACAAAGACCGTCCCCATAAAACCAGGATATTTGGAGACTTTAGTTGAAACTGAGACATGGTAGATCCGACAGAGACATGGTATCTGTACCCTGCAGCCTCCTTTAATGACTGGAACGCAGTTCTCTTTTTGAGTGCATCCTCTACCAAAAGACAGGTACTTGTTGAGGATAATTCTCTTCTTAGCCTCCTAAGTTTCCTTTTGTAACTTTGTGTTTTACAGATGCTTCCTATGAGAAGTCAACGGAAGAGGAGCCCCTGCAGTTAAACAGAGGTGTTGTACGTGATGTTTACATTTTAACAATCAGATCATATCTTCTCCAATAAACGACATCGCCAGTTCATGGAAATCTGTGTATTTGCAACAGTTGCCTGTCAGCTGTTCTTCTACCAAACTAACCCCACAGCAATAACATCAAAATATTCATCCCAGACAGAGACTTTACCCCAAAAATGGAGACATGCCAGAGACTCCATGAATCATAGGAGATTAAGGATGGAAGGGACATCTAGTCCAAACCCCTGCTCAAAACAGGACCAAGCCCAACTAAACCATCCCAGCCAGGGCTTTCTCAAGCTGCACTTTAAAAAAATTTAGGGATGAAGATTCCACCAACTCCCTAGATAACCCATTCCAGTCTTTCACCACCATCCTAGTGAATTTTCCTAATATCCAACCTAGACCTTTCACACTGCTACCTGAGACCATTGCTCCTAGCTTTGTCATCTGCCACCTCCGAGAAAGGCCTAGATCTATCCTCTCGGGAACTCCTCTTTAGGTAGTTGAAGGTCACTTTCAAATTCTTCTTCACTCTTCTTTTCTGCAGCCTAAACAAGCCCAGTTCCCTCAGCCTCTCTTCATAAGTCATATACTCCAGCCCTCAAATCATTTTCATTGCCCTCTGCTGGAGTTCCTTCAGTTTTGTCCAGATCCTTCCTGCAATGGGGGCCCAAAACTGGAAAATACAATATCCAAGTGTGGCCTCGCCGGTGCTGAACAGAAGGAAATAATCACTTCCCTCAATCTGTTGGCAATGTTCCTACTAATGCAGTCCAATATGTCATTAGACTTTTTGGCGACAAGCGCACACTGTTGACACCTGTCCAGCTTCTTGTCCACTGTAACCCCCAGGTCCTTTTCTGCAGAACTGCTGCTCAGCCAGTCAGTCCCTAGTCTGCAGCTGTGCATGGGATTCTTTTGTCTTAAGTACCGGACTCTGCACTTGCCCTTGTTGAACCTCCTCAGATTTCTTTTGGTCCAATCCTCCAATTTGTCTAAGTTACTCTGTATCCTATTTCTACCCTCCAGTGTTCCAGCTTAGTGTGATCTGCAGATTTGCTAAGTATGCAATCCACCCCATTATCCAGATCATTAATGAAAATATTGGGGGGAAAAAAAATCCAAAACAGCCATGGGGCTAACCCATGCTACGGGGTAATCTTGATACTGGCTGCCACGTAGACATTGAGTCATTGATCACTGTCATTGAGCTTGACGACATAGTCAGCTTTCTGTCCACTTTATTTTCCATTCATCCAACCCATACTTCTTTAACTTGCTGGCAAGAATACTGTCAAGATGTATCACATTTACTGCTTTCCGCACATCTGCAGAGCCAGCCATCTCATCATAGAAGGCAATCAGGTTGGTCAGACATGACTTGCCCTTGCTGAATCCATGCTGACTGTCCCTGATCACCTTCCTCTCCTTCAAGTGCTTCAAACTGGATTCCTTGAGGACCCTCTTGATTTTTCTGGGGACTGAAGTGAGACTGACTGGTCTGTAGTTTCCCAACTCCTCCTTCCTTTTTTTGAAGATGGGCACTATATTTGCCTTTTCCCTGTCAACCAGGGCTTCCCCCATTTACCATGAGTTTTCAAAGATAATGGCCAATGGCTCTGCAATCACATCAGCATATTCCCTTAGCACCCTTGGATACATTGCATCTGGCCTCATGGACTTGTGCATGTCCAGCTTTTCTAAATAGTCCTGAACCTGTTCTTTCACCACTGAGGTCTGCTCACTTTCTCCCCATTCTGCATTGCCCACTGCAGGAGTCTGGGAGCTGACTTTGTCTGCGAAGACAGGGGTCAAAAAAAACATTGAGTACTTCAGCTTTTTCCACATCATCTGTCACTAGGTTGCCTCCTCCGTTCAGTAAGGGGCCTACACTTTCCCTGACCTTTTTCTTTTTGCTAACATATGCTCTGTAGCGTGGGGCACAGCTCACTTACTAGTGGATTATTTATTTAAATTATTGAGTGATCCATTCCCTGTCATGCACTCCCAGGTTCTGGCTGTCAGAGGTTTAGGGACACCCAGAGCATGAGGCTGCATCCCCAATCATCTTGGCTAACAGTCATTGATGGAGCTGTCTCCCAAGGACTTATCTAATTCTTTTTTGAACCCAGTTATATTTTCAATGTAAAGTGGGAACAGAGAGGTGTGGGTGGTTGTACAGTTGGTAACTGGCAGGGCTGGGAACGGAAGCCAGTCTCCTGACTCTGAGTTCAGGGCCTTAATCACTAGACCTCACTGCGGTTGTAAAAAAAGGGCTGCCGGCTACTGGCAAAGTCACCATTGCTCAGAGCAGGTTCACCTGCTATGGTGGTTTAAATGCTAGAGGTACGCAGAGCCTTGTCTACATTAGTGCCTCTCATGGTAGTTGCTGCTGGTGGAGCGACACCAGCATTAACTACAAATGAACAGCCAGGGGCAAACACAACCTCATTCCCATGCACTGGTAGCAAATTCTTTGCTCCGAATGCTGGTTTCTCCCCTTTCCTTTCACAAATGTAGCCCATTCTTCCCAGAGCCCACTCCAGCATGGCAGCCAGACCCCAAGCTGGGTGGGAGCATGTGTTGCTGACCAGGCTTTTTATCCACACTACTAGGGAGGAAAAAGTGACCTCTTTGCTCCTTTAGGTTGATTCATGGCTATGTTTAGAGTTGGATGTCCAATGCCAGGTTTGCGGGATTAAGTCACCTACAGCTTCTTGTCCTTACTCTTTCCCTCGCCCTCTGGACAAAATGCCAGCATCACACGTCTCCAATCTATAAAACTCCAGAAATGGCCACAAGGAAAAACTTTGTTCTATGTGTCTTGTCCCATTTTGCTCTGGAATGCCGTAGCCAGGAGCCAGGTGTTCCCATGAAGTGCAGAAATACCAGTCTCAAGAGAACATCAACTTTTCTGCTGGCCTATAATGACCTTGATGGGGTTGTCCTGGTGTAAAGGCAGAATATGGACCATTGTTTAGAAGCCAAGAATAGTAATCTGCTAATGTCAGGCGTGGTGTTTGATTTCTCATGTGTCCTTTGGATGGGGTTGAGTGGCAGGAATAAAGGAAGAGGAGAAACTTTCAACTCTACTGTTATTGTAAAGATTACGGTAACACCGTCAGGCCCCAAATGAGTCTCCCTGGGATGGATGCTGCACACACACATAGTAAGAGACAGTCTCTGTGCCAGGGAGCCAGCAGGCGAAACAGACAAGACAGAAGCAGAAACAAAGGCACAGAGTAATGAAATGACTTGTTCAAGGTCACCCAGCAGCAGATCCAGGAATAGCACCTAAGTCCCCATATCTCTATCCACAAGACCAGTGGTTCCCAACCAGTAGATCACAATCTACTTCTGAAGACAGTTGCCATTGAAACCTATGCGCGTTGTGCCATCTGCTGGTGCAAAGTTAGAGACCACTGCCGTAGACCATGCGGCCTCATTAGATGCTAGCAAAACCTTTTCTCCTCACAGTACAGGTGTGGGTGACTTTGGGCTGATATTTCCCACCAAACGCCCCAGGCAGAGCAGCCCACTGCCTGGATACTCCGTAGTACCTTGTTTCTGTCCTTTCACAGAGACACTCTCAAGACCAGTGCTCAGGGGAACTGAGCAAGAGATCACTTGGTGTGACTGCTTCCACGCTGATCAGTTCCTCCCTGGAGTTCATTCCCCGGGGCTTCAAGCCGAAAGGAGGGGGAGGTGGTACCACTGTCAAAATCATCTTGAAAGAAAAGCACAAAAAAGGTAAGAGGCTTTTCATTCCTGGGGAGGGGCAAGGTGCCTGGGTGTTCCCGGGGAAGAGGGCATCTGAATTCCGCTGGGCTCCTGAAGCAGCAGAATCCATTTGATTGGCAGCCCTGTAAACAGGAGACTGGGCAGTGTTTGGTGCACTCGGTAACAAGCTCAGTGGAAATGCTCAATAGAACATCTGCCTGCGACCAATCAGATGAAATGCTGGTGGGCAGATTGTGCATGCCAGCGCTATGAATGGTCCTCTTCCATTCAAGGAACTACCACTTCCCAGGCAAAAGGAGTGCGTTGGGGGATGGTCAGCCCCTGCGGCCTTCTAGGACTGGGATCTGTGCAGTGTGAAGGAGTGGTTGCTCCACAGACTCCCTGGAAAATCTGCAGAAAAATGTAGATTTGTAAAAATGTAGACTGTAGAAACTTTTCTGCAGAGCTAGCCCTTGCATTAGTGACAGAGTGGGCTACTCCTTTTCGGCACAACCCTGCCTAGGAGTCCTGCTGCAGGGTGGTCCCGGGTAATATTAAAATGTGGGGAGAGGGCAAGATAACCCTTGAATCCTGATGGGCCTGTGGGAAAACGCAGATAACTCGGTGGTGCTTTTCTCTGTCAGCTCCCTCCTGGGGATCTATCCAAGGGGGGACATTCTGGCCCTTGGATGGGAGGCCTCCAAGGAAAAGTCAGAGCCCATAGCAACTTGTGTTGCAGTTCAGTAGGTGGCGCTCTTCTCTCTGAGTCAGTGCTGAAGAGATGCATATTATTAAGGAGCTCAATGTTCTTGGAGATGCCTTTTTTTTCGGATACAGTTCTGACAAACTCATGCACTTTAAAGATCTCAATGCAATTTACATAGGAGTAGGTCTGTTAACCCTACTGTCCTGGCCAAATTCTAGCTCTCATAGCTACATTCTGCTGCTTAACGCCCCCTTGTCGTTTCAATCGGTTGTAACTTTCATACCCACTTTCTGTCTTGAAGTATTTGGTAACACTCTTGTTCTCGTCTTGTGCCCTGGAGGGGCTTTATGCTGTGGTGGATGTTGCAATTGCTTTGACATGGTTGGCCCGTTTAGCAGTTTTGCAAAGTGCTTGAGATCCATCAGAACAAAAGGCACCACACAGATGTAATGATGATGATGATTTATTACCCTCTTCTCTTTCTCCTCAGCTTGTGTTTACAATGGAAAGACCTACTCCCATGGAGAAGTGTGGCATCCCGTCTTCC
Organism: Pelusios castaneus; assembly: GCA_007922175.1. NCBI lineage: Eukaryota > Metazoa > Chordata > Testudines > Pelomedusidae > Pelusios > Pelusios castaneus. The sequence continues at coordinate 185,138 of ML686071.1, forward strand.
GACTGTACGGAGTCCTGCCATGCATCCTGTGTACTTGCAAGGATGGGATCCAGGACTGTCAGAAGATTACATGTCCCAAGGAATATCCTTGTGAATATCCCGAGAAAGTAGAAGGGAAATGTTGTAAAATATGTCCAGGTGTGTAAGGAGAACAGGTGGAGTCCCAGCATTCACTGCTCTCTCCCGATCTTCATTTATTGCTGGCTTCTCTTTTCTTTGCCTTGTTTAAACGTCCCGATCCTACAAATATGTAGGTACCATCTAAACTTCAAACAAAGGTCGTAGAGCTTCAGTGAGATAAGCACATGTGTAGTAATCAGAGGTGGCTTTGGGGGTAGGTGAAGCAGGCGAATGCCTAGGGCCCCATCACCTGCTTACCCTACCCCAAAAGCTGCATCTGCCTCGGTCAGCAGTAGGAGGAGGAACTGGCTCAGGGAGCTGGGGCCACGTGGGGCGAGCTGGGGCCAGAGGGGGGAACTGGGGTGACAAAGGGGGTGGGGATGAGGGAGAGCAGGGCCACACAGGGGCCCCCATAGGCCTATGGGGGCCCTGCAATGGGCCTTCGCCTAGGGCCCCCAATAGCCAAAGGCCGCCTCTGGTAGTAATTAGCAAACTTAAGGCCTATGTACATTAACATATGGAATTCTGCGTCTCTTCGTTGGATTCTGGTCTTTTTGCAAAAGCTTTCTGGCTCCAATCATAGGAGTTAGAGATGGAAAAGAGCCGTGATGCCACCTAATGTGTCACTGTCTCCCAACCTTCCAGCGAAGGTCTGCTTCCTAAATTACATCCCTCTCTATTTCATCTAGCATTAGAAGTTTAGGCTAGGGAACCTCTACCATTTCCTTAGGAGGCTAAAAAAAGTCTTGAGTCTCTTTGGAATGGAGGGGCAGGAACTGGTGAGTGAAGTTGTATGGGCTGCGTTATACATGAAGTCAGACTAGACCAGCAGTTCTCAAACTGGAAGGTGCAAGGTGGATTGTGTGTGGCACCATGAGTAGAGGTTGGAGGGGCGTTGGGGCAAAGCCCCCCCCCCAACTTACAATGATGGAGCTGTCTTTCCCTGTTGGGTGAGGGGCACCAGGCCGAGAGTGGGGCTGGGTGGCAGTGGGGACCACAGTGGGCAGGTGTTGGGGTTGGGGGGGGTCTCTCAGGAGGGGAGTGGAGGTGGAAGGAGGCTTCTATGGGCTGCAGCCCCTGGCGTTGCTGGTGGAGCATTTTGTGCAGCTGTTTCTGTCTCTGGTCGGAGCCCTCTGCAGACTCTCAGAGGCAGCAGCTACTTCTGTGCTGCTTGAGGATAACCCCCATGACAAGGTGCAATTCCCTGCTGCCATTTCCACATGGGGCTCCAGTGCTGCAGGGAGAACTGCAAATTAAGCATGTAGTCCGTGGTAGTTTTTTCCCCCGAAAGTGGGGGAGGCAGATTCCAGGGGAAGGAAGGCACAATTGTTACACAAAAGTCTTTGGGAGGGGGGGGCTCTATTTTAAAAGTGTGAGCACAGTCAACTTGTGGAACTCCTTACCTGAGGAGGTTGTGAAGGCTGGGACTATAACAATATTTAAAAGGGAACTGGATAAGTTCATGGTGGCTAAGTCCATAAATGGCTATTAGCCAGAAAGGGGTTAAGAATGGTGTCCCTAGCCTCTGTTTATCAGAGGATGGAGACGGATGACAGGAGAGTGCTCACTTGATCATTGCCTGTTAGGTTCACTCCCTCTGGGGCACCTGGCACTGGCCACTGTCGGTAGACAGATACTGGGCTGGATGGACCTCTGGTCTGACCCAGTACGGCCTCTCTTATGTTCTTATGTTCTTATGAGATCCGCTGGATTGATGACCATAGTGCTCTCTTCTGACCTTGAAATCTATGAATCTCTCTGCTAGGAACTTCCTCCTGATGGTCAACCTACATCGATTGCATTTAAACACTTTGACACAGCCTACATGATTCCTACTAGGCCCTTCCCTTGTAGGCAGTTATCACAATGCCCCTCCCACCTCCCATAGTCATCGCTTAGCCATGACACATGATAAAATAATTCTTCCGCTCTACTCCGCCCTGATTAGGCCACAACGGGAGTATTGTGTCCAGTTCTGGGCACCTCATTTCAGGAAAGATGGGGACAAATTGGAGAAAGTCCAGAAAGAGCAACAAAAATGATTAAAGGTCTGGAACACTTGACTTACGAGGGAGGATTGGAAGAGCTGGGTTTGTTTAGTCTGGAAAAGAGGAGACTGAGATGGGACATGACAACAGTTTTCAAGTACCTAAAAGGCTGTCAGGAGGAAGAGGGAGAAAAATTGTTCTCCTTAACCGCTGATGATAGGACAAGAAGCAATGGGCTTAAATTACGGCAAGGGAGGTTTAGGTTGGACATTAGGAAAAATTGCTAACTGTCAGGGTGATTAACCACTGGAATAAGTTGTCTAGGCAGGTTGTGGAATCTCCATCATTGGAAGTTTTTAAGAGCAGGTTAGACAAGCACCTGTCAGGGATGATTTGAGAAGGTACTTGGTCCTGCCATGAGTGCAGGGACTGGACTCAATGACCTTTCATCATCCCTTCCAGTTTCTATGATTCTATGATTTCATTATTGATTTCAGTGGAATAAGCATTTGGCCCAAATTCTTTTCCATGCAATGTCCCAGACTCATGTCCGTTCGCCTTTCAAGTACAGAGGCTCTTTGGAACCAGTAGCTCAGGTGGAAGAGCTGGCTAGTTTTAACCAGCCTAACGCATATAAGTGGGGAGGGACAGGGATCCTGGCCACAGGGCGACTGCTACGATCCACACGTGCTTTTCAGATTGCCACTGATCATCCAGCGATGATGCTGTACTCCTCAAACAGGTCAGACATGCATTGACTTTAATGTGGGTTTTGCCTGTTTTCAGACTGTCAAGACAATGTTGGGAATGGTGGAGGAAGGAAGGGTGGATACATCCCTATTAACTTTGTGCTAAATCTTAAGTCCAGACAGATAGGTGAGGGCTTATGAGAAGATCACTGAAAAATACCACTCTGCTTTTCTCCCTCTCTCAGGATTCTGAGGTCATTTACAGCAGGGTAAATCGAGATAACTCGGCTGCAGTTGAGGGAGATGGGCTGATGCAGCACCGGCGTGAAGGCCGAATCAAACCCATCTAAAATAAACCCCCTTTGTTTATTTATAACCAAGCTTTCTCTGGAGTAGTCCAAAAAGCGTACCAGCCAACGGGGCAAGGCTAAATTTAGTGGTGGGAGGGAGCTCTTCTGAGTTCCAGGAACCTCAACCAAATGCAATAAACCAGCTTCCAAATCCAAAAGCTGTTTCTTAATTACTCCTGAAGCCAAAAATTGACATCGCACGTTTGCTGGGAGTGTTAAAAATCGCCCAAGGTTGTAAATATTCCTCCAGCACCACCTTCCCAATTGACAGGGCGGGCCAAATTCAGAGGTGAGGTGTAAGGAAATGTAGGTGACACCTCGGTAAATGGGTGTGAGTGACTATAAAGGTAGAAACATCTAAACAGCAAAAAATCTAGCCCCTCTTTTACTCTGGTGCCGTCCCATTGACTTAACTGAAACTATTCCTGATTGGCCAGGGAATGTGGGATCAGAAACAGACCCAGAGAGTCTAAACTAGTGTGAATGACAGACCAGCGGGCCAGAGGGATGCAGCAGGGAAGGCTCCTGACAAGCAGGTGAAGGGAGGTGCCAGTTCAGAGTAGCTATACCCAGGCGGGATTCTTCGTCCAGAAACATCTATTTAAATCAGGGGTCATCGCACTGATGTCCATGGAATTACCAGTGGAAAGCAGGGTAGGAAGCGTGGGAGGATCAGGCCCACATGTATTTTTATAGGCATCTTCTGACACCTTCCTCTCATTCACTGCTCAGGATAGGAAGCTTTGCTTTGTTTTGTTTTCCTGGAGTCCACGCGCGACAAGCAGGAGTTGCCCTATTGTAAGAGGGTACAGAGCACTTGTTTTCTGTAGTCTCAACACCTGTCTCTTTACCTCCCCGCAGGCTGGTACAACAGGTGATTCATGGATGGGGACTAGTCAATCCCACAGGGCAGGCCAGTGTATTACATAAACTTCCAAAATTAAAGGGCCAGATCCTCAACTCGTGCAGGCCAGGGCTCGACAAACCACAGGCGCCCTGTGAACATGGCGCCTAGCTGCGGTGCGTACTTCAAGGGCGGAACGCCCCCAGTGCCTAATCTCCCTCCCCACCAGGAGTCTTGTGACACTTTTATTGACTAACAAATGTATTTATCGCATGAGCTTTCGTGGGCGAAAATCCCACTTCGTCCGATGCCTGAAGATGGAGAAGTACAGAACTTGACGAAGCGGGATTTTCGCCCATGAAAGCTCATGCAGTAAATAAATGTGTTAGTCTTTAAAAGTGCCACATTTGTTTGGCTGAACTAGACTAACACGGCTCCCTCTTTGGAACTTAAAAAGAAAAAAAGTTGCTGGTGCCTATAATTTCAGCAGCGCTGCCCCTGCTATCAAAAGTGCCTTGGGTGGTGGGGGTTTTTTTGGTGTCGGAGGACGCCTGAGTTTTCAGGCTGGCGCTTAGCATGTCACTACATTTGTTGAGCCCTGGTGTAGACCAACATAGCTTTGCTGACTTCAGTGAGCTGAGCAGACTCACAGCTGCTGAGACTCTGATCCAAAGATGGGTAAATTATCCCCCCAAATTCAAGAGTGTTCAGCTCCAGGGGCTGTTTGGTTTAAACCCTACTTTATCCCCACTGAAGCCAATGAAGACATGTCCAGACAGCATTTGGAGGCAAACCTTCCAGCCCCAGCCTGGGTTGGCAAACTTTGGCTAATGGGGCTTGTGTTCCTGTGCTAAAAATAGCTGTATAGACAGCACTTGGAAGTTGAATCTCAGGCTCTGAAGTCCACCCTCTTCCCCAGATTTACCCTAAGAGACCTTTGTGTAGGAAGCGCAAATCAAGTTGAGATCCACCAACAAGGTCCGAGATGAGAATTGTGCCCTGTTTTGTTTTGGGAAGGTTGTCAGTTTGCTGCCTTCTGAACTCTATAACTTTCCGTGTACAGCACAGAGGCCTTGAATTGGAAAAATAATATTGTTTAATTACCCATAGGGCAAATAACAGAGAACTTTAAAAACATCTACTTCCAGTGCTAATGCCAGGGTTCGTCACTCCTCAGCGTTCTTCACCAGTATGGCCATGCATTACATCCACTTACAGAAAATGAAATGGCCCCCTTTTAAAATGCATCATAATATTAGTGCTCCTCGGTGCTTTGACTCAAGTCTGGAATGAAATGTTTCCAGGATTTCTTCCTTTTGGTCCTCTCTGAGCCCTGTTGTGAGCAAGGTACAGAGGTCACTTCCTGCAAGTTCTGTCATCAGTTATCCCCCTGATATTGTTCAATGGAAGCCACGAGAGGAAAACACCCCTAGGACATGTCCACACTACAGTGGGAGATATGACTGCAGCTTGGGTAGACATAGACATGCTAGATTTACTCTAGCTAGCCTGGCTAATAAGAGCAGTCAAGACCTGGACGCTAGCGTGGGGTAGGAAATCCAGGATATTCTCAAGATTCTGGGCCGGCTCAGACAGCCCATGCTGAAGCCTTTGGTGTCACTTCTTCACTGCTGGTGGTACTGATGCTAACTAGATCAAGGTTAGTTTAGCAATGTGTACTTGAGCGATAATCCCATTTCGGATTGCAGTGTAAATTTACCCTGAGTCGTAAACAAATAGCCCAGGCTTCATTCTTTGTGTATGTCTGCAAAACAACTCAAGTGGCCTTTGTTTGTGCCTAGATGCCAAAGTCAAGCCCACCGATGAAATAAATGCCACCCGATGTGCCAAGAATCTGAACAGGGTATTGGTCTACATGTTTGTGCCGCCCGGCACCGACAGTCTGAAGGAAAACCTGAGAAAAATTGCAATAGAGAAAGACTCATCTGAAGAGGTCGAAATTTACAGCTGGAAAATGGTAAAAGGTGAGTCTGAGAAATGAAGCCAGCAAAGGATTTTTAAGGTTTATTTGCTATATCATGGCCACACCTGTTTAGTCTCCTCTCCAGCTTTGGCACGAGACTCATGTTGTATGGTCACGGGGAGGCATTCATAGACAGAAGACTGTTCTCTTGTGATGGACTACACCTGAGTAGGGAGGGAAACAGACTTCTGGGAGGGAAGTTAGCACAACTGATCAAGAGAGCTTTAAACTAGGGAGTTGGGGGAGATGGTTGGGAGATGCCCGGATATTCTCCATGCCTGATATTAGCATTGAGAGGAAGGAAAATAAAATAAGAAAGGACACGGAGCTGGGGAGCCGCATGGCGGATTGAAGGAGGGGTGGTGTAAAAGCCGGTCTAACGAGTGATATTGGCCGCAGAATGACAGTGCCGAATCAGGTGAGAAACATGAGTGAAGCCAAGCAGCAAAAACTAAAATGTTTATATACTAATGCGAGAAGCCTGGATAATATAATGGAGGAACTGGAGCTATTGGTTCAGGAAGTGAAGCCGGGTATTATGGGGATAACAGAAAAAGGGTGGAATAGTAGTTATGACTGGTATACGTGTATTGAAGGCTATGTGCTCTTTAAGAAAGACAGATATAAAGGCAAAGGTGGGGGCGTGGCTTTGTATATCAACGAGGAGGTAGATTGTAAAGAAATTCAAAGTGATGGAATTAACAAGACAGAGTCTATCTGAGTAAAAATCACATTGGGGAAGAAAGCTACGAGAGTTTCTCCTGGATAGTGCTTTGGGAGTGTTACAGACCTCTGGAATCTGATTTAGACATGGATAGGGACCTCTTTAAGGCTTTTAAGGAAGTAAATACTACTGGAAACTGTGTGATAATGGGAGACTTTAACTTCCCAGATATAGACTGGAGGACATGTGCTAGTAGTAATAAAAGGGCCCAGATTTCCCTGGATGTGATAGCTGATGAGTTCCTTCTCCAAATGGTTACTGAACCAAGAAGAGGGGATGCCATCTTAGATTTGGTATTATTGAGTAGTGAGGACCCCATAGAGGATCTGGTTGTAGGGGACAATCTAGGTTTGAGTGACCACGAGCTAATTCAGTTCAAACTAAATGGAAGGATAAACAAAAATAAATCTGTCACTAGGGTCTTTGACTTTAAAAGAGCTAACTTTAGAAAATTAAGAGAATTAGTTAGGGAAGTGGACTGGACTGAGGAATTCATGAATGCAAAGATGGAAGAGGTTTGGAATTGCTTCAAGTCAAAGTTGCAGAAACTATCTGAAGCCTGCATTCCGAGGAAGGGGAAAAGATTCACAGGCAAGAGTTGTAGACCAAGTTGATGAACAAGCATCTCGGACAGATGATTAGGAAGAAGCACAAAGCCTGCCAAGGAAAAATGCAAATCTCTTAGGTGTAATTAGCAAGCCTTTACTTAGATCTGTATATGGGAGCGCTCACGGGGAGAGAACAAAGGAAATCTCCAACCTGTGACATAGCAACAACTTCTCTTATAGACTTTAGTTCATGTTACAGGAATCAAATACAGTTTCTGATAGGTTAGAAAGGCACTCCTTTCAGCTGCACATTACCTTGCTCGGTGAAAACATTTTCAAGGTCACGGAGACCGTTTCCAGACAGAGAGATGAGAAAAACAAAACAAATCTAGAAACAGCCAGAGCTCAAGGCTGAGAAAGAGACAGAGACAACAAAATTCTTTATCAGTGCCCCCCCACTGTAGCCTTTGACAAGCCTACAAGGAGTGGAAGATGGGAGGGATCAGCAAGGAAAACTACCTCTTGGTGGTTAGAACATGTAGAGATAAAGTGAGAAAGGCAAAAAGTCTAGCAGAGCTGGACCTTGAGAAGGGAATTAAAACCAATAGTAAAAAGTTCTTTACCCACATAAATAGGAAGAAAACAAAGACGGAAGAAGTGGGACCGCCAAACACTGAGGATGGGGTGGAGGTCAAGGATAATCTAGGCATGGCTGAATATCTAAATAAGGAATTATTTAAGTACAGCACCAATGTGGACACAAGAACATATGGTTTCAAACTGTCCACCAGGAAATTTAGGCTTGAAATTAGATGCAGGTTTCTAACCATCAAAGGAGCAAAGTTCTAGAATAGTCTTCCAAGGGGAGCTGTGGGGACAAAAAACCTAAGGGCCTTCAAAACTGAGCTTGATAAATTTATGGAGGGGGTGGTATGATGGGACGGGCTAGTCTGGTAATTGACTGATCTTTGATTACTGGTGGTGGATATGCCAGTGGCCTAAGAGGGGAGAGTACATGGGGAGGGTTCTGAGTTACTAAAGAGAATTGTTTCTTGGGTAACTGGCTGGTGAGACTTGCCCACGTGCTCAGGGTTTAACTGATCACCATATTTGGGGTCAGGAAGGAATTTTCCCCCAGGGCTGATTGGCCTGGGCTCTGGGGGTTTCTCACCTTCCTCTGTAGCACTGGGAATGGCTCACTTTCTGGCGGATTCTCTGCATCTTAAAGTCTTTAAATCATGATTTGAGGACTTTAATAACTCAGTCATAGGTTAGAGGCTTATTGCAGGAGCGGGTGGGTGAGGTTTTGTGGCCTGAATTTTGCAGGAGGTCAGACTAGATGATCGCACTGGTCCCTTCTGACCTTTAAGTCTATGAGTCTATGTTGTCGGCTTCTTTCTCTAATGCTCCTACCTAGGAACCATAGCCTGCTGATTTGGAGAGCTAAGGGGATGCTCTAGGCCATGTCTCCATGGTTAGGATTGGTTGTAGATAAATGTGTCCAGTAACCCCATTATAACACAGATCTGATGCAGTTGAGTAAACTCATCTGAGTAAACCTCCAACTCTTGCTCTGAATTCACACCAAATCCAAGCCGAACTCTTCCTGGCATCCACAAGAGGATCCAGAGGCGAGCAACAGGGATGGTCAAAGGGTTGATACGCAAGCCCTATGAGCAAAGGCTGAAGGAGCTAGGTATGTTTATTTTGGAAAAGAGAAGATTAAGGGGGAATATGATAGCACTCTTCAAATACTTGAAAGGGTGCTATAAAAAGATGAAGATAAGTTATTCTCTTTTGCCACAGAGGGTAGGACAAGAGATGATGGGTTCAAACAACAGCATAGTAGCTCTAGACTAAACCTCAAGAAACGCTTCCCAGCTCTAAGAAGAGTAGGACAATGGGATAGAAGCTTCTTCACTGGAGGTTTTCAAGAGGAGGCTGGAGAGCCACTCTCTTGGATGGTTTAGATCCAACAAATCCTGCATCTTGGCAGCGAGTCAGATTAGTTGACCCTTGCAGTCCCTCCTAACCCTGTGACGCTCATAATGTATTTCATCTGTGGACCTCAAACAACTTTATACATACATAATCATAGACATTTAGGGCTGGAGGGGACCTCAAGAGGCCAGCTAGTCCAGCCCACTGTGTTGAGGCAGAGTTAAGTACACCAAGACCTAACATAATAATTAGTGAGCACAGCAACACCTCTGTGAAGCAGGCAAATACTCTTAATTCCCAAAGCATTATACAGGACTGGAAATGATTTTTAAAGTCTATTTCTCTGCACTGGGCAGCGGCGCGGGGCTCAGAGCTGGGGACAGAAAGCAGAAAGAAGTGGGCTTTGAAAAGAAAGTTGCAGGAGCAGTGGAACAGAACTTGCATGGTGTAGACGAGCCATCCTTCCCCTATCTTCTGTCTCAATTGCAGTCACCCCCTAACGGGACTCCTCAGTAGAAGAAAGATGGGCTGACCCCTTCTGTCACTTCTCATGGGGCACACACTATATTTCTCTGTCCCTGTCTCTTTTTATTCAGGCAATAGATAAGACAATTTTATGGAGCATTTTTTCTTTGCACTTTGAAAAGCAGCACTTTTAATTCTGACACTAAAGGCTATTATTAAACAGAAAGGAAACAGCTGCCATTAAGGCGCTCTCTCTCTCTCTCTCTCTCTCTAACACACACCCACACACACACAGAGGGCAGTTGCACCCTCTATGTACACATCCTTGGCACTCTGTCAGTTCCCACATAGGCATACACATTGTTTGTCAGGGCTTCCGTGAAAAGGTTTTCTCGCATGGCTGTGACTGCCTTTTGCCCATTAGGAAAGGTGAATGAAAGAGAAAAGCCGCAGCATCCAAGAATCCCCTCAGGAAACTGTGCTTCTTAGAGGACAAATCATTTGTCCCTCTCCGCCACACGTATTGGATCTCTTAGCCCCTCAAACAGAAGACTCCTTCTCTGGGAAGCCCTCCTGTGTCCTATTTAAATCGATGCTCCAGTGCTATCCATAAATCTACTTTGATCTTTTATAGCTAAGGAAGTTAAATGTTTTCTAGGCATAATGAAGGTACTTACATGGCCCCCATCACCAGAGTATCTGATCTCCTTCACACTCTCCTATGTATTTCTCCTAACAGTACCCCTGTGAGGTAGGGCACAGCTGTTATACCTGTTCAGATGGGGAACTGAGGCCCGAAGTGGCTAGATATCTTGCCCAGTGTCATATGGGATGTTTGTGTCAGAAGATGAATCAAACACAAGTGTCTGACAGCCAGGCAAGCACCCTATTCACTGCATCATACTTCATCCTTCCATATTAAGTCATTAATTCAGACTCTAAGCACACTGGTAAAGGATATGTGGTATTATATCAATTTTATATAGAAGGCACACTGAGGCTGCCCAAAGCTGCAGACAGACAGACAGAGCCAGAGCCAGAGCCAGAAGCAAAGCCAGATATGAAGACTAAGGCTATGTCTACACTACAAAAAGATAGGCCGACATTGTGAAGTCAACTTAATAAGGTCGACTTTAAGGCAACCTAAAGTCGACCTTATTAAGTCGACTTCACAAAGTGGTTTCCATGGATGTGGACTTCGTCCACTTTGTTAAGTCAACCTCACTGTCCTTAGGTCGACTTAACAAAGTGGACTTATGCGTCCACACTGGGCTTAGGTCAACCTAAAGAAGGGTTAGGTCGATCTAAGGAGGGTTAGGTTGACCTACCTGGCAGGTCTTATTAAGTCAACTTAATGAAAGCCTGGTGTGGACAGGGACTAAGTTAGGTCGACTTAAGCCTCCTAAGTTGACCTAACTTGCAAGTGTAGACGTAGCCTAAGAGTCATGACTAAGACTGGGTGACATTTTTTCAGCAAATGGTAAACTTTGAATTCAGCAAGTAATTTGACTGAAAAAATCTGAAAACAAACATTTTGGAAATGCCTAACAGGTTTGAAATGTTGATCTGAAATGCCATTCTTTAAAGGCTTTGTTCATCCCAAAAGAAGTTTTTTTCAGTTTTTATTTTTTATTATTTCTTTGAGAAGAACTGAAAAAAACAATTTTGATTGGAAATTAATTGAATTTTTTTTTTTGGATTTTTTGAGTTGGCCGCCAAATTGAAAAATCAGTGATTCACTGAGTTCTGTTCATGCCTTTGAGTCCTATAATTTAACCACTAGACAACACTTCCTCTCACATCCCAAACACAGATGTTGCCTTTGGCAGAAGAGAGGCTAAATGAGAAGAGGGAGAAAGAGTGTCCCAGGCATACCTGGCGTGTTTGTCAGGACTTCATTACTTAATATGAATGTTATAATACCTAATGCATTTTAAAGGTCATCTCCATTGCTAAATACATGTTCTGGTTTTCCTGAATTAAACAATTGACTCAAACGCCCCCACTAGCATTTGGATTCTAGTAGAAAAGAAGCATAAATCTATGCAAAAATATTTTTATATTTCTCCGATACAAGCTACATTTCTAAACTGTGGGATTAAAAGAAAATGTTGACTGCTGATTGTCTAGAAAAATGAAATAGGGATCTGCATCAGCCAGCTCCATGGACAGAGGAAAGAGGGGTTCCAGAAGGAGAGGGTGCATAGATGAGGCCAGAGGGGTTTGTCAGGAGGGCAGAGAGGTAGAGAACGAGGGAGGTCCATAGTCTGTGTTATGGTAGCAGCTAGAGGCCCCAGCTGAGAACAGGTACCCACTGTGCTCAGTGCTGCATAGCGCAATGGGGTCTTCACCTTGGCTGTGGCCTTCAGGTGACACTGTTATTAGTTATTACTATTGTTATAGAGATATTTTGAAATAACAACAACTCAAGGCAAGGGTTTTTGCACCTTCCTTTGACGTATCCGGTTTTGCGTCTTGGAGACAGGATAATGGACCGTGAAGAGTTACAAAGAGATCTCTCGAAACTGGGTGACTGGCCAACAAAATGGCCGATGAAATTCAGTGTTGATGTGTGCAAAGTAATGCACACTGGAAAAATTAATGCCAACTATCCATATATAATAATGGGTTCTGAAACAGCTGTCACCACCCGAAACAGAGATTTTGGTGTCATCCTATATAGCTCTCTGAACACTCCTGCTCAGTGCATAGCCGCAGTAAAAAGGCTAACAATGTCTCAGGAACTCTTGGGAAAGGGCTAGAAAATGAGACAGAAAATATAGTGCCACTATATACATCCATGGTGCGCCTACACTGTGTGCTATTCTGGTCTCCCCATCTCCCCATTGGAAAAGGGCAAGAAAGATGATCAAGAGTATGGAATTACTTCCATACGAGGAGAGATTAAAAAGATTAGGGCTGCTCATCTTAGACAAGAGATGACTCGGGGGGGGATATGATAGATGTCTATAAAATCATGAATGCTATGGAAACAATGAGTAGGGAACTGCATTTACTTTTTCCCGTAATACAAAATCCAGAGATCCCTGTTGAAATTAATAAGCAGCAGGTTTAACATAAAAAAGAGGAAGTACATTTTTACACAATGCACGACTAACCCATGGAACCCATTGTCCTGGGATATTGTGAAGGTCAAAAGTATACCTGGGTTTAAAAAATAACTGAATAACTTCACAGAGGAAAAGTCCATCGCTGCTTTCTAGCCACGATGGGCATATATGCAACCCTGACCCTAAATCTCTGACTACCACAAGCCAGGGCAAGAAGATGAGGTGGATCTCTCCATAATTGCTCTGTTCTGGAAGCTCTGGTGCAGGCCTTTGTGGGAGACAGAATACTGCGAAGATGGACTATGTATGGTAGCTTTTCTTGTTCTTATTAGATGGACCTCAGATCTGATCAAGTCTGGTAATTCCTCTGTTCTTAAGTTTTTACCATTCTAATTAGCTAACTACAAAAAAGGGAGGGGGCTCTTTTTTTTTTTTGTGGTGGTGGTGTTTTGTTTTAAAACAGAGCTGATCTGTAAGATATATAACTAATTGGCTATAAGATTTTCATGTCAATTGTCTCTATCTCCAGGAATATTTCATTTGATACAGATCAAGAAGATCAGGAAACAGGAGTTCAACCCAGAAGCACAGAACTTTAGGCTGGTCACCAGAACAAATGAAGGTATAAATAAAAAGAAAACCCTTACTACTGTATTCTCCTGGCATTTGCAGGCTGGGTTCTCTCAATATATGTTCTGTAGTCCTTAATCATTCCAGATCTTTTTTACCCCCCTGAGCAAATGTGAGGAAGTGAAATATGGTGTGAGCAAACTGGCTTGCCCAAGTTGAACAAGGGGCACAGACTAAGTGCTTTACATATGTTCCAAGAGGGTAGCCGCATTAGTCTAGTTCAGCAAAATAAGCAAGGAGTCCTGTGGCTCTTTTAAAAACTAACACATTTTTCGCAGGAGCTTTCGTAGGTGAAGTCCTACTTCATCAGATGCCAGAAAATGGAAAACTTACACTATGCCACCCACGAAAGCTCATGTGAAAAATAAATGTTAGTTTTTCAAAGTGCCAACAGATCTCCTTGTTTTCAATTTATACTATTTGAAAGGCCAGCCAACTTCCTTAAAGTGGACAAATGATTATGCAACCCAAAGGTTACATCTCTCTAAAGCCTGTAAAACTGTTTGAATTTTATATCGAATCCATCTGGCATTACTGGAAAAAGTGATGCAGTGGATCTGAAATAATACTCCCTGAAATATGAAAATCCTCCTTAATGTTCCTGGAAGTGTGTAAATTGTTGTATTAACCTGGCTTCACCGGGGGACATGTGGACAGAGCGGTCGTAGAAGACTTAAGCTGCATAATCGTTTACCTCTAGATTGCCTGTTCTAATTTAGTCTGTGCCAGCACTGACCATCTGATAGCTATTCAGCAGCCTATGTAACGTGAGAGTGAAAGGCTCAGTGTGGTGGAGATTAAGTGTTGAATAATTATAGAAATGTAGGGTGCAAGTAGTCATATGATGCAGCTCCTTGGGGTGAGGCAGGACCTAGTCAACCTAGACCATCTCTGCTAGCTGTTTGACTAACCAGTTCTTTCCTAAAATCCTTTAATGATGGGGATTTCAAAACCATCCTTGGAAGTCCAACTACCCTTAGCGTTAGAAATATTTTCCTAAATATCCTAATTTCCACAGTACAAATACTTCTGTTACAGTTAGCACTGATTGGCAGGGACGAATGGACAACGAAGGTAGAAATTCCCATTCCATCTTGAGAAGATCCATCTAGGAGAGCAACGAAGGCCATATCCTAAGTAAATGAAACAACTCCCATTGACTTCAGAAGACTTTGAATCACGGTTTTGTGGGTTTACTTGCCACTTGTTTGGTGAATAAATAGAGGACATTAGTCTCTAAGGGCATCAAATCATGTTTCCACTTCGAGTCATTTCATGTATCCAGGCAGAGTTCCTCTACTCAGGGTCCACTAACACTAAGGACTCCGTCACAGAGCAATGGGCGTTGCCTGGGGAGCTTGTTTTAATCTTTGACCCTTGCTCCCATCCCTGATTTTCATTCTTTGTTTCTTGTTGCAGTTTAAGTTCTGAGTTATGTGGCTGCTCCTTCACCTGAAGAGATGGGGCTATTTGTTGTTCTGGTGAACTCTGTTCACGCTCTCTCGATTTCAATAGACCAGCACCTTTTGTGAGCACTCACATTCTTGAATCATCCACATTGCATCCTTGTTTACCGTCACACACAGTGCAGATTTCAAGGACAAAAATTAATTGGGCTGCAAATGTCTGAGGCTGCAATGCCTAAAATAACTGTTTAAAATTCCTTGTGTTTATCCTTATTTCGCCCACACAAGGATTAACACCATGCCATTGTGATCCTGTTTTTCCTGATGAAACTTCCGATGAGCTAAGCACCTTGCCCTCTGTGATTTCACAAGTGTGCCGTTTTGAAAGGGATTGTGGTGTGAAAAAAATAGCAATGTTGTGAAATCATCAATTATGTTAGTGAGATTTCTAGGAAAGCCTTGGCCAGCGATTGCCCTGTGACAGGAGACTATGTCATCTAGAAAATATTCCTTCCAGATATGACGGCATTAGGGATGCACAATCCTTCCTGGTATTTAAAGGACTGAAATCAGCTACTGTGAGAATAAGGAAGGTGTCAAAGTACTGTACAGAACAGTTGTTCCCAACCCTTTTTGAGTGAAAGCCCCACTAGTTAATACTAGGTCGGGGCGGTCATAGGAATTCCGGAGCCCTGGGCAAAAGTCAAGGATGGCCCCCCTCACATCACATGGGGGGATCAATCCTTAACTTTTGCTCCACCCCGTCCTTGCCGCAGGTCCCCGACCCCCTCTCTGGCCTTGCCATGGGCCCCCCAGCCAGGCTCACCAGCCCTGCCATGGGCCCCCCTGCCTCCCCCCACTGGCCTCTCCAGCCTCACCTCTGCCCCCCCCCACCAAACCCCAAAGCAGGCTCCGGTCACATCACAGGGCCCCTCCTCCCCGTGAGGCCCTGGGCAACTGCCCTACATGCCTACCTGCTAAGACTGCCTATGAACTAGGTAAAACATGTGCCCCCTCAACCTGTCCCCTCACCAGCCATAAACACATATAACCTCTATAAACACATATAATGATAATAGCAATAGCATTAAATTATATAAATAACAATAAATTTTATCTAAGTAAGCCTTCCCTGGAGGAGTCACCACCATGCGCCCCATGTGGCCCTGCCTCTTCCTGTCTTTTGTGGACTGAGAGTAATGGAGCTGGGCCATGGCAACTTGGCTGGGGCTGCTCCAGGCGTCCTCTCAGGCTGGGTGCCCAGCTGCTGAGGAGCTGGGGAAGGCTGCTCCTCCACACGAGCCAGAGTGGAGTTTGGGGGAGCTGCACTGAGGGGAATTAAATGATCTCAATATTACTGACGCCTCATAGACCCCCCCTGTAATCTTTGGCATCTCCCAAAGTGGGTCCCACACCCTGGGTTGGGAACCATTGGTATAGAATATTGGAATCAAAAACTTACCAGCAATACAAATAAAAGCTTCCCCAACATTTTTTGTGGCTAATTCGAAGGTGGATGTACAAGGATTATTGTGCTATTTCACAGTAGAATCAATTGGAACCAATATACAAGAGCACTTATTTGTTATGGTGTTGGTCCTAGCCAGCAGAAATACCTATGGCCCCCATTACATGGCATCTGTTCACCCCACAATTTTTTATATATTTCTTCTCTTAGCACACGTGTGAGGTAGGAATGTTTTATTATCCCCATTTTACAGATGAGAGAGGGAGGCACACAGAGACTGAGCAGTTCTTCCACGAAAGTTCACCCGATAAATAAGTGCCCCCAGACTCCTTGTTTGTTTTACCCTACTTTATACCACAAGTCTGGGGCAGTACTGGAAGTTAAACCCAGTGCTCTCGGATGCCAGACTACTGTCCTAACCATCACACCATCTTTCCTCTCTGATTCAGCTGATACTCTGTAGGAGTTGAATGACCACGAGAGCTAGACACATCCTGCAAATTATTTTCTGCTTGGGATGATGTGATTGTTTCTTATTCTGAGTCTATTTGTGCACAGCAGCTTTCTATATTTGCTGGAGTCTAAAGATCTGGGATTTGGGGATTCGACAGTGGGAGGAGTCTGTGCACTATGTCTTATTTCCATGACAATCACACGTAGCCTCCATTGCTATACAGGTTAAAAACAGGAAGAAAAAGGTAATACCCTAATGACCCTTGGGGTGCTGGCTTTCTCTCTATCTCATCCCTTATCTAACCCTATGCCTTTGTCTTATTTGGGGCCCTGTAGCTTTTGGGCAGGGGTTAAGGTCCTTTTCTGTTTCAGTTTGCGGGTCCAACTCAAAATCATAAGAGAAAATTGATGTGGGAAACCCTTAAAATTACCCCAGCAGGAATAGTTTAGGCATCTCATCCTCAGGTTTGAAATACCCATTGTGACAGAGTCAGACCTGAGGGCTACAGGAGAGTGCTGGAGGGTAGATGTATTAGCCCCAGACCTAGTAGATCCCTGTTCCCAGAGTAGCTAGGGCAGGGCTGCTTTAGGCCAATTAGCGCACCTGGAGGCAGTTGGAGCACCTGACACCAATTAAGGCACCTGAGGCCAGCTAGAGCACCTGACACCAATTAGAGTACCAGATAAAAAGCCCCTGTTGCAGCTAGGCAGTGAGGAGTGTTTGGGGTGTGGTTGATGGAGGTGGAGTGGAGCGGAGTGGAGCTGAGCTGAGCTGAGCTGAGCTGAGCTGAGCTGAGCTGAGCTGAGCTGAGCTGAACTAACCAGTAATTGTTGCTGTTCACACCTGAGAGGTACAGCCAATCAGGGCAAGCCAGCTCAGATGGGCCTCAGGGCCCTTTTCCCTGTGGGGTAGAAACTCTGACCCTTAGGGCCAGAAGGTATGGAGGAACTGCTCTACGGGGAGTCTGGATGGAGGAGAGCCATGCCTCAGCTAGCTACCAGGCCCTGAAGTGCAAGACCCAGAGGCTATGTCTACACTGGTAAATTAGTTCGAATTAAGGAAGCTTAATTCGAACTAACTAAAGCCATGGATATACTAGGCTTTAATTAGTTTGAATTAAGGGCTTCCTTAATTTGAACTAATAAATTCGAATATGCTATTTGAACTAAGGGTTAATTCAAAGTAGTTAGTTTGAATTAACCAATGTGGCCATGTTAGTTAGAACTAATTGCTTAGTTCGAACTAACCGGCCCATTGAACTCAATGCAATTCACTAATTCGAACTAAGCAAGTGCCATGAATGGCACTTGGCTTAGTTCAAACTACATTTTTCTAGTTTGAATTAAGTTAATTTGACTAACTAAAATTAGTTTGAGTTAGTTAGTTCGAATTAACTAATTTGAACTAACTTTAGTAAGTGTAGACATAGCCAGAGTGCCTTAATGCACCCTATTTGCCACACCATGCTCTGTGGAGTCAGGGTTAATGGGATGCTACAGTAATGCAAATAAACAGATAACAATAGTAATGTAAGTTCTCTATCTGCAGGTCATCCTCTGTTTAGCATGGATTGTGAAAATCCCATGGCACAGACCAGGGTTTGAGCTCTGATTTTCCTTAGCCACCTTTCACCCCACACTGGGTTCTGAATGCTACTCTTCTGCTCCATGGATGACTGACTTTCAGAGATGATGTGATCCATGGAGATATTGGTCTTTACTCAAACAGCACTCCCATTGAGGTCTGGGGTTTTTGCTTGAGCACAGACTGCAGGATCAAGTTCTTAATTTTGTATATTTTAAGGCCAGGAGGGACCACCATGATCACCCTAATTTGCATAAAACAGGCTACAGAATTTTACTCTGCAGTGAAAGAAACTATTCTTCTGTAATCTATTTGCAAAGCCTTCTCCCTTAGGATCTTTCAGGATGGGAGGGATGATATTAATGGTCTCATGTTTCATTGAACTCCCCCATCTGTCTCTTGTCTTACAATTAGATTAAATATAAGACAGTGCTCTCTTTTTGTTCTGTATTTGTACAGCACCTAGCACAATGGGGTCCTGGTCCACAAGCAGGGATTCTGGTGCCACGGCAAGACAAATAATAATAATTATTATTACATTCCCAAATGGCCAAGTTTCAGAGTCACCTGTAATGAATATCCATCTGTCTTCTGTTCTCATACAGGTCACTGGAACATCTTCAGAGCCCAAACATCAGGGCTTAAAATGACAGAGAGTCCAGAGAAAGTAACAAAGAACTTGTAAAAAACCCAAAACAAATATATATGAAGAAGTTGCATTATTAAATAAACTCGCACAGCAATAAAAGTAAAGAAAGACAGACGTAAACTAAAAACTCGAGCAATCAAACCAGAGACAACAACAGATCCGAGTCCAACACACAATACAACCATGAATGTGACACCCTTTGGAATGCTCCAGGAGATGGATTGTGGAAGTCAACCCTTGTCCCCTGCTCAACAAAGATTTCAGGTGTGCAAAAAAAGGAGGTGAAGATAGGAGGGATGCTTCCGGCCTCATGCACTGTGAAGAGAGAAAATAGGGGCTCTGGTTCCCAGCTGTTTGGTATCAATAGCCAGTATCATGGGCTAACCGTGAAACAGTACAGAAGACTTACACCTTTTACCGTGATCATCTTAAGGGAGACCTGCAAAGAGAGAAGATGATCATGATCTCCTTTTTAAGCATCTTTATGATGTACAAAGCACTTGGTTTGTCTAAAATGCAAACAGACTAGATTACTTTAGAAAAATCAGCTGTTAAATCTCTGTTTTGGTTGGAAGGTTCTTTGGCAGGCTGAAGAATTAGCGATGTTATTATCCCACAAATCATCATCTTGGCAAATCTCAGTGGGACGTAGCCCCTTTGCAGATTGAACTAGGCCCTAATTCAGCCAAGAGTTTAAGAAAAGGCCAAAACTGAATCCTGTCAGTTGTCCTGCTTCCTTCAGTGGAACTATTCGAGTTCTTACAATTAGGTTACATTCTTAGTTTCCTGGCTGAATCAGGGGTTATAAAGCCTGGTCTACACTTTAGGAACAAGAAGGTTTTCAGCTGTTTACAATGCTTTACATTTCCTTTGTTTTACTATCTATTTAACTCAAACACCTGCCAAAGAATAAGGAGAACAATTCTCTTTGTGAAGGATTCAAACATCCTTTACCTTCCAGCTTCAACTGATAGACAAATAAGCTCCAACTCCAGTTCTCTAGTCCTCGAAGGAGACCTCCAACAAGAATAGATGACAAAATTTGCTATTCTTGCTATTTATAAGGTGGAAGAGGAGCAAAACAAAAATAATTGGGGGAAAAAATCCAAAAGGGGGAAATGGTTAGGCCTCCTTTAGGCATCGTAAAAATGAATGGCAAAACAAACAGATTTTTTTCTCCTTGCAGGTCAGATTTGCGAGACCATATCCTGAAATAGAATAGTTTCATGCGCTAGAAACTAAAAACCATTCGTTACAGTGCTTAGAGAGTCCAGTGATATGGAAGGGCCCAACTCATCTCTAGTGCAACTGCAACAGAGTTACCCCAGAGTTGAATTTGGTCCAATGTGTACATTTCCATCCTCCTATATATAAATTTCTATGCTCTTCCCCTAACCCCCCACTCTTCCCATTGACGGTTGCAACGGGCCTGGCATTTTGGTCTGGTTTTATGCAACGTAAGATATTCCGTGCATAGCTGCCCTCCCAAGAGAGACATTATCTAGGCCAGGCACCAGCTAAAACAAGGATGAGCACCTGGCCCTTCACACACCTTCTGCTCCTGTAACCATAAAAGAATGTCGTCCAGGCATAGTAACCAGCCACTCGTTTATTGCTCGTCGTTTCCTCTCAGAGCAGACAGGTGATACCGTGCAAAGCAAGAGGACCATGCTATGCTCCCAGAACTGTGTTAATCCAGAACAAACCAATGGAGCTGCTGTAGATTTACACCAGAGTAGTGGAGAGGAGAAACAGGGCTATAGTCTGTGTGCAGTGCCTATATGCCTGCTATTGTGTGAAGGGGCGTAACAAAATAAACACCACTGGAATTCCTCTGAGGATGCTGCATCCAGAACATGAGAGGGCAGCAGAAACAGTTCCTTGTATTGATCAGCCGGTAGAATGGGACTGAATCAAGTTAGCACAGTCTTCGCATGGGAGGCAGGCACTCAGAGTAACAATGGCAGGATAAATCCAGAGCAATGTAAAAGAGATCTGAGGCTGGCTACTGTCTGTAGCTTGTACATTACCAAAGCCAACGTGGAGTCTTGCGTGATCTCAGAGCTGCGATTCCACTAGGCAGATCAGAAGGGAGCCCATGTACTGAAGAGGGAGGTGCTTTTTGCATACCGACACTATGAAATCTTGCCCTCCCCTACATGGATCAGTTCAGCTACTTCCAAATTTTATGGTGGCTGTCGCTCTGGAAGCTTTTAAGTCTTTCTAATTCTCCAGTCAGAAGTTTTATGGAAGCCGCTCTGTAAAGTTGAAAAATGTAAACCTGCGTACCTTAAGTTGAGCACACAGATCCATGTTTGGGTAAACGAGGGACCTGCTTTGAGGAGCATGCAGCACCCGGGTTTGCTACTGCACCCCTGGGAAGAGGGTCAGCACTGCATCAGACAGGCTGCCCTGACCTATACTGAAGTTGTCTTATATCAGTTTTAATGCCAATTCTGGGGAAGCCAAAGGCAGCTGAAGGCACCAAAACCAGCAGTATATGGCTCTGTGCCGCTGAGCGGCACCATGAAAAATTCAGCGTTTCCCAACGACGGTTCTTACTGCTGTTGTTTACTACCCTGAGATGTCTGATACTGGTGGGCGGTCACTGGTGGCTTCTTACTGGGAACCACCTGAATGGGTAACAGCAATTTAGACACCCTAACAGTCCTTGCTGGGAAATCTTTGCAAATGAGATGAACAGCACCAGATCTGGAACCAGCCCATATTTCATCCAGTCGGAGTAAGAGACTCCCTAGGAGGCCCATTCCAGAACCTGCCTTCCCCCTGCTCCATGGGCCAGCCTTTCTCGTGTTACTTCCCCTTCTGGGGTGGATTCGCTGGGTTGGCATTGGCCCTGGAGAAGTGGTGCTTAAGTTCTGCCCACGCGTGCAGTATGGGGAGTTGGGATCCATGCAGGCTCTGGTGATGTAGCTGTTCCCCTGCCGTATGTCCCTTCCCTCCCCTGTACAGGCAGGCAGCCAGATTGACACCAAGTCAGTTTGCAGGTGGAAGGAGGCTGCCCTTTGCCCGACGCACAGAAGCTGAGCTTGTAGCACCTTTGACTTGAGTCCGCTCTCAGGAGGGTAACGGCAGCCCCGTATTGAGGACGTCTGTCACAAAGAGCACAGTCCGCCCAGTTGCGTAGAGCTACAGTGCTTCCCGGGGGATTTGACCCAATGAAAAACAGCTCTGCGCCTGTGAGCTTTGAGATGCTGCTCCCTTACTTCCCACCCATCTCCCATCCCAGACAACGTGGCGTGGAGGGCTCTGCTGCACTGTCTTATTTCTTTGGAACGGGCCAGGAAACTTTAAGCACACCTACTTGGAGCACAGGGAAATCCTCTATCCCAGGTCTGTGTAGAGGCTGATGGAGCCCGTGGTGTGATAGAACGCGGCACCCAGACGCACTCTCCCTGGGCCGCTGGGTGAGGACTAAGGATCCACAGCAGGTTTGCACTGCTGATGACTCGCAACACGCAATTTCTGGTCCTTGATCCAGGCTGATCAGGGCAAATGCTATGGTTGTACTTATTTTCTATTCAAATTTTATGTTAATTTATATGCAAATTAGGGGCCAATCCTGCTCCCATTGAAATCAATGGGAAAGCTCCCACTAAGTTCAGTGACAGAAGGACTGAGCCTTAGGTGTTGCACCTGGTGAGATACCGCAGCCGTGGGGCCACACAGATTGGGCATCCTCCCGTGGCGTATACTTACAGGTCAACGACCTTGGTTTGAAAAGAAACATTTCCTCGCTAACATAGCCAGCCAAAACGTAGTTCCTCAGTTCTCTCTGGAGTTCTCAGCTCTTTGGGACTGAAAGCTAAACAGTGCACATTATTACGCCGGCATATATATCTCCATATATATATCTTACATCATATCTACTGACTATATTCACAGGAGGGGGCATCTCCCAAAGGGAAAATGGAGCCATTTCTTCTATGTCCATACAAGGGTGGTGCATGATAGCACTGACATGTACACCAACCGGAAATAGCTTTGGGGGAGTTTTAGATTGTTTGGTATAGGTATTTATCCCAGGTTTTGTTTTTGTTTTGTGAAATCTATTTATTTGGAGATCCATATCTGTCTGATAAATCTGATTAAAGTGTTTGTGAATCCACCTTCCCGTTCCTGGGGCCTTCTTTTATTTTCTTGGGTTGTTACAGTATTTTTCATAGCTATACATCACTTTGTATATTTAACTCAGGGTCCCATTACCTATTGTACCTGAGCCCCAATATGACATAATTATGGTAGTATCGGATCACCTCACAATCATTATGGCTAACGAGCTCGATTGTACAGATGGGGAACTGAGGCACAGAGGCTATGTCTACATTTGCAAGTTAGTTCGAATTAAGGAAGCTTAATTCAAACTAACTTAAGCCTTGGTCACACTAGGCTTTCATTAGTTCGAATTAAGGGCTTCCTTAATTCGAACTAATAAATTCGATTGCTTAGTTCAAATTAACGGTTAATTTGATCCGTTAATGCGAACTAAGTCAAATGTGGCCGTGTTAGTTTGAACTAACGGCTTAGTTCGAACTAATTGGCAGATTGACCTTCCTGCAACTGACTAATTCGAACTAAGCAAGTGCCCTGCATGGCCATGGCTAGTTTGAACTAGCATTCTAGTGGGGCCATGCTAATTCGAATTAACTAAAATTAAACTAATTCGAACTAGCTTTTGTAAGTGTAGACATAGCCAGAGAGTTTAAGGTCCAGCTCCTCAAAGGTGTTAAGCTGCCTACTGTCATTGACCGGCCATAGCAAGTTGCAGTGCAAATGACGCGTGGAATGTCCCTCAGTGACGATTTACTAATCCCCATGGGGAATTTTAGCCTGAATCACGGTCTGAACCACCTCCCTGCAGCAGCAAAAGCGACTTGTGTCCCATGGCTCTATTGTGCACCATGCAGGTCATCTGCACTTCAGGGTTCAATCAGCATTCGCCCCCCAGCAGGGCTATCTTTGGGCAGGTCTTCACTGAGGGCGGGAAGTTTGCCACCGTCATATCGATCTTCCAAATCGACTGATTGGGTCTGTGAGGACCCGCTCAACTGATCAGGAAACTGATGCTGTAAGACCACCCTTGCAGAAGGAGTAGGGAGGGGAGGGGCTTCCCTCTGACTCAGCGCACCGAAGGCAGCGCAGTAAGCAGGCGGTAGGCAATCAGCAGGAGATATGCAAGATATTTTAAGTTCTTTGCGTAGTTCCCTTTGATTGCTGCCGAAATCGCGCCGCGGTATAGACCAGGCGTTTGTGTAGAATCACGAGCACACACTGTCTCTCTGTATTAGGGGTTTCTATTGCACCCATATCTAATTTGCTGGGGTTAAATAGCTAGATAATAATGGGCAATAATCTAAATCAGGTAGTAATAGTGACAAAGAAAAGACAGAGTATGCTTAGAAGAGAAAATTGCCCCAGATTCTATTGCATTAACCATTGCTGTGGCTGTGCTGTTTGGTGCCATGGATCTAAACCCCAGGCCTGGGGGATTTGCCCAGTGAGAGTCTTACCTGCACCTTGCCCGCTCACCTACTGCCTTCTCCCCTGGATTGACACTTGGCTGATTAACCTATCTGCAACCTGGATTATGCAACCCGGTTTGCCTTTCAAACAATATCTCACTGAGCTCTTGATGAGACCCAGATGCTTCCTGGACACATGAAATGAGCATGCCCACCAATCACCTGGCCTCAGTCCCGGGCTCACCCCTGGGCCTGGCCTGCTCATAGTGGTCTGCAACAGTGGACAATGGATCAACTGTGCGACAGGCGACAGCTGCTCAACGTTCCAGTCATGGCATGTCCCTGGTAAGCAAAGGAGACCTCTAGTGGCTCTATGGAAATATCACTAGACTGCATGGCAAATAAAGTTAGCTGGACTCAGAACCCTTCAGGATACATCATCTGAGACTATATTAATGTTCCAGCATTAAACCATAGAAAGCCATCCCTGGGACATATGGTCACATTCAGTCTCCTGTGCTGGTCACCTTGTTTGAATAAATGTTTGTTCAGGGTGTGACCGGGGCCTCCTGGGATACCCTCCTGGACGTGCAAAAATCAGGCCAAGCTGCAAAACCGGGAGCCAAACTCCCCACACACAGATGGGTGGTACTTAAACCAGTCTCTCTATCAGTCACAACCAGGCTTCTGGTTCCCCACACTGGGTACCAAGAAATCTGCCCAAAATAGAAAGAGCTCCCTTTATTGCACTCCAGCTCCTCCAGCTCCCACCTAGGCGCACGGTCCCTTAAAAAAATAGGTTCTCCTGACCCCACAGGGCCAGCCACAGCACACAGAACAATATAGGTTTGGATCTTACCCAAAATACCACACTGATAGCCAATCCTTTAGCAACTACAACTAAAGGTTTAATATAAAATGAAAAGAAGCAAAGTATGAGAGATGTTAAAGGGTCAAAGTGAATCACATACATACAAATGAT
Source organism: Pelusios castaneus (assembly GCA_007922175.1). Lineage (NCBI taxonomy): Eukaryota > Metazoa > Chordata > Testudines > Pelomedusidae > Pelusios > Pelusios castaneus. Next base: position 210,518 of record ML686071.1, read on the forward strand.
TTAGAGTTCATGTAAAGCAGTTTGCAGGCTTGTTCCTCTGGAGTTTGCAGGCTTGTTCCTCTGGTAAACACCCAGCACCCGGGTGGGTCCCAATCCTTTGTCCAGTCTCAGAGGAAAAGTTCCAGAGATGGGTGTTGGCTGTAGACTGGGGACTTGAGCCAAGATGGAGTCGGGGCTGCTGCCTTTTATCCCCTCTGGCCTTCTCCATGCTGTGTGCAGTTCCTTCCAATCAAAATGGAGTTGAGTCACATGTTCAAGTCCTAGTGGCTCAACAGGTTTCTCCCTCGGCCCATTGTACCTGGGAGCTTCCTTAATGGGCCATTAAAGGGACAATGGCTGGGTAGACATTCAGTCTGGGGAGTTTCCGCAGACTCACACAAGTTAAAGTATAGATATAACAACCATATTCCTAACTTCTAATACAAATACAATTCCTACACATAAACTATATAATCATTCCCAACAAATTACTACCTTTCTATTGACACCAAACATGGCATAGTTCCTATGGATTATACCATTTATGAGATATTAATAGAAAATAATATCATAAATGGTTCCCTAAATCCAGACAGCGTCACACAGGGGTTTCTGCACACACCACCTCCACCCACTGATTGGACTGTGTTTAGAATGGGAGGTTACTGACTACATTTGGCCAGTTATGTGACAGGTAAGAATTAATAGAAACAATTTATCCTCTAGATTAATTTATATTTATCTCTGCAGAACAGAACCCAATGCAGGAAGCTGGCATGGGGAGGTCATATGTAGAACCCTGCGCAGATACAAATATGTGGATATGTATCCGATCTGCATCTGCAAAAAATGGTCTGTGGATATCCGCGTTGTATCGGCGGATGTGGATATAATGTGGACATCCGCGAATATCTGTGTATTTGCAGGGCTCTAGCTCTGTACAGATAAAAATATGTGGATCTGTATCCGATCTGCATTTTCAAGAAATGGTCTGCGGATATCCACATTGTATCTGTGGATGTGGATATAATGCGGATATCTGCGTATTTGCAGGGATCTAGTCATATGTTTGCCTTGGCAAATCCAGTCCAGGAAAATCAAGGTTCTGGTGTGCTGGAAAACATGCCTTTAACATGCTTTAAGTGAAATGATGTTTAGTCAATTGGAGACTAGCATGCATATGAGTGCTCTAGAATAATCATTCATCAAATCAGTTCCTCCTTCTTGTCTCCTAGGAGTCCCATTGATTTCGATCACCATTTTCAGTGATCCTTGGTCAATGCTTGCTCCTGCTAGGGCACAGGGGGTGCGTCTACACCTAGAAATTAAGTCGACTTAAGCTTGCTTAAGTCGACTTAATTTACCCTGCGTCTACACTACAGTTTCCTTAAGTCAACTTAAGCAAGTTGCTTAAGTCGACTTAAGGAAAATAAAGTCAACAATGAAAATTAAGTCGACTTTATTAAACCTCATTTTAATTCGACTTAAGGCTTAAATCGACTTTTTCAAGTCGACTTAAGCCAGTGTAGACCGGGAGTAGCCCTAAGTCAACTTAGGGCTACTCTAGGACTCCCCCACTGCCCTCCCTGCCAGAGAGGGGGGGGTACAGGGGCATCCTGGCATGCCCCCCCACAGGGCAGGGCAAAGCCCTGCCCACCCTGCCCCTATGCCTTGCCAGGGTCCCTGTCCCCCTTTGCCCCATTGTACCCATGTACAATGGGGCAAAGGCTGAGCCCCCTGGCACTGGACAAGGGGTGCCCCCCTGCCACCGTGGACCTGCCCAAGGTCCCACTAGCCCCTAGAAGTCGACCTAGGCATCCAGTGTGGATGCTCTAGGTCGACTTTGTAAGTTCCCCCCAAAGTTGACTTTAAATTTAGGTGTGGACATGCTAAGTCAACTTAACTACGTTGACTTAAAGTCGATTTAGTTAAGTCGACTTAGCTAAAGTTGACCTAAATTTACAAGTGTAGACATAGCCAGGGGGCTGAATTTATTGACTCTTAAGGTCCCTTCTAGCTCTACATTTCTATGATTCTATGATGTTTCTACATGCTTGGGATCTGTACGGAGATCAAGATCTGAACGTGCCCAAAATTAGAGAGGTTTGGAGATCCTTTGCAGGGACACCAAGCATCACAGATTTATTAGTCTTTCAACCATTTTGGGACCTAGAGAGTTGGAGCAGAGGCTAGGGCCTGTCCACCCAATTGGCTGCTTGCTTCTGCATATCAAGTAAAGTGGAACAGCTGCAATACCCATGCTCTACTTAACTTTTTACCTGGTGACTGGAGTATCCGCAGAAAGCATCCAGCCTATCACATAGCTTGCTTGAAGCAGGACATTCAGGCAAGTGACACAATAGGCTGAATGCTGATGATGCTCCAGTTGCCAGGTAGAAAAAGTTACGCTTAACTTTCTACCTGACAACTGGTGTGTCAGCAGCTTTCAGTCTATCGCGTTGCTTGTCTGAACGTGATCAGAAGCTGGAAGTGGCCCAGGCCCTCTCAAGTTAGTCATAGGCCACGCCAGAAAATTACTTCTGGCTATGCCCCTGAGTTAGAGTATGTCTTCCGTGCAGAGTTAGCATTGGTGAGCAGCACCTAGGTCTGAGTATTCAGATCAGACTGGTCTGGCATGAGCGGCCATGCAAAGCCCTACCCAAATTATTGCAGCCTCCCTGGTTCTGCACTGGGCCATGAGTGTACTTAGGACTTCCAGGGGCACATGCCATGGATCCTTATGTGGCCGCATGCAGAGCCACTCTCTGAGTCTTTCCTAGTGAGTGGCGGGAGAACTTACCGGTCTTTGGAGGCAGCTGGGGTTCATTGTGGGAAGGAATAGGAGGATTGTCAGCCTTCAAGAGGTTTCGCCTGTGCCCTCATTCCAAAGTGGGCGGCTTGCCAGTCTGAGTGAACGCCGCACCTGAACTATAACCAATCCCGTAGCCAGCTCAGTTAGTATGGACTGAAAGCCCCCAACTCAGATGAGAGGGTTATGTGTGTGGACAGGAAGGGGATTACAAATCAGAGCCCAGGCTGACTCTGAAGAGAAGACAGACCCGCAGACTCATAGCTTCCAAGGCCTTGTGACAATTGAGACTAACCTCCTGCGTTATCCAGGCCATTTCACTCAGTGCTTCTCTCCAGAGTGTAACTTTTAGAAAGACATCCAAGCTTGACGTAAAGTGTGACGGAGAGTTCACCCCATTCCTATGCGACTTGTCCCAATGGTTACTTACCCTGGGTGCTAAAACTGAGCTTTGGGGATGCACCAAGATGGCTAAAGGCTTGTCAGTGCTTACAGACCTGCACCGGCGTTGCTGCATCGCTGTAGCGCTTAGTCAAGATGCTACGTATGCCGATGGGAGAGCTTCTCCCCTTGGTGTGGGCTCTTCACCTCTCTGAGCCAATATCTGTGTCAACAGTAGAAGCCTTCCTGGCCAACATAGTGCTGTCTCCGCTCAGTCAGTGCAACTGTCCCTTGGGCTTTCCACACCCCGAGTGACGCTGTTATACCAACCTAAGTTTGTAGTGTAGACCAGGAAAGTAACAATCGTGTTTGCCGTAGGCTGTGTGTGAGGCCAGGGCCCTGGGACAGGAACGCCATCAACTCTCCACGTGAGGATGGATCCTCTCTGAAAACTGGGCTCCCCATTCCATTCTCAGGTATAGCCTCGTTACCAGTGCAAAGTCGGTACAAACATTTCAACGTCTGATCTAAATGTGATTTCATTTCATTGCCAGGACTGCATCTGATTGAAGCCCACACCCCCCCACCTGGCAGTGACTGCAGACCGGCCAGCAGGGGGCGGTTGCACGTTACGGTGGACAGATGGGAGGGGACCGACTGCTCTGCTCCTGGTCCCATGCAGCCGCTGCAGCTTTGGTGTGGCAGCGGGCCGGGCTGCCTCTCCCCTTTCGTCCTCCTCCCGATACTCCAGCTGCTAGGCAAATGGAGCATGGGCAGGAAGCTTCTGGCACATGACCGGAAGCAGGACAGGCTGGGCCCACCCTGGAGAGTCAGGGGCCTGGCCAGAAAGCGGGGGCTGGCTATGGTTCTGTTCTGTACTCGAGAAGCACCGTGCTATTGCATTAGCTCAGTCCAGTATTACATTTCACTCATGGCGGCTGAGATGGCCTTACAGGATACCAAGCAAACCAGACTGAAACGGCCTTGCAAACCCCAGGTCAGAACATATGCTGACACACTCAGCAGATCCCAAACCAACCACGCTCTGCTCCAGAAGCCAGTATTTTCAGGTATTTCTATGTAACGTCTAAACACGTTCTCCCATCCATGGAACTACAATGCCACCGTCTGGTGTATCCCATGGAGATACAATAGGAATGTAGGAATTGCCAGACCAGACCAAAACAGAGGTCCATCTAGTCTTGTAGCTCTGACAGTGACTGATACATCACAGGACATTTGTACGAAACCCTGTAGTGAAAAATTATAGAATAATGTGTCCATAGAGGAAATTTATTTCTAACCTCCTTAATTTAGTGGCTAGTTTATCCCACCAAGCATGGGGATTTATGTCCATTCTAAACAAAAACATTGTATTTTGTCCAATACCGTGGATCCTCATTATCTGTATGTCATGGGATGCACATCTGTGCACCCCTGGGCTATGATCTATATTATTTTTCTGTTCACTTTTGCAATGCAATTGTATGGTTTGATGCCCAATATGACATGCAAGGTTCCTGTATGAATGCTCCTAACCCATTCTACATGATTACTGCCAGTAGTCAAAGATAAGTTAATTGCTAAATTAGCCTGTCCCATCATAGCATCCCCTCCATAAATTTATCAAGCTCAGTCTTGAAGCCAGCTAGGTTTCTTGCCCCATTGCTCCCACTGGAAGGCTGATTCAGAACGTCACTCCTCTAACCTTCATCTAATCTCAGGTCTAAACTTCCTGATGGCCACTTTATAGCCATTTGTTCTTGTGTCCACATCAGAGCTGAACTTAAATAACTCCTCTCCTTCCCGATTTATCCCTGTGATGTATTTATAGAGAGCAATCATATCTCCCCCCAGCCTTCTGTTAGTTAGGTTAAACAAGCCCAGCTCTTTGAGTCTCATCTCATAAGGCAGGTTTTCCATTCCGTGGATCACCCTAGTTGCCCTTCTCCGCACCTGTTCCAGTTTGAATTCATCTTTCTTATACATGGGAGGCTAGCTGAGGTCTGACCAACACCATGTATAACAGCACTACACCTCCCTGTTTCTCTGTGTGCTGGAGCTCCAGTTATGGATCAGGACACCATTGTGCAAGGCATTGCACAAAGACAGGACAAAAAGAGAGTCCAGGAAGACTTTGATGATGACTCATGCACTATGTCACTGATCATGTGACTAGCCTCACGGGTGGAGCATCCTTTCTTTTCTAGCTTCATTACACAACCATTTGCGGACTACCTCGATCTTTCTTAGATGCCTCCATATCTCCTGCTGTTGGAAACCTGTGTTTGGACTCTTACAGTGCTGCCCCCAGATTTCCCTTGCCTCTCTGATGTGTTTTATTTATCCTTTGATTGTCACTGGGCCTTGGGACACTGTCATAAAAGGCACCCTATGACTTTCATGTTGAACAGTTAAAACACTATTCCTTCAGCTGCCATTCCCGCTGTTCTGACGTGGTGAGTGGAGCTGCTGAGGCTGTGCGGCAGTGCGTGGACAACTCACGGACCCGTGGCCAGCCTTGTAAAGTGCTATCGTTTTGCTGTTACAACTGGCAGGTTATTTTGTGCTGCAGCTCCTGCGTCACGTACCCCATTGAGAAAACCCCAGGTGACATCTATTATTTCTTTTTAGGAGCCATCCCAACAGGTCATCACTTCACTCCTATGTGGCTGCTATGAAAAGGAACAAAGAAAACGTAAATATCCACTGCTTCACAGAATGCAGAATTTCTGCCCTAAGCCTCAGGTCACTCTTGGTGATGCTTTGTACCAGTTTAAATCCAAACAACTTACTTGGTTTGCTGAAATATTTCTGAATTGACCTCGTGACTTGCCCTTCTCTGCATTTATACTTCTCCTTTCATACTGTACCCTCCATTTCACATGTCCGATGAAGTGGGATTCTGCCCACGAAAGTTCATGTAATAAATAAATTAGTTAATTTGTAAAATGGAAATCCAGTGCAGGGAATTACCTTGCTGACCTGTGGGGTTACGGACTTTCCCTTGAAGAGAACCCGGATCAGCTCTATTTCTCCCCATTTGTCCCCTTTGCACCACCTATACTTTATTGTACAGCACAAGCCAGTAAAGGCCTTTCTATTCCTAAATAATTAGATGTTTCAGTAGCTAATGGGATGCTATTTTAATAACTAAATATTCTAATGAATGGGCTAGAGATTATGCATAGCTCTGCCCCCTACTGGATTGAGTCAAAACTCTGTGTGTGTGTCATAGGCTAGCGGTTCTCCATCTTTTCCATGTGCAATCTTCTTCCATAATGCCCCCCCCCCCGTACTCATAGCAATATGATACACACCTGTTCATGATCCATAGGGCATGAAGCCCTGTTGTACAAGCAGTTAATGGCAATTTTAAGGCAATGGCAATTCTAAGTCTTTTACAGAAGAGGTCATGGGTTTCATCTTCATTGTTGAGTGATGCTCTAAATAGCTAATGAGTCACAGAGTTAATCCAATCTTTTGAAGCTAACGTGCCATGTCACCTTGAACACTGACCGTTCCTGGGGACCCTCCATTTCTCTCTCGACTGCAAAAGTGAATCAAATGCCAATCAAATGTCACAGGGGTAACCTTGGGACCTAATTTCTCTAGCTAGCTACCTAGCACGTATACACGACTGGTGTCACAGCAAGCCAATATGCCTTTGATCTCTCCTGGAGAAACAGCCTACTGCTGTGTGTGTCGCATGGGCCACTGATAACAGATAAGCTTAAAATTCTGTCATAGGCATTTTTAGTAAAAGTGACGTTCTGGAAAATCACAGAATCTGTGACCGAATTGTAGCCGTAATAATTGATTATAATAATTGTCATCATATGTAAAATGCAGGAACAGTCTCTTCCTCATCAGTCCCCTACCTAGTGTTATGTCACTGTTCCTTTTTCCACTTCTTGTTCCTGTGCAAGCTGGGGCACGCTCACAAAGATTAGAAAGTAATTCATTGATCTTTGTATGCAGCTAGCGCCAATATTAAAAGGCAATTGATCAGCTGAGACTATAAATTCTTTGGGTGCAAAGGTTGTGTCTCTGTTTTTGCAGCACCTGGCACAATGGGGGCCTAATCCCTGCATGGAGCTTGCTACTGCAATGCAGGTGATATTACTAACAAGTATCTTATCAAAAACTAAAACTCTGTTTTCAAAATGGGCTGCCTGCCCCCCCAGCCGTCCCACTCTGTGCATGTATTGATTAGTATTGCTTTATTTAGAGTAGAGCAAAATGGAAGGAAAAGATCTTCTTCCTCTGCCCACTCTACAATCCCAGATACTGGCCCCTCTGTATTTTGTGGACAAATTGAAGAAAATTTTGTCTTTAAAAATCTTTTAGCGGCTCTATTTCACCCAGCTCTTGTACTGTTTAGCCACCAGATGCTCTAGATTAGCTCCTGCAGCAGCATAGTGAATGTATAGGTTCGGTGTGTGCATCTTGAGTACTAAACATTTCCCCATTGATTCTAGATCCCAAAACATCTTACAAAAATGGGTAAGGATCATTAGCAGCCTCCTTGTCCCTCCTACATCAGTGGGTTAACTGTAGTACACAGTGCATAAAGCCACCTTTTTTCTGAAATGGCCACTGACTGCCTCAATTCTTTGGTGCCTGTCATGGGGTGTACCTGAGCTCCTCAGCACCACTCCCCCATCTGCTGCCAGACTAGCCAGAAACAGTGCAATCACCCAGGCCTTTATTCATAATTTGTTGCTCCCTGCCACCTTCTATTTACAATACAGTCTCTTTGCAAACAGCAGCTTTGGGGGCTCCCACTAACCAGTCTCTGAGAGGACCACCTGCTTCCCCTCTTTCAGCACCTATCTCTACTCAACACTTCTCCCCCTACCAGCTTCTGGCCAGCCTAGATATAGCCTCACTGTTAATGAGGCTGGCAGCTGCTCTTCATCTGCCAATCAGGCAGCTGCCTGATTAGCTTGTTCTGCTACGTTTTCCTTGAGTGACAGGTGCTTGCTTCAGGAACCCTTAGCCAGCACTCCACTGAAAACCTCTGGGTTTGCTCTTCAGGGCTGCTGAGTGCCTACTGCTCCTTTTGATGTTAGTGAATATGGGGGGAAATAACCAAAATGGGAGCTGTAGCTCTGAATGGAAAGGAATTGCTCCTTTGCTTTTACTTAATTCCTTATCTTTTCTTGCTACAAAACTCAAACTTAGCTCTGGATTTCCAGCACCCCTGCTCTTCACATTTTGGCTTCTGAGTCAGGCCTTTTCTCTCAGTCTAAGTCAGTTGGCATTTTTGTAAGCAAGGTTAAAAAAGTTGGGCACTTCTCTTGCTTAACAGCTAAGCATGGAAGGGGGGCAACTTCACCCAGGGGCTGGGCATGATGGGAACTGGTATGTGTGGCTGATTCAAATCCTCTGAATCAGGTGTTTTAGCAGAAAGGGGAAATCATAGAATCATAGAATAATAGGGTTGGAAGGGACCTCACGAGGTCATCTAGTCTAACCCCCTGCTAAAAAGCAGGACCATTCCCCCTAAATCACCCCAGCCAGGGTTTTGTCTAACCGAGCCTTAAAAATCTCCAAAGATGGAGATTCTACCACCTCCCTAGATAGCCCATTCCAATGCTTCACCACCCTCCTAGTGAGAAAGTTTTCCCTAATATCCAACCTTGACCTCTCCAGCTGTAATTTGAAACCATTACTCCTTGTTCTGTCCTCTGTTACCCTCGAGAACAGCCTAGCTCCCTCCTCTTTGGAGCAACCCTTCAAATAGTTGAAGGTTGCTATCAAATCTCCCCTCAGTCTTCTCTTCTGTAGACTAAATAAGCCTAGTTCCTTCAATCTCTCCTCATAAGTCATGTGCCCCAGCCCCCTAATCATTTTTGTTGTCCTCTGCTGGACTCTTTCTAATTTGTCCACATCCTTTCTGTAGTGGGGAGCCCAAAACTGGACACAGTACTCCAGATGCGGCCTGACCAGTGTCGAATAGAGGGGAATTATCACATCCCTCGATCTGCTGGCAATACTCCTACTGATGCAGCCTAATATGCCATTGGCCTTTTTGGCAACAAGGGCACACTGTTGGCTCATATTCATCTTCCCGTCCACCATAACTCCCAGGTCCTTTTCTACAGCGCTGCTACTTAGCTGATCGGTCCCCAGCCTGTAGCAGTGCATGGGATTTTTCTGTCCTAAGTACAGGACTTTGCACTTGTCTTTGTTGAACCTCATGAGGTTTCTTTTGGCCCACTGTTCCAATTTGTCCAAGTCTCCCTGGATCCTGTCCCTGCCCTCCAGAGTATCTACTATTCCCCCCAACTTGGTGTCATCCGCAAACTTACTAGGCACGCAGTCTATTCCATCATCAAGATCATTAATGAAGATGTTGACCAGAACCGGCCTCAGGACCGACCCCTGGGGCACTCCACTCATTACCGGTTGCCAACCAGACATCGAGCCATTGATTCCTACTCGCTGAGCCCGTTGATCTAACCAGTTTTCGATCCACCTTACGGTCCACTCGTCCAACCCATACTTCCTTAACTTGCCGATGAGAATGCTGTGGGAAACCATATCAAAAGCCTTGCTAAAGTCAAGGTATACCACATCAACGGCTCTTCCCGCATCCACAAATCCAGTCATCTCATCATAGAAGGAAATCAGGTTGGTCAGGCACGATTTGCCCTTGGTGAATCCATGTTGACTGTTCCTGATCACTCTATTTTCCTCCTAGTGTTTCAGGATGGATTCCTTGAGGACCTGCTCCATGATTTTCCCAGGGATTGAGGTGAGGCTGATCGGTCTGTAGTTCCCCGGATCCTCCTTTTTCCCTTTCTTAAAGATAGGTACCATATTTGCCATTTTCCAATCCTCCAGGACCAACCCCGTACGCCACGAGTTCTCAAAGATAATGGCCAGCGGCTCTGCAATCACTTCCCCCAACTCCCTCAGCACCCTCAGATGCAGTTCATCCGGCCCCATGGACTTGTGCACATCCAATTTGAAGTATTATCTTTTCATGATATGCTACCCTTTTATTGTATGTCTGTTTATAGTCTGAGTTTGCATATAAATTCCAATTTTGCAGTTTCTCTTTGAAGCAGTGATTTGTTATTCATTTGTCTGAGCACAGCTATTAACAAGTCATCAATGGAGTAAGCAGGGAGATCGAAGCGTTCCCCTATTGGTTTGTGAACATTGTGATTTCTGATGTCAGACTTGTGTCTATTTATTCTTTTGTGTAGAGACTGTCCTGTTTGTCCAATATGTAAGGCAGGGGGCATTTCCAGCACATGATGGCATAAATCACATTGATGGACCAGCAGGTGAATGAGCCCTTGATGGAGTAGGTGGTTTGATTAGGTCCTATGATAGTGTCTTTTCTGTAGATAAGAAGGCAAAGTTGGCAACATGGTTTGGTGCAGGGATATGTTCCCTACCATAATGTTTCTGTTGTTTGGTCTGTAGTTGCTGGTGAGTATCTGTTTAAGGTTGGGGGGCTTTCTGTAAGTGAGGAGAGGTCTGTCTCCCAAGGCTTGAGAGAATGAGGGATCATTGTGTAGTATACGTTGTAGATCCTTGGTGATGTGCAGTATAGGTCTGACATAATGGTTGTAGGTGGTGACTAATGGCGCTCTGCTGTTTTCTTTCTTGGGCTTCTCCTGTAGTAATTGACTTCTGGGTACCCGTCTGGCTCTGTCAATCTGTTTCTTCATTTCCGCGGGTGGGTACTGTAGTTTTAAGAATGCTTGATAGAGATCCTGAAGGTGTCTGTCTCTGTCCGAAGGATTGGAGCAAATGTGGTTAAATGTTAGGGCTTGACTATAGACAATGGATCATGTGGTATGTCTGGGATGGAAGCTTGAGGGATGTAGGTAACTATAGTGATCAGTAGGTTTTCGGTATAGGATGGTTTTTATGTGCCCATCACTAATTTGCACTATAGAGTCCAGAAAGTGGATCTCCTGTGGGGAGTATTCCAGGCTCAGTTTGATTGTGGAGTGGAAATCGTTGAAATCTCTGTGGAACTCTTCAAGGGCATCTTTACCATGGGTCCAGATGATGAAGATATCATCGATGTAGCGTAAGTAGAGCAAAGTTGCTTTGGAACGAGACGTGAGGAAGCATTGTTCTAAGTCAGCCATAAAAATGTTGGCATATTATGGGGCCATGCGGGTATCCATAGCAGTGCCGCTGATTTGAAGATATAGACTATCTTCAAATCTGAAATGGTTGTGGGTGAGTACAAACTCACAAAGTTCAGCCACAAAAGTGAGCAACCCTAGTTTTCAGTCTTGTAAAACTAAGTGGGGAGGTGTGTGAGCAATAGCTCTGCTGGAGCTATGCCTTAGGCAAATTCCTACCTCCCCTCCCATCGTTAAAGGATAGGCTTAATGAGTCCTTGTGGAGTCTCTTTTGTTATTTTGATTGGAACTGAAATCACCAGAGGAGTGAAAACTTCCGTGTAAGAGCAGAATTCACTGAGAAATTGACTGAGGTCCAGCAAATGAGCACCCCAGCAGGTGGTGCTAGCAGACGGTGTGAGTGGCCAGTGGGCAGTGCCATGGGATGGTGTGAGTGGCCAGCGCGTGGTGTGAGCTCACCCAGAGGTGGCAGAAGATAATTGGAGGGGAGAGCTGAGGGCCTCCCCCCCCCTTTTAAAGGTGGACACTAAAACTCTGGTAGTCAGTATGGGGGTAATGGAGAAGTGAAGAACACACTCTATGTACCCGGGGGGTGGAATGAGTTCTGTCTATTGGGTTTTGTGGGAATCCTGCTTTGCTCTGTATCCCAATCAGCGCTGCTTTTGTTATCGCCTCTATATTGTCTCTATTAAAAGTTTTATGCGCTACACTCAGACTCATGCTTGTGAGAGAGGAAGCATTGCCCTTCTAGGGCGCCGAGGGTACAGTGCGTGATTTCCCAGGAAACTGGGTGGGGGCTCGAGCCAATTGGGGTTGTAACATTGTTTGGGAACCCCTAGATATAGAACCCAGCCCTGCTGCCGTCTGGGCCTCACAGAAGGTTACATGATTAAAATGACTCTCAGAAGCCTATCAAAGTTCACAGAGGGGGTGGGCTGGGAAAAAAATGGTCTTGCAGTTACAATATTAATCTAGGGTTTAGAAGACCTTGGGTTCATTTCTTGGGTCTGGCATGTATTTCATGTGTGACTGGGGAGAAGCCCCATAATTGCTTTGACCTCTGTTCCCTTCTGCAAAATGGAAATAAAACCACTTCCTTCTCCACCCTTATGTCTTGTCTCTTTAGACAGCCAGGTCCCTGGAGCTGAGATCAGCCTTACTTACTTATGTGTTTTAAATACAGAGCTTTGTACACCTGTGCCAATAAGCAGGGCTGGATTAATCAGCCTGGGGCCCTGGGCTGCCCTCCCCCCATGGCTTCCCCCAGCCCATGGCCCAACTCCCTCAACGCAGGGCCCCTGCCCTCCAACATGGTGGCCTGTGGTGGGCCATCACTGGGCAGGCCTAGGATGAGAGGGTGCTTCCACCCCAGCTCCGCTCCAGCCACTCTGCCCTCGGGGGTGGGGGTGGTTGGCATGTGGCATGGCCCCCAGTGTAGCCCCCCAGGACCACATGCCCTGGAAGACTGCACCAGAGCGGAGGTCACCCCGTGCGCCAGCTGGCCCTATCACCCGGGTAGAGCGAACAGGTGCTGGCCTGCTCCGTCCCACCCTCGGAGGTGGACCAGCTAGCTAAGGGAAGAGCTGGGAGCACAGAGCCTGGCATCTGGCCCCAGAGCCCCCCAGCACCAGCAAGTTAGAAGTGCTCTCAGCCCCTCCCCCAAGCTCTGCTGGTGCAGAGAGGGGGGTGGATCAGGGGTTTAGGGGCTGGAGCCTGGGGCCCCCCTTAGACCAAGGCCCAGGGCTTCCTTTGTTATGGTAATATTTGTAATTATGTAATATTTGTATTATGGGAGTGTAACTCTAACCAGTGAGAGTGTTCTAGGACCTGTGCCAATCTGCAGCATGTATGAGTTATTACAGCTTCATGCTACAAAGCTATAGGGGCTGTAGCCCCTATGATAATCCAGCCCTGCCAATAAGTGCTACTGTACTGTGAGAGTTGCCCTCTTGGTAGGGATTGAACCCTGGGTACTCTGGAACTAAAGCCATGAGCTACTCTAGCCTGGGCCCAAAGCTTTGTAGCGAGAAGCTGTAATAACTCATATATACTGCAGTTTGGCACAGGTCCTAGAACACTCTCACGGGTTGGGTTACACTCCCATAATACAAATACTAAATAATTACAAATATTACCAAAACACAAATATTTCATGACTAAACGGTATAAAATATTGTAATAAATCTATTAGCCCATAGGTGCTCTAATGTCATCTTATGCTGCATGTCACTGCCAGTCAAAATGTTCAGCAACGGTAGAATTTATCTTGCGTTGTTTTTATAGATTCTAAGGCTAGAACAGACCATTTTGATCATCTAATTTGACACTCTGTAAAATACAGGCCACAGAAATACCCCAAAATAATTCCTGTTTGAACTAGAGCATATCTTTAAAAAAAAATTTTTTTAAAAATCCAATCTTGATTTAAAATTTGGCAGTGATGGAGAATCCATCACACTGTTTGGAAGTTGTTTCAGTGGGTAATGAATTCACCTCCCTGTTAAAAATTTACTCCTCGTTTCCTATCTGAATTTGTCTAGCTTCCACTTCCATCCTGGATCTTGTTCTAGACTGAAGAGCTCATCATCAAATATTTGTTTCCATGTAGATACTTACAGATTGTGTTCGACTCTCTGAACCCTCTCCAATTTATCAATATTCTTCTTGAATTATAGCAGCAGTTACAGTAGCACCAAATACAGAGTTAAAACAACCTCTCTTCCCTACTTGAAATTCCTGTTTATGCACCCAAGAATGAATTAGCCCTTGGGACCCCAAATCACATTCAGTTGATGATCTACCAAGATCCCAAAATCATTTTCAGAGTCATTACTTCCAGGATAGTGCCCCCATCCAGGAAGTACAGCCTACATCCTTTGTTCCTTTGTTTATTTTGTTTGCACCTAGGGTGATCCAGATCATTCTGCAAAAATGACCTGTCCTCTTCCTTATTTCCCACTCCTGCAATCTTTGTGTCATCTGCAAACTTTACGTTTTCTTTCAGGTGGTTGATTGAAAATATTAAATAGCATCAATCCAAGAACCAATATCTGAGGGACCCCCTAAAAACATACCCACTCAATGATTCCCCAATTGCAATTTCATTTAGAGAACTATCACGTAGCCAGTTTTTAATCCATTGAATGTGTTCTAAATTAATTTTGTATTCTAGCTTTTTAATCAATATGTCATGCAGTACCAAGTCAAATGCCTTACAGAAATCTAATTATATTACATTGATGCTGTTACCATTATTAATGAAACTTGTAATCTCATCCAAAAATATATCAAGTTAGTTTGATGGGTTCTATTTTCCATAGCAAAAAGCTGTTCACAGCTTTCATTGATCTTAAGACAACCTTTGATGTGGTCGTCAGACATGGCCTTTTTACGGTTTTGAAGAACTGGGTTGTCTCCTCATATTGTTGAACTTTATGCATTCATTACGTCAAAGCACAAGGACAACTGTAGTGTGTGAAACATGGAATCAAACACCTCTGACATCAACAACAGTGTGGAACAGGGGCGTGTCTTAGCCCCCATGCTCTTTAACAGCTCCTTTTCGTTCCTGCTTTTTCATGAATTTAAGGACAGCAAAGATGGCATTTATCTTCTCACCAGACTAGATAGAGGCTTGTTCCACATCACAAGGTTTAGAGTGAAAACAAAGGGGAAAGAGTTGGTTCTGAGACATTTTTTGTTTGCGGATGATGTGGTCTTGGTAGCTAACAAGGGGTGAGTCTACACTGGCAACTTAGGAGGCTTAAGTCGACCTAAACAAAGCCACATCCACACTGGGCTTTTATTAAGTTGACTTAAACATTTCCTTAAGTTGACTTAAGAAAAGCTTAAGTCGACTTAATAACACCTCGTTTTAGGTCGACTTAAGCCTTAAGTTGACTTAAAGCCAGTATGGACAGGGATTAGCACCTAAATCGACCTTATTAAATTGACTGAAAGCATTGTTGACTTAATAAGGTCGACAAGGGGCTATGTCTACACTAGAAAAGTTAAGTTGACTTTATTAAGTAGACTTAATAAGGTCAACTTAAAGTCGACCTTATTAAGTCGACTTAACAAGGTCGACTTAACTTTTCTAGTGTAGACATAGCCCAGGAATCTTCCCTGCAAAATCTCTGTCATGCAAGAGCTTTAGATGGCAATTAGTTTCAAGAAGACTGTGACATGTACCAAGGGATAGAAAAAACAATGCTTAATATCACTCTGGAGGGTAAATCTCTTATAATTGTTGACAGCTATTACTACTTGGATTCAACAATCAGCAGGAATCTTGATTCTTCCAACTGAACTGGATTGGAAAAGCAGTTAAGAATTGCAGGCTGTTACAGAAACATGCATGGTATAATAGCAAACTATTGACGAAGGTGAAGATGTGAATCTACGAAACCTATCTTCTGTCATCTTTGCTTTGTGGCTCAGAAACGTGGACTACCGATGCTAGGTCTGTCAGGAGAGTGAACAGCTTCCATATAACATGCCTGCGTAAGAAGAAAGGAAAAATACTAAACAGAGGGATGCTGGAGAATGCAGGACTGACAAACTAAGAAACCGCTATCAAGAAGAGGAGGTTGCAATGGCTTGATCACATCAGGAGAATGGGAGACCATATCCCAAGGAATGTTTTATCCAGGGAGATTTGAGATGGCTCTAGAAAGTGGTATCAGCCTTTATGGTGATACCATGTGCAAAAATTATATGGGATCATTTAACATCAACAGAGAAAGCTCGGAAGAGCACACAGAACCCCAACCAAGCGGAGGGAATATCGTCAGCATGAAGCCCGGAGGATGGAAACGAAGTGGGAGAAATCTTGGACACCAACTCAAGCAACACTTGGATCTGTGAAATTTCTAATGAGCTGTGTCAATCCCAAATGCGGCTTGTCAGCTGTAAGAGGATTCATCAGGCATCTGACTAGACCTTTTCCACATATACCATCATCCAATGGGTCCAGAGTTGCCTATATTTTCCATAAATCCATGTTGATTGGCATTCGTTATATTACTCCCCTTTAATTTTTTTATTAATCAAATCACACATTGGCCTTTCCATTATCTTGCCTGGAATCAACGTCAGATTCAATGGCCTATAATTATCTGGGTCATCCCATTTATGAGAACGTCACCCTACCACTTCAGCTGAAGGGGTTTCTCTGTCATTAGCGTAGGGCCTATCATATGCATCTATGCAGTTCTAATTCCATCCAGCAGAGGGTACACACTACCCAGCTAATTATAGAATCATAGAATAATAGGGATGGAAGGGACCTCACGAGGTCATCTAGTCCAACCCTCTACTAAAAAGCAGGACCAGTCAATCACCCCAGCCAGTGTTTTGTCTAACCGGGCCTTAAAAATCTCCAAAAATGGAGATTCTACCACCTCCCTAGGTAACCCATTCCAATGCTTCACCACCCTCCTAGTGAGAAAGTTTTTCCTAATATCCAATCTTGACCTCCCCAGCTGTAATTTGAAACCATTGCTCCTTGTTCTGTCCTCTGTTACCATCGAGAACAGCCTAGCTCCCTCCTCTTTCGAGCACCTCTTCAAGTAGTTGAAGGTTGCTATCAAATCCCCCCACAGTCTTCTCTTCTGCAGACTAAATAAGCCTAGTTCCTTCAGTCCCTCCTCGTAAGTCATGTTCCCCAGCCCCCTAATCATTTTTGTTGTCCTCTGCTGGACTCTTTCTAATTTGTCCACATCCTTTCTGTAGTGGGGAGCCCAAAACTGGACACAGTATTCCAGATGCGGCCTGACCAGTGTCGAATAGAGGGGAATTAGCACATCCCTCGATTTGCTGGCAATACTCCTACTGATGCAGCCCAATATGCCATTGGCCGTTTTGGCAACAAGAGCACACTGTTGGCTCATATTCATCTTCCCATCCACCATAACCCCCAGGTCCTTTTCTATAGCATTGCCACTTAGCTGATTGGTCCCCAGCCTGTAGCAGTGCATGGGATTTTTGTGTCCTAAGTGTGCAGGACTTTGCACTTGTCTTTGTTGAACCTCATGAGGTTTCTTTCGGCCCATTGTTCCAATTTGTCCAAGTTTCCCTGAATCCTGTCCCTGCCCTCCAGCGTATCTACCATTCCCCCCAGCTTAGTGTCATCCGCGAACTTACTAAGCACGCAGTCTATTCCATCATCAAGATCATTAATGAAGATGCTGAACAGAACCGGCCTCAGGACCGACCCCTGGGGCACTCCACTCGTTACTGGTTGCCAACTAGACATCGAGCCATTGATTCCGAACCACTGAGCCTGTTGATCTAACCAGTTTTCGACCCACCTTACGGTCCACTCGTCCAACCCATACTTCCTTAACTTGCTGACAAGAATGCTGTGGGAAACCATATCAAAAGCCTTGCTAAAGTTGAGGTATACCATGTCAACGGCTCTTCCCGCATCCACAAATCCAGTCATCTCATCATAGAAGGAAATCAGGTTGGTCAGGCACGATTTGCCCTTGGTGAATCCATGTTGACTGTTCCTGATCACTCTATTTTCCTCCAAGTGTTTCAGGATGGATTCTTTAAAGACCTGCTCAATGATTTTCCCAGGGATTGAGCTAAGGCTGACCAGTCTGTAGTTCCCCGGATCCTCCTTTTTCCCTTTCTTGAAGATAGGTACTATATTTGCCTTTTTCCAATCCTCCGGGACCTCCCCTATTCGCCACGAGTTCTAAAAGATAATGGCCAGCGGCTCTGCAATCACTTCAGCCAACTCCCTCAGTACCCTCGGATGCAGTTCATCCGGCCCCATGGACTAGTGCACATCCAATTTCATTAAGTGTTCCCTAACCTGACTTTCCATCACCGAGGGCCGCTCTTCTCTCCATTCTGTGTTACCCCGTGTAGTAGCCTGGGAGCTGGCCCTCCCTGTGAAGACTGAAGTAAAAAAACTTCAGCCTTTTCTGCATCATCCACCATGAGGATGCCTGCCCCATTCAGTAAGGGACCTACACCATCCCTGATCCTTTTCTTGTTGCTGACATACTTATAGAACCCCTTTCTGTTATCCTTCACATCTCTTGCTACCTGCAACTCCAATTGTCCTTTGGCCTTTCTGATTTGATCCCTGCAGTCCCGAGCAATATGTTTATACGCCTCCCTTGTCATCTGTCCAAGCTTCCACTTCTTGTAATCTTCCCTTTTATGTTTCAGCTCACCACAGAGTTTTCCGCTAAGCCACGCTGGGCGCTGTCCACATTTGCTGTTCTTTCTGCACATCGGAATGTTTCTTCCTGTGCCTTTAACAGGGTTTCTTTAAAATACAGCCAGCTGTCTTGGACACCTTTCCCCTTCAGATCCGCCTCCCAAGGGATCCTGCTCATCAGCTCCCTAAGGGAGCCAAAATCTGCTTTTCTGAAGTCCAGGGTGTGTGTTCTGCTTCTTTCCTTCCTTCCATTGATCAGGATCCTGAACTCTACCATCTCATGGTTGCTGCTGCCCAGGTTGCCATTTACTTCTACTTCCCTGATCAATTCTTCTCTGTTTGTGAGGTTCAAGGCCCCTAGTTGGTTCCTCCAGCATTTGTACTAGGAAGTTGTCCTCAATATTCTCCAAAAACTTCCTGGATTGCCTGTGCACTGCTGTATTGCCTTCCCAGCAGATGTCAGGATAATTGAAGTCACCCATAAGAATCAAGGCCTGCGATCTGGAAACTTCTGTTAGTTGTCCATAGAACGCTTCATCCACCTCGTCCTTCTGGTCTGGCGGTCTGTAGCAGACACCCACCACAACATCCCCCTTGTTGCATTCTCCCCTAAACTTAACCCACAGACTTTCAACCATCTTGTTTCCACTTTCATAGTGGAGCTCCGAGCAGTCATACAGCTCTTTTACATATAGTGCTACTCCTCCCCCCCTTCTTCCCTGCCTGTCCTTCCTGAACAATTTATATCCATCCATGGCAGTGCTCCAGTCATGCAAGTTATCCCACCATGTCTCTGTTATTCCAATTATATCATAGTTCCTTGTCTGTGCCAGTACTACCAATTCTTCCTGCTTGTTTCCCAGGCTCCTCGCATTTGTGTACAGGCACCTAAGATACCGGGCCCATTGCCCTACTTTGCCCTGTCGATTCTCCCTCCTGTCACATCTTCCTCCTTGCAATTTCTCCAGGTGTCCTCCTTCCCTATTCGCCTGATGTATTATGACTTCATCAGGAAATAAAAAACAATTTGACCCCCCCCCCAGTTCCAACTACCCTCTCTTTTATTCCTGCTGTTACAGCCCCAGCATCCCCCAAGTTCCATCCCTTCCCCCAGGTCTCCCTCAGTTTCACTTACCTGTGGGCCTTGGTCACCTTCCCCCTTCGAACCTAGTTTAAAGCCCTCCTCACTAGGGCTATGTCTACACTGGGTAATATAAGTCGACACTGGAAATTAAAGTCAACTTTGTGGGACTAGGGGGACCTAGGGCAGGTCCACGGGGGTAGGGGGCACCCCTTGCCCAATGCCAGGGGGCTCAGCCTTTGCCCCATTGTACCTGGGTACAATGGGGCAAAGGGGGACAGGGACCTTGGCAGGGCATAGGGGCAGGGTGGGCAGGGCTCTGCCCTGTGGGGGGGCATGCCAGGCTCCCCCTGTGCCCCCCCCAGCAGGTAGGGCATTGGTGCAGCCCTGGGGTAGCCCTAAGTTGACTTAGGACTACCCCACAGCTACACTGGCTTAAGTCGACTCTAGGTAGTCGACTTAAGCCTTAGGTCTAATAGAAAGGAGGTTTAATAAAGTCTACTTAATTTTAATTAAGTCGACTTTCTTTTCCTTAAGTCGACTTAAGCAAACTGCTTAAGTCGACTTAAGCAAAGTGTAGTGTAGACGCAGGGTAAATTAAGCAAGCTTAAGTCGACTTAATTTACCAGTGTAGACGCAGCATAGGTTAGCCAGTCTGCTTCCAAATACTCTCTTCCCCTTTCTCGATAGGTGGAGTCCATCTCTGCCTTGCAGTTCTTCTTCCTGAAACAGCACCCCATGGTCGAGGAAGCCAAAGCCCTCCTGGTAACACCATCTCCGTAGCCAGGCATTCACCTCCAGGATGCATCTGTCTCTGCTCGGGCTCCTACCCTTGACCAGAAGGATCGAGGAGAACACCACCTGTGCACCGAACTCCTTCACCCATGCTCCCAGAGCCCTCTAGTGCCCTTTGATCTGCTGAGGGTCGCCTCTCACAGTATCATTGGTTCCCACATGGATGAGGAGCATGGGGTAGTAGTCAGAGGGACGGATGATTCTCGACAATCCATTAGTAACGTCTCAGATACGGGCTCCCAGCAGGCAGCATACCTCCTGAGAGCCCTTCTCAGAGCAACAGATGGGTGCTTCTGTCCCCCTCAGAAGAGAGTCCCCAACCACCACAACCTGACGTGGAAGATTTTATTTGAAATTTGCAGCAAAATGAAAAATAGCGGTGTCATTTGTAAAACTTGGGATTTTCTGCTAGGCTGAATGCATTTGATCAGAGTCAGGGTGAGTGTTGTGTGTCTCAGGGCGGTGAGTTCTTCCTCTTGAAGAACCAGCCTTGTCTTTCCAGTGGTTCTGCGACTGTTTTTGTATCTCGCTCTCGCGTCCTTCATACACAAAGATACCGAAGCATTTTGCAAGCTAAAGAAAGAAGCGTAACTAAGTTATGAGAGGACGTGTGGTAAAATGGGATCCTATGTCACCCTAAGTTATCTCAGTGGGATGAAAAATAGCCCATCTCTCCCTGCCCTCCCCGCCAGTGACCCAGAGGAATAGGCTAGACATGGTTTCCTGCCTGCAGGAAAGGGTGGGACATCAGCAATGTGGGGGACTTCCTTTCATCTGATCTACCTAGCAAGATTACACCAGCCAGGCCTTGCCAACTGGCTTCTCAGAACATGTTGGGATTGGGTGTCAGCTGCAATCCAATTACCCTTCCTCTTGAGGGACATCACAATTGCTTGTGAGAGCCCAGGATTGAGCCTGAACATAGGACACTGTAGTAATGGAGCTTCCAAATCTCCTCTCTTTCTCTCTTCCCACAGTACCTCCTGCCCAGTTGCTCCTTTTACCTGCGTCAGTTCAGTCTGTGAGGTGGAGTGCTGAGTAAAAGCTAGATTCCCAATAAGTAATGTACCCCAACAGCGTAGTAGCTTTATTATTTGAACCAAACTTTTAAGTAAGGGGCACACACAAAACTCCTAATAAAAGAAAACTGATTTCTCTTTCTTTGGACCAGCCTAAAACTGGGGAAAACTTGTTAGCAAGTTTCAAAATACTCTAAGCAGTTAAAAAGTTTTAAAACATACTAAAAGCAACCCTTGCGCTACTTCCTAAGCACAAATGGAAAGACACAGTAGACTATTTATGTGTACACATACAAAACCCACTTGAAACACCAGCAGTTTCTTTTGTGGGGCCATGAGCCAGGCACTTGGGTCTGATAGTTCCAGAAGGGATATGCAATGAGAACAGCACCCCAGCCAGCAGGGTATGGCTTCCCTTGAAGAGATACACAAATTATCACACCAGTGTCCAAATCCCCATCTTTTTCTTTTTTGCGAAAGCCCAAAATCTCCTCCAAGGACAGAGGCCCTTGCTCAAAAGGTCACTAGAAATTGTTCCCCAGTGAGCTACAGTGACCCATGTTGAATTCAGGTGAACGCACTGGGTAAGTGCTCCAGGGGAGCAGTCAACTCACCCCCATTGTTCCTGTAGTCAAGGGTCAATTGAAAAGGAGAGAAAAAGAGACAAAGAAAAAGCTGCCCTCCCCTTAGCGCCAGACTCCCCAGTCTCTTGCTAGGTGGGGCTGACTGTGTCTGGGCTGAGCATGGCTGAGCCCAGAACTGGACCCTGAGACTGCCATGAACTTCCTGGCCAGAGCTAGTCACGGCTCCCTGCATGGCCGGTGTCAGGGCAGCATAGAGTTTATGGAGTTCCCACAGCTCAGCCTGCTGGTCCACTCACTCCCCTTCGCTGGGGCCTCAGTGACTCTCTCTTGTTCCCTTCACTGCATGTCTCAGATCCCCCAAGCCACTCCCTATGGACCCCCTGTCTTTGGTGCCATTGTTCACCCCTTCCTCAGGGTTCTTCTCATAGCCCCTGACTCTACCCACGAGCCCCACCTCCCTCATGGTCCCTCACAGCTCTGTGGCAATGGCTTTCTGTTAACTGGAGGTGAACTACACCTCCGCTTGCAGCGTAGATATACTGTGAGACAATCAAGAGTATCAAAGAGTGGGCATCCATCTAGTGGGAACTGGCCTTCAGACCACCACACGCATTTCCCGCAGTTCACTCAATAGCCATGAGATGGAGGCTTTCTGTCTGAGATCTGAGGTTAAAAGACTTTAGCAACCCCTGGGCCACTTGCTCCCACATTTTCGTTTTAAAGTTGTTTGACCAGGTTTTTGCTTCCTCACAAGACAGAAGGAAACCGCTGGTCGTCTAGGAGGACCAAATGGAATTAAAACTAAATTAAGTTGTACGGAGCTAAATCATAGCAAGCAAAGATCCAACAAGTCAGTATTCTCTATGATGCAAACTGAGATAATCAGGAGCGACAGCGGAGAATAGAGGTAAATTGACTTAGTGATTAGAATAGCCAATCTAACCTTTCCTGTTATCCACATTGGGCTAGGATTGGTATACAGCCACTAAGCTGCAACCAGAAATTTTGGGCATGCTACAGGCAGCCATTTCTTTTACATCAGATCCATGTTATTCCAGCTTGCCAAACACTACTTTTTTAAAAAGAAATTTGTGAAGTATGCCTTTTCCCTTAGTTGTTTCTATTGGATCTGGTTTTTCAGTCATGAAAAATATCTATGTGCTCTTTAATTTATGTGAAGTTCTCATCCCCCAAGATTCAGGAATTAATAGAAAGCCATTGCCTCTCAGATAATTTCATTTTGCTCCAATTTCCCACCTGGAGAGTTGGGAAAGCTGACACTACAGCCAGGCCATACCAGATCAGATCCATCTACTGTAGCGTCTTTTCAGTGCCAGATGCTTTAGATGAATGTGCATATAACCTTTTAGTGACCATTTCCAGAGGAACTTGCACATCAGCGAAATTTCTTTCTAATCCCCATCATTTAGTGATTTGCTGATGCCCTGAAGGGTTTTTGTTCTCATTATCCAAAGAAATGCTGAATGCTTTTAAATCATGATCTGCAGAAGTGGGATCTTACCCATGAAAGCTCATGCTATAAATAAATTTGTTAGTCTTTAAATGTGCCCCAGGACTCCTTGTTTGTTTTGGCTTTGGTTGCATCTTGTGGTCATGAGTTCCACAGTCCATCTGCTGTATAATTATATATTTCCCGCTATTGATTTAAAATGTTACTTGCCATTTTCATTTTATATCCCTTTTTATTATATTGTGACAAATGACAAACAGGAAGATCTTCTGGAGTAAACATTCATTATT
This sequence comes from Pelusios castaneus, assembly GCA_007922175.1. Taxonomy (NCBI): domain Eukaryota; kingdom Metazoa; phylum Chordata; order Testudines; family Pelomedusidae; genus Pelusios; species Pelusios castaneus. The sequence goes on from ML686071.1 coordinate 234,224, forward strand.
TTACAGACCTCTGTCATGTTCCCCGTTGTTGGCCTTCTCTTTAAACTAAACGTGTATGTCAATCTCTCCTCATATGGAAATCTTTCTATATCTTTTATCATCTCTGTTATCTGCCTCGGGACCTTTTCTCTTCCTGTTTTATCTTTAGATGAGTTGAGGATTATATCTAATTTAATATGCTCCTCACCATATTATCTAGTACAGCTGTTGGAAATTTTTTATTTTTATTTTTATGGGAGAAAATTTAAAATTTTTTCCCCAAAAAAAAAAAAAAAAAAAGCTGAAAACCTCAAACCTCAAATAGTTTCAGCTGGAAACTTGCCAAAAAACAAAATAATTTGAGTTTTCACTTAAAAGAAAAATGAATGGGAAGATAACAGATACTTACCATGACAAAATTATTTAATTTGAAAACCCCAATCTCCTATTTGAAAAATATTTGATGGAAAACTTTTTACCAGCCCTAATATTAAAACATAATATAGGCTGCACCATGTAAGCTAATGGGGCCTTCTGTTGTTAAATGGGAATTGCAGAAGTTTCTTTTGATGCACTGTGTGATGATCAGTTCTAACCTTAGATAACTCTTTAAAAGGCCTGGATATAGACCTTTCGAACTTCTGCAACAGCCGCTGCACATCCACTTGCCACAGAGGGCTTGAAACTGGGTCCTTGTTCCTGTGGGGTGAATTATGGGCCAGCTGAGATTTCATGAGGGTGTGTGTCATGACCGAATGGAGACTGGTGTCCTGTATATACCATAAATAGATTATATCACAATTAGTCAGAAAAACATCATGTGGCGCTGAAGCTTGGCTATTACCCATATGGATGCCTCCTCCTTTGAATTTGCTCTGCATACTTTTATACACACAGGATTATATTATATCTGTACAATCTGATCCTCACTTGGTTTAAATTGACGGAATCAATGGAGCTCCAGCTGCCGATGGGACCCAGCGTTACGTGTACTATAAACAAGTGAAGGATTTTAGAACAAGGTTGGGGGTATTTTTGAACGAGGCAGCTCAGATGCTGGAGTGCTAACAGTAGCACACAAGAGCTTTCCCCCCTGGTTCTGATTTCTGAGTGGGTCGTCTTGCAGGCATGGGAGACGGTACAAAATAATGCTGACCCTGCGATGAGAATCCCATGTATGTGAGAGTGAGCCACTGGATAAATCCAAAAGAGGCTGTATGCAAGCCCTTCTCACCAGCCCTGCCAAAAGACCATGATGCAGTGCTTTTTGCAGAAATTAATTAGTTCAGGGCCATCACAATTATCTTACTCAATGAGCACAATAGCCCACTGTTTAATAGTCGTTCATGGCCATTCCGCACCATCTGGGGCGTCTGATCAGTGGCTTTGAAACATTTCAAAATGAAGCAATAGGGATTATTTGGCCTGTATGCCCCTTCCTACCACCCAGCTGCACAGATAACAGTTATTCTAAAAGGCACATTAGCCACAGAGAGAAGGAATATGTTATGCAGGATGCAAACCAGCCTATGTGGTTGAACCCCCATTGGAATCAAGAGGAACTGAAAATGAGAAAAACCTTGCAGGACTTGGCCCATCCAGCCTGACTTGCAAGAAAAGTCTCCTTATGTGCCCTGTCCCCTTCTCTGTCAGCCAGACAGGAGCCAGAGCGACTGCTTGGACTGAAGCTGAGCATGGAGTCACTGGGCCCTGAACCCAGCTAGCCATTGGTGAGACACTGGCCCACGCCTCTTATGCTCCCTGGGGTAGAACTACCTTCCTGCCACCAGCCTGTCTGCTCCAGGATGGGACCAGCTTGCTAACTCGCCATGGGTCGCAGAGAGGTGGAAGCAAGTATGTTGACACAACTCTGCCCCCCATCCCCAACCAAATTTTTTGGTCTTGGGGAACTTTTCCAGACCTTCTTGATTGGTGCTGTGTAGGCTCAAAGAATATCCACATCCTCTGAAGATGAACTCCAGAGGAAACACAATTTCTTATTTTTGTTTTCCTTTAGAACAGCATCTAGGGCAGGGGTCAGCAACCCAAAAGATAAGAAGAGCCATTTTTTTAAAAATTCCTTCAATAACCAAGTGTTTTGAGAGCTGCAATGGGTGTATTCTCCTGATGGGGGGAGCTGAGCCAAGGCGCCTGCCACAGGGTCCTCTGGTGGGAAGGAGAGAGCTCAGAACGAGGAGTGGGCGCTAAGCAGGGTCCCCTGGTGGTGATGGGGAGCTAGGAGCAGGCCACCTGCAGGGTTCCCCAGTGCTGATGGGGGGGGGGGGGGGCAAGAGCCGCAAGGGAGCAGCCAAAGAGCTGCATGTGGCTCCGGAGCTGCAGGGATTTCAATCACGCTCATAGTCCCCTTGTACTAGACGCTCTGTGCACGCTGAAGGTTGAGTTTATGTCGCCACTTGACATTGATCAGGCAGCTGACGCACTGTGATCGTTTGTGCATTTGCGTAATGTGCATTTAAAATTTCCCGAGGTGCAGCTGTGTCGCCGTAAGAGAACTTGTAGAGCCGTGTTATGTCGCCGGGCGAGCGCTCTCCCATGACGTCATAACGCCGCCTAAACAAGCAGCCGTAGCTATGTCAGTGGGAGCCCGTCTCCTGCCAACATAGAGCTGTCCACACTAACATTTACGCTGGCAAAACTGATGTGGCTCAGGGCTGTGGTTTTAGCACACCCCACGTGACAAAACCTTACCAGCAAAACAGCTAGTGCAAACGAGGCCTTAGTAGACGAGCGAATTGTAACACTCGTACCATTGCCCAGTGCGCCATCTGTCTGTCGTATCCATCTTTTGTCTCATCTTATACTTGGATTGTAAGCTCTTTGGGGCAGGGACTCTCTTTGGCTGCGTCTACACTGGTAAATTAAGTCGACTTAAGCTTGGCTCAAGTCGACTTAATGTGCCCTGCGTCTACACTACAGTTTTCTTAAGTCTTACTTAAGGAAAATAAAGTCGACTTAATAAAAATTAAGTCGACTTTATTAAACCACCTTTCTACTCGACCTAAGGCTTAATTCGACTTTCTAAAGTTGAATTAAGCCAGTGTAGCCCTGGGGTAGCCCTAAGTCGATGTAGGGCTACCCCAGGACTACACCAATGCCCTCCCTGATGGGGGGGGTCACAGGGGGAGCCTGGCATGCCCCCCAAAGGGCAGGGCATGTGGGCAGGGTGTGATGCTGTCTGGATTTAGGGAAGCATTTATGATATTATTTTCTATGGATATCTCATAAATGCTATAATCCATAGGAACTATGTCATGTTTGGTATCAATAGAAAGGTAATAATTTGCTGGGAATGATTATATAGTTTATGTCTAGGAATTCTATTTCGATTAGAAGTTAAGAATTTGATGTTATATCCATACTTTAACTTGTGTCATTCTGAAGGAAGTCTTAGATGGGAGGGTGTGAACAACCATTGTCTCCTTAATGTTTAGTAATTTTCCAGGTAGAATGGTCCCAGGGAGTATCCTGATGAGGACATAAAGAATACAACCATTGTTAGTGTAGACGCAGGGCAAATTAAGTCGATTTAAGCCAAGCTTAAGTCGACTTAATTTGCTAGTGTAGACACAGCCGTGTAGACATAGTCTTTGTTACTGGACCTAGTTCAGAGGGGCTCTGATGCTTGATTGGGACATCTAAGTACAATACAAACAATAAATAATTATCAATATATGCTATATTTTTTCCAGAGCAAGGCATAAACTTTTCCAGGGAACAGTCTGTTTGTTGGTAGCTGAAGCTACCTCCCTTTTTGGTTATTTTTTTTTTTTTATTAGAAAGTATTTTGCTTTAAATAGGAAAACAGTTGAGTAACTTTTCCAAGTTGCTTTTCCCTCCTCCTGGTGGCCACACTAAACCCTGACCCATGGATTTATCAAAGCCTGCAAGTGACTTGTTGTTTAAAATTGCTTAGAACAGCTAATGACTTGATACAGGCGTACAGAGGCTTTCTAGGCAATGTGTAGAGTTGCAATGAAAAGTTGTTGGGTTCATACGGCCTTGGTTTGGAACAAGCACACATCTGTAGGTGAAGTTCACAGGTGTAGGAAACAGCTTTTTGTAAATGATAGGAAAATAATCAGAACAAGAGAGGGGCTCGAGCAGAAAAACTCAGGCCCGTGTTCTCTCCTCAAATGCAAACGCTAAATCTCTACTGTCGCTATGTCTGTGCTGGCACCATATGTGTGTTACGCTAAGAATTCTGGGGGCACATCCCATGGCTCTTAGCAACACAGGAAACCGAGCTGCTTTGAAGTTTTTCCCAGTGTGCGGCGGGAGGCCTTGTCTGACCTTTCTACAGGGAACTGTGGGAAGGTGCGCGAGGCCTAGCAGAACTCCACTGGCACTAGCCAGTGTCCACCCTACAGAGTGGCTATGTTAGATGAGTTAGGATCACTTGAACTCTAGCCTATGCCTGCCTATTGGGCCAGCCAACTTGAGGTAGAAGCACCTCCACATTCAATTTACAGGCCTGTGTGTGTATGGGATTCAAGTTGGCAGCAACTCTCAAGTAAAATTCAAGTTAACTTGGCTGGGAAGTGGAAGCAATCCTGCCTTGGGAGGGACAGCTCTTAACAGGGCTCTTCCAACTTAGCCAGTAGAAGACAACTGTCCTGTGAGCTGGTCTGACATATTCCAGCCAATGGCAGGCAGTGCTCAAGATATACACTGGCCTCTGCATGGTTGTATGAAGAATAACCCGGCCATCTGGACCTTGCTGTAACTAAATCAGCAACAGGTATCATCGTCTCCGCTTCCTGAAAATTTTATCAGCCGCAACCGGTCTGATGTTTTAGTGAGTTCATACAGTTCATGCCAGTGATCCCACTGAGGCCACCTCACAGAGCAACTGCAACAGAAATGGCGCCGCTCTTCCCTTCTTTCCGCTGAGCAGGCCTTGGTGGATCTGCTTGGAGGACTGATGTTAACGGGATGACTCATGGGCCGAAAGTTCAGCGTGTGCTGAAGCTTTCTGTGAGACTGGCTTTGCAAGTTTTTAGAAGTTCAGCTGGAAAGTGACCCACCAGCTTCAGTTTGCAGTGGTGTGCAAAGTTTTTCATTTATTTATTTATTTATTTATTTATGGCTTTGGCTCCGCACCCACCACGTTCCTGATCCCTGCAAGTGAACCTTCACAGCGATGTTCAGCCAAAACCGCCGCATGTCCCATGACTGCAGGTTGCAAGAATTAAATCACCACTTTTCCAGTCATTTCCATCTAAGTCTATCAATCATGCCAGTTTTGCTCAAAACGTAGCTTCGCTCAAAGCAAACTTGCCCATTCTCCCTCCACCCCTTCCCTGAATCTAAAAGTCTGGATGTAGTTTTCAAAGCCACCAAAGTTCAATGGTCTCTGCTTGCTCTCCTGACACACAGAAGGAGCCCTTTGCAAACCTCAGATTCATTCAGATTTTTGAAACACCTTGAAAACGAGCAGCCTGGCCCACGCACTTGCCCATGGAAAGAAGGTGCCATGTTTGTTCTGTCACTGCAGATAGCACCTACGTTGAAACTGATGTGCTCCAGCATGGTCCAGTTGCTGTGCTCCCTTGCATGATGTGGAGTACGCAACCGAGGACCTGTCATAAACAAGCGTTTGGTTGTTTGCATACCTGAGATGCACATTTGATAGGGAGAAAAGAGGTGTATTTAGGTGTAGATGACCTTCTGAGGGACCATAAATGGCCACATTCTGCTCTTCTGGGGTAAATCTGCAGTCTATGGTTCCAAAATTACTGCTGTGGCTTGCAGCAGCATCTCCCAAGCCATAATGTACTCATCCTCGAAGAAAACCCTGTGAGGTAGGGCTTATAGCCCCATTTCACTGCTGCAGAATTCAGGCACAGAGACTAAGCAATTTACGGAAGGTCACACATGAAGTCTGGGACAGAGGAAGGAACTGAACGCTGGTCTCCACCTTCTCGGCTCATGCCCCAGTCACCCCAGCACCCTTCCTCTTGCCGACAAAGTCGGTGGAGTTAGTTACTCCATTGTGAGGGTCTGAGCCAAAGCTCAGTGAAGCCAATGGAGCCATGCCATAGCAGCACGGCTTAAACCTTGTCTCAGAAGAATGCGGTCCAGGCCTCGGCCTTTGTGTCCCTTTGTGTCCCGTACTCGCACTCTGCAGCCAATGGGACTAGAATCATGGAAGAATAGGGTGGGAAGGGACCGTAAGGTTCATCTAGTCTAACTCCTGCCAAGAGGCAGGACTTGGTGTGTCTAAACCATCCCAGGCAAATGGCTACCGAGCCTCCCTTTCGAAAACCTCCAGTGAAGGAGCTTCTACGACCTCCCAGGGCAGTCTGTTCCAGCAGGAAGATTCTCCTTATTACTTGGGAGAGTAAGGAAAACGCCTATCGGGATCTAGGTTCTTGACCAGCCTTTAGCAAGAAAACAATGGTTGGAGCTTATGTGTGAGAGAGACTGGAAACCAGTGAGTCTCTGTGAGCTCCAGGGCTGCAGTACTGGCCTCCATTCCAGAGCGGGGCCAGCATGTCATGCCTGTTTAGAAGCTGTGTCCAATTTGCACGCCCTAATCCCTTGGTAAACACTGGGCAGTGGAGACCACCTGCCAAGCATGGCAATAACCTGACGGAGAGGGAATAAAAGGAGGACCAGGGCCAATTCTTCACTGCTTCCTGTTTCTTTTGGCCGGGTGGTGACTGCTCTGTCACGTGAAGCTGGGCTTTATTTAAGGCTGCTTTTGGCAGGGTGGATAGGTGTAAAAGACGCCAGCTGCCTCCTCAATTTGGCAGGGGTGGGTCCTGCAGGATCTTTTGAAGCTGTGCTGGTTTATATGAGGAAGGAGGCTCTGCCACTCTCTGCAAAGTAACCCATCAGATTATTAGTTGTGTTACAGTCGCAGCTAGAGGGCCCCATTGCGCTAGGCACGGTACAAAGATGTAACACAGTCCTGCCCCGAGGAGCTTCCAATCTAAATAGATGAAGACACACAATCATAGGTGGCAAGTTATATGAGCCCGTGGTGCCCGTCCTCCACCAATATTGAGGATGGGGGGCATGGGACGGGGTGGGGGGGGTGGTACAGACCTTCCAGTATCCCCTCCCCCACCCCAGGCCCAGCCCTCTACCTAGGAGCTGCTCCCAGCAGCACCTAAAATGACACAAACCTGGCACCCACGCACCACAATGAGTGGGAAGGGAACCATGTAAGATACTTGCCCAAGGTTACATATCAGGGCAGTGCCGAACAGGGAACAGAACTGAGGTTCCCAAATGCCAGGCCAATGGATCATACTGCCTCTCTTGAGCAGAGAAAAACTCCCAGGAGAGCCCCTAATAGGAGAGAAAACTGAGACATTGGGCATTATGACTAAAATAAGCTTCACTGCATATGTTACCAAATCCAAGTACAGCTGGCTGGGAAAGGCTTGGCATTCTCCCCGAAAAAAGAAATCAAATAAAATGAAAAATTTGTTTCATTCAAAATTTCTCAGAATTTTCCCCTTTTTTGCGGAAACTGCGGAGTTGATTTTTTTCCCTCAAACTCTGGAGAGCTTTGAGCTAAACAAACGTTCATTTCAGTCACAAGTTTAGATGAAGAAATGTTGGTCAGCTTTACACGATGTTTCAATATACCTGAGACCTTTCTCTTTCCCTCCCACCCCCATCAAAACAAAAAGAATGCTGAGAGTTATAATTAGATTGTGTAAAAATTCAGGGGTCTTTTTCGGCCCAGTGCTTTAGGTTGGGAACATCTGCAGAATCATGAAGCTGAGCCCAGGCAAGGCAGAGCAGAAAAGGGTCAGCTTGTGCCTCTGGGGGAATGTCTATGTGATCGAGAGCGTGACTGCAGCTAAGCTAGCTACCATGGCGTTCTGGAGGAGTGAAGCCACAGCAGTTAGTTATAGCATGGCGTAGCTCTACTGCAAGTAATTACCCAGGCTTCCATGCAGATTGACACAGTTTGTACTAAAGCTCATGTGGCCATGATCTATCAGTGGTCTCCAACCTTTCACCAGCAGATGGTGAAACGCTCATAGGTTTCAATGGCAACAGCCCTTCAGAAGTAGATCACGATCTACTGGTTGGGGACCAGTGGTCTAGGTCATGTTCTAGGTCCTGAGTTAGCTAGATTAAAGCTAGTGGGGTTGTATCAGCTCATGCTTCAGTCACACACTGTGACTGCAGTAAAGATGTGCCCTTGAAGAGCAGTGTCAGAAGGGCAAGGGAGGGCAATGGCCTTAACCTTAGACATCCAAACAAAAATGCTGGCCCAAATTTATCCCTGGTATAATAAAACATTGTTTTTAAAGAGCTTTGAGATCTTTGGATGTTGTTATTAAGTCAGAAGAATTCTTTGTGATGCAGAGGAGTCAGACCCACCACAAAGTGACCAGCTAGAACCCAACAAACCATCTCAGACGTGCCAGGAAATGAGCTATGCCTGCCACATATGTACAGCCCCCGACAAGCACAACTGGTCAGTGTCATCAGGAGACATTTTCAAAGGGACCTGCCTGCGTCATGGAAGCTGAGGTTGCCCAATGGCCCAGATTCAGATTAGGAGCTAGTTGGATCAAGCACAACAGCTATATGAATCGACTTGCCAGCTTTGTTCATGCTATCATCATTTCTAGAGGCCCCAGCTACAGGCACCAAATGTTACCATAGCGGGAGGTGATCTCTGCTCCCAAAGAAATAAACAAGACAACGGGTGAGGGGAAAGGAGCATTGTTGTTCCTGCTCTGCATATAAGGAAATGAAAAGTGGAGGTTAAAGACTTCTCCGAGGTCCTACAGAAGTCTGCATCACTGCTGGAAATTTAACCTCAAATCTCTTGAGTCCTAATTGAGCCTCAAACCCCACTTCCATCCACACACAAATCAGTGGGTGTGTCTACACTTGTAAATTAAGTCGACTTAAGCTTGCTTAAGTCGACTTAATTTACCGTGCATCTACACTACAGTTTTCTTAAGTTGACTTAAGCAAATAAAGGAAAATAAAGTCGACTTAATGAAAATTAAATTGACTTTATAAAACCTCATTTTAATTCGACTTTAGGCTTAAGTTGACTTTTTCAAGTCGACTTAAGCCAGTGTAGACCTGGAGTAGCCCTAAGTTGACTTAGGGCTACTCGAGGACTCCACCACTGCCCGGGGGGACACAGGGGGAGCCTGGCATACCCCCCCACAGGGCAGAGCCCTGCCCATCCTGCCCCTATGCCTTGCCAGGGTCCCTGTCCCCTTTTGCCCCATTGTACCCATGTACGATGGGGCAAAGGCTGAGCCCCCTGGCAGTGGGCAAGGGGTGCCCCCCCACCACCGTGGACCTGTCCTAGGTCCCCCTAGCCCCTAGAAGTTGACCTAGAGCATCCAGTGTGGACACTCTAGGTTGACTTTGTAAGTTCCCCCCTATGTCGACTTTAAATTTAGGTGTGAACATGCTAAGTTGACCTAAATTTACAAGTGTAGACATAGCCAGTCAGATTTGGGTCAACAAGCATGCAAGATAGACTCTGCTGTGGGGGTGGGCCAAAGCTCAAGTTCTTCTGAGACTTTGGTCCAACCCTGTCATTTTGGAGTGTGGGGACAGCGCAAGTGGCAGACCTGAGTCAGAAGGTCTGCGCAGCGCAGTATGGACAAGCTAGCAGGACCTGGCTCCAACGTGTGGACGCTCAGATGGCAGCTTGACAACTCAGGTCTGGCTGCACTGCAGTACGAGACCTATGGTGTGTGGACAGCTGACCTGCCTCCACTGACTCGGGCTTTGAGACTCAGTGCTGTGAGTTTTTTATCTCAGTACAGTCATGCCCAGATATAGATGTACCCTGAATCATAATTCTTTCAATGGATGGGGGATGTTATAGAGACATCGATGGTGAAGTCTATCAGACCCTTTCCATTATAAGCCTAGTTGGGTATGTGTGTATATGGATAGATTGTTCCTAAAATAGAGCAGATTCCTTAGTCAAGCACAATGAGATCCAATGGCTGGAAGCTGAAACTAGACAGTGGGTGCATCTACACTGGCAGCTTAGGTTGACTTAAGGATGTTTAAGTCGACCTACAGTACTCCGCGCCCACACTGGGCTTTTATTAAGTTGGCTTAAGCGCTTCCTTAAGTCGACTTAATAACACCACCTCTGAAGATCGACTTAATGCTTAAGTCGACCTTTTAAGTCGACTTAAGCCAGTGTGGACAGGGTGTATCCCTAAATCGACCTAATTGGCCAGGGGATGGGCTGGGGAGAAGGGAGCCACGGCTGCCCTCGGGGACAAGGGAGCTGGGGCTCCCTGGCAGAAGGGAGCTGTTGCTCCCTTGTCCTTGGGGGGAGCCACGCACGGTTCCCTTGTCCTCGGGTGGAACTGCAACCCCCTTCTGCTGGGAGCTGTGGTCTTATGCTGGAGCCACAGCTCTCTGTCAACCTAACCTGCATGTGTGGATGCTGGCAGTCGACTTTAGAGTCCAGTGTAGACTCTCTAAGTTGACTTAACAGAGTTGACTTAGCTTTTCTAAGGTAGACATAGCCAGTGAGAGTAGAAATAAGGCACACTTTTTAAAAAAACCAGTCAGGATAATTGACCATTGGAACCATCTTTCCATGGCTGTGGTGCATTCGTCATCATTCAAAGGCTTTAAATCAAGGTTGGACATCTTGCTAAAAGACATGTTGTGGTTCTGCTAAAAGTTTAGGGGTCTTGATGCAGGAATTACTGGATGGAATCCTGTGTTCTGAGCTATTCAGAAGGTCATTTTAGATGATCATAATGGTCCCATCTGGACTGAAGCTATAAAATCACAATCCAAAATTAGAATCTCCAGGTGAAGGTCATTTAATGTCTAGTGACCAATTGCCACTTTGATAATCTAATTAGCAGCATTATTACTTTGGGAAACAAGTTTGTAATGTACATATGATAATCATGTAATTTTCTTGTGATCATTTCCTGCTAAATCCTTTCCATTGACTATGTTGAAGCCATTGGATACCTTAAAAGGCTACAGCATTAAAAAACTTGTACTCTTTTGTCTTCTGACAGGACGGGAAATAGCAGAAATGAACAAGACTTGTTAAACAATCTTGGGGGACAGAAACTGATGGGAAAAACAAGGTACCCAATAACAAAACTAAGCAATAACCAACTACCCCATTTGTTATCCAGGGGTTGAAGTGCAATGGGTTTGGTGGTCAAATCTTAATGGCTAAGTGGCAGAGGCATAGACAGCCCCTGGTTTCTGGCCAAGCCCTGAATCTGCAGGGTGGGCCCAGCCAAGGGCAGCTTCTGAAACTGTCCTGAGACACTCCACTTGCTAGGTAATAAATGGAGCTGTGAGAGGAAAGGGGAGAGGCGGCATCCACCCACTTTGAAGTTCGTGCTGCTGCCGGGTGTTGTGGTGGGTGGGCCTTATCTCCAAGTGGGTGGGCCCCATCCCACCTGGGCCCACCCATGGCTACACTCCTACTAAGTGGCAAAAACCAAACAAACAAACCAAAAAACCGTACACCACTACAGTCATACAGTTCCAGCAGAGAAGCCAACAATTAACAGCCTTCTCCAAAGCTCTTTGAAGTCATTGGGAATGTTTCCATTGTTTTCAATGGCGTTTGGATCAGTCTCTTAAAGAACATGAAAACTGACCTTACCCCATCTCCCAGAGCTGGTCCCTGCAGAACACAGATGAAGTACATTGAAAGGGACTTTTCTTTTGCCGCTGAAAAAATGTGGGAAAGAAAACAATTATTCTCCAGCTGTAGGAGGGGAAAAAAAGGGGAGGGGGGGCCTGGATGAAACATCAGGTCCTGGATGAAGGTCCTGGATGAAACATCAGGTATTCGAAACCTATTATTCCTTTTATAAGCTGAAGTATTTTGTCTGGCAACAATGGGAGGACTGGCAAAAACATCTTGTGCTTCAGACCTTACTGGCTCTCCCAGTGATTCGCCAGGGAGGACAGAGTTTAGCAGTTTCTTTATACCAACTCAGTTGCTTTAGTTCTCATTCTGCCAACTGGAGCAGAGACCGGGGCCTGCACGGCATGAAGGTTACATGTTTTGTGTTCAGCTAGAAGCAGGGAAAGATCCAAAAGATGGCACGCTGGGGAAAAAAATAGCTCTTGCTAGGAAAACATGTGTATGACTGGTTTCTGCAGGCGTGGTTGGCATTGTTCATGATGGAGATGAATCTGCACTGAAGCCCTGTCTATGTTAGATAAAGGAGATGTGCCACTTTCTTGGTGAAGTCAAAAGCCATTAGAGCAAGTGCTCCTTCCAGACACTTCTACTTTGCCACTATGGGGTGGAACTCACCAGCCCCCGCCAGCCACACCAAGGAGACAATAGGTGTTGATGCTAAAAGGGACTTCCAGGGTGCGTCTACACTTACAAATTAAGTCGACTTAAGGAGGCTTAAATTGACTTAATTTACTCTGCGTCTACACTGGACTTTCCTTAATTTGACTTAAGCTGCTCCTTAAATCGAATTAAGGAAAAATTAGTTCAAATTAATAACACCTCATTTTAATTTGAGTTAGTGCTTAAGTCGACTTTATTAAGTTGTCTTAAGCCAGTGGAGATGTGGAGTAGTGCCTAGGTGGACCTTTTTAAGTCAACTTAAAATGTTAAGTCGACTTAATATGGTCGAAAAGGGGCCACGTCTACACTTGAAAAGTTAAGTCCACTTCTGTTAAGTCGACTTAATAAGGTCCACTTTAAGTCGACTTTACTTTTCAAGTATAGACATAGCCCCAGTGATTTTTGATATGCCAGGCCTATTTTTTTTCCACATGTGGCCTCCAATTTTGTAGGCACAAATACTTTCATCTGCACTTTGTGCCCACAATGAATTCTTAATGCAAATAGTAGCTGCTAGACAGCTGTTTGCACTGAAGTCATTTAGGCTTTTACTTATTGACTTTAAGACCAGATGGGACCATCACGAACATCTAGTCTGACCACCTGCACATCGTAGGCTACAGAACCTCCCCCACCCCACCTATAATAGAGCCATAAACTCTGGCTGAATTACTGAAGTTCTCAAATCATGATTTTAAAACTTCAAATTACAGAGAAGCCACCATTTACTCACATTCATCCTGACAAGTGAGCCAGGCTCTGCTGCAGAGGAAGATGAAACCCCCCCAGAGTCTCTACCAATCTGGCCTGAGGGAAAATTCCTTTCCAACCCCAAATTTGGTGATCAATTAAACCCTGAGCATGCCAGAGAGACCCACCAGCCAAACACATGGGAAAGAATTCTCTGTAGTAACTCAGAGCCCTTTCCCCCCCCCCCCCCCGTAACCTATCTCCAGCCTTTGAACGCAATCTCATCGTGGCATCCCCTTCATAAACTTACCAAGCTGTCTTAAAACAAGATGGGGTTTTTGGCGTCAGGGTTAGTCTACACCTAAAACTCACCACTGTAAGTGCTGTCCTGTAGCTGTGTTATGTCAACAGGAGAGCTCCCCCCACCGACATAGCGCTTTCTGCAGAAGTGTTTAGGCTGGCAAAACCTACGGTGCTTAGCGGGATGTTTTCCCCACCTCTGAGGGACAAAAGTTTTACCAGGATGAGTGTCAGTGTGGGCAAGGCCTTACAAAGGCTGTTCCAGAGCTTTGCTCCTCTGGTGGTTAGAACCACCGTCTAATTTCAAGCCGAACACTTTCAACACAGTCACTTTGGTAGGAGTGGCTGGTGCTCAGCACTTTGCAGGATTGGGGCCACCGGCCCTGATCCAGTCTCCATCGATGGGAGTCTTTCCATTGACTTCAGCAGGCGTTGGATCAGTCTCACGGGACAGAGCCCTAAGTGACAGAAATCTGCTTCACCTGGTGGAGGAACTGGCCACATAATCTAACACTCACTAGTCCACAGTATGAGACAGCGATTCATGTACAGGACTGGATTAAGGGGCCGAAGTACCCTGGGCCGTCCACTTTTGTGGGTCCTCCTGGCCTGAGCTCCCACCCCATCTGGAGCCTTTGTTCCCCATCACAATGGCCTGGGGGTGGGGTGAGCTGGGGCCGTGGGGCCATAGGCCACAGCTGGACGTGGCCTCTGGCCCAAGGACCCCATTCCCCACCCCACTGGCGTTGTGCTAGCAGGGTCAGATTAGCAGGGCCTTTAGGGGCTGCAGCCCAGGGTCTCCCTTCTGTCCAGGGCCCAGGGCTGCAGCCCCTAAACCCTCTGCATTGATCTGGCCCTCTTCACATAGTATGCTTTAAAAATCTACCAAGTAGTATCTCAATTTCGGGTTATAGAGGAGCTCAAAGAGGTTCCAGTGAATATGGTCAGGCCTCTGGCTCCTGTTCCATGATGGAAGAGCTGTCACTAAATCAGGAACAGAAATGTTGATCTGGCTCCAGGAAATTTTAACAAATGCTAAGTTAAACATAGGCCCCGCACTGACCTTTCTTGCTTTCTGCAGCCGAAAAATGTTTTGTCAGGTTAGAAAATGGGAATTTATGAATCTATAGCCCAGATGTGGCACACGTAAAAACCGTACTCTATTCTTCCAGATGACCTTCACCATAACGACCTGTTGGGGCAATGAGAAGTTACACAATGGATAAGTGCTTTCAGTAGAAGATCCCAGACAACACAAGTGGCTGGCACTTTCTATGATCATACCCAAAGCAAAGGTGGTTGTTTTGGGGGAAACCCATTGTAAACTATTTACTGACCTTAGTGAAGTGAACTTTTGTATATCCTGAAACTGAGCCAAGACCATTAGACGCAGCTAATAAAAGAGCATGGCGTTGGCTGTCAGTTGGTACAACTCTCAGATAAAAAGCTAAATCTGATATGTATTCCATGCAACACAGCACCCAAAATCAGAGAGTCTTAGAAATGGAAGACTGGAAGGGAATGCTAGAGGTTCATAGATTCCAAAGACAGAAGGAACCATTGTGATCTTCTACTTTGACCTCCCATATAACACAGGCCATAGAACTTCCCCAAAATAATTCCTAGAGAATATTTTAGAAAAAAAATTCTAATTTTGATTTAGAAATTGTCAGTGAGAGAGACTCCATCATGTCCCCTGGTATATTGTTCCAATTTCTAATCCTCTCACCGTTAAAAACATTTGTCTGATTCCCAGTGGGAATTGGCTTAACTTCAACTTGCAAGCCATTGGATCACTAAAATGGAAGAGCCCATTATTAAATATTTGTTCCCCATGTGGGACACTTGTAGATTGTAATCGTTACCCCTTATCTTTCTCTTTCTTAAACTAAACAGATCGAGCGCCTTGACTCTGTCATTTGATGGAATGTTTTCTAATCCCTTAATCATTCTCGTGGCTCTTCTCTGAGCCCCCTCCAATGTATCAACATCCTTCTTGGGATGGGGACCCTAAGTGAACACAACATTCCAGCAGCAGTCAGACCACAGCCAATTATAATGGTAGATTACCTCTCTTTTCCTACTCGAAATTCCTCTGTTTATTGCATTCAGCCATTACGCCACAGCATCACACTGGGTGCATCAACACTTGTAAATTAAGTCGACTTAAGCTTGCTTAAGTCGACTTAATTTACTCTGCGTCTACACTACGCTTTCCTTAAGTTGATTTAAGCAGCAGCTTAAGTCGATTTAAGGAAAAATTAAGTCGACTTTATAAAACCTAGTTTAAAGTCAACTTTGCTGGCTAAGTCGACTTTAGAAAGTTCACTTAGCCAGTGTAGACGTGGAGTAGCCCAGTCGACTTAAGGGACTCCAGGGCTTCCCCACTGCCATCCCTGCCAGGGTGGCTGGCACAGCCACAGCCTGGCGTGCCCCCCCAAAGGCCCTGCCAGGGTCCCTGTCCCCCTTTGTCCCATTGTACCCAGGTACAATGGGGCAAAGGCTGAGCCCCCTGGCACTTGGCAAGGGGTGCCCCCCTGCCACCGTGGACCTGTCCCGGTTCACCTAGCCCCTACAAGTCGACCTAAGCGTCCAGAGTGGACACTCTACGTCGATTTTGTAGGGTCCCCTTTAAGTCAACTTTAAATTTAAGTGTGGACATACTAAGTTGACTTAACAAAGTCAACTTAAAGTCGACTTTGTTAAGTTGACTTAGCTAAGTCGACCTAAATTAACAAGTGTAGACATAGCCACTCAGATCTTATGTTCAGTGATTATCCATCATGACCCCCAAATCTTTTTCAGGATCATTGCTTTCCAGTCCCCCATCCAATAAGCATGGCCTACATTTTTTTGTTCCTAGATGTATACGTTTACTTTTAACAATGTCAAAACACATTGTTTGCTTGTGCCAAGCTTTCCAAGTGATCCAGATTGCTCTGAATCAGTGATCTGACCTCTTCATGATTTACCACTACCCCAGCTGTTGTGTCACCTGTAAACTTTATCTGTGCTAATTTTATGTTTTCTTTCAGGACATTGAAAAATGTTAAATAGTCAAGGGTGGAAACAATTCCTGTAGGATCCCACTAGAAACACACTCACTCTATGACGATCGCCTGTTTACAATTATGTTTTGAGACCTATCATTTACTCAGTTTTTAATCCATTGAATGTGTACCATTTTAATTTTATATCATTCTGTTTTTTTAATCCAAGTGTCAAGTGGTACCAAGTCAAATGCTATATGGAAGTCTAAGTATAATCAATCAACACTTTTGCCTTTTTCAACCAGACTTGTAATCTAATAAAAAAGAGAAATCAAGTTATTTTGACAGGATCTGTTTTTCATAAACTTGTGTTGATTTGCATTAACTCTATTACCATCCTTTAATTTTTTAAATTTAATCCCATACTGTCCATTAGCTTGCCCAGGATCAAAGTCATTCTGGCAGGTCTACAATGACTTGGGTCAACCCATTTATCCTTTTCAAATATTGCACATCATTAGCTTTCTTCTGGTTTTGGAGACCTATTGAAAATCAATATTAACAGTGCAACAAAGTCCTCAGCCAATTGTTTTAATACTCTTGAATGGAAGTTGTCTGGACCACCTAATTTAAAAATTGGTTCACTTCCAGAATCTTCTGTCTTCTATCCCCCTTTCCTCATGGGACAGGAAGGCTCTCAGAGAAGATTACTTGAACATTCTTCTTTTTCAGTATGCTTCTGGGTTCCCTGAAGTCATCTACACTTTACAAGATGCCCCATGAAGTAGTGTCATTTTGCTCATACGAGCCATCACTAATGGATCCTTTCCCATCGACTTCTAAAGCCTATCCAATAGGGTGATGTATTGATCCAGGAAGGTAGCACACCATCTTGTCATCTAGTCGAGGGGTTCTCAACCCTGTTAGTGTCGCAACAGCATTGGCAGCCCGCCCAACCATGCGTGACACGGGACACCTTGCTGAAGTTATCCCGCTGCCGAGGCTCCCCCTGCCACCAGCAATTTTGGTGGTGTCTCTTAAGGGACTTCTACTGCTGCAGAGGCAATTTCAGCGGTGGTTCTTTAAAACACAGCTCCCACTGCCAAAAAAAAGAGCTGCCCATCCACTTCCCTCCCACAGCTCACTGAGCCGTAACAACAAAGGTGGATTAAGGGGCCTTGGGCATCTGGGCCTCCATGACCAGTGGAACCACTGCTGGGGGCCCCGCCTCCCTGCCTCGGGCCATGCCCCCCACCGGTGGCCCCTCTCCAGCAGTCGGGGAGCCATGGGCCCAGAGGCTGGTCTCTGCACCGGTCCCTGCTCCAGGCCTGGTCTGGCTGGTCGGCCCCCTGGGAGCAGCAGGGATGATTGATGTGTGGTGTGGCTGGTCTCTGGGCTGGCCCACCCCAAGCCCCCCCAGCACCGGCAGGGTGGAGGGCCCCCAAAATGTGGGGGGCCCTGGGCAAGGGCCCAGTCAGCTCATGCAGCAATCCGCCCCTGAGTAACAACTCCCATGCCACCAGTACAATGCCCCATGGAGGTTTGTTTTGGTGTGGGGCGGGGGTATGTTCAGCAGTGGGGTGAGTATTGCCATTGCACTCTTTTGTGTTGCAACTTTTGTGTTGCAATACAGTGGTTGAAAACCACTGATCTAGTCCATCCCTTTGTGCTAAGGTAGGCCAAGTATACTTAGACAATCCCTCACAGGCGTTTGTCTCCTTTGTTCTGAACAGCTACCAAAGATGTGGATTCTTCAACCCCCCTGTTCCAGGGCATGACTATATAGTTAGAAAGTTTTTCCTAATATCAAAAATCGCTCTTGCTGCAAATTAAGTCAACTACTTTTTGTTCTACCTTCAGTGGACATGAAGAACAAGTGATCATCACCCTCTTTACAATAATATTTGACAGCCTTTCATTGTACTGTACCTTTTATCCAGTCAATCTGGCTAATCGGGAAGAATTCTTAATTGTAGATACTGGCTTTCCAGACAAAAATTGCCAGAAAGTGTCCTGAAGGACTGAATACATACACTAAGGGTGAACCACTGGCCTGATTGAGGTCAATAGCAATTTTGCTGTTGACTTTAATGGGCCCAGGATTTCATTTTTCATATATAAAAGGATTATTTAGATACATATTTGTGGAGACAAAATCTATTTCTTCCTTAGGTTATTGCATTATTGTGACATGTATTCTCCAAGGGGTGCATCTACACTGGCACCTTAGGTTGACCTAAGGATGCTTAAGTCGACCTACAGAACTCTGGGTGCGTCTACACTTGTAAATTAAGTCGACTTAATTTACTCTGCATCTACACTACACTTTCCTTAAGTTGACTTAAGCAAGCTGCTTAAGTCGACTTAAGGAAAATTAAGTCGACTTTATTAAATCTCATTTAAAGTCGACTTTAGGTTTACGTCGACTTTCTAAAGTTGTCTTAAGCCAGTGTAGACGTGGAGTAGCCCTAAGTTGACTCTAAGTCGACTTAGGGCTCTCCAGGACTCCCCCACTGCCCTCCCTGCCAGGGGGCTGGCACAGGGAGAGCCTGGCATGCCCCCCCACAGGGCAGGGCAGAGCCCTGGCAACCCTGCCTCTATGCCCTGCCAGTGTCCCTGTCCCCCTTTGCCCCATTGTACCCAGGTACAATTGAGCAAAGGCTGAGCTCTCTGGCACTTGGCAAGGGGTGCCCCCCCGCTACCGTGGACCTGTCTAAGGTCCCCCTAGCCCTTAGAAGTCGACCTAGGCGTCCAGTGTGGATGCTCTAGGTCAACTTTGTAAGTTCCCCCGCTAAGTCGACTTTAAATTTAGGTGTGTACATGCTACGTTGACCTAAATTTACAAGTGTAGACATAGCCTCTGTGTCCACACTGGGTGCTTGTTAAGTCAACTTAAGCACTTCCTTAAGTTGACTTAATAAGACCACCTCTGAAGGTTGACTGAAGGCTTAAGTTGACCTTATTAAGTTGACTTAAGGCCAGTGTAGACAGATATGTCTACACTGCAGGCTCTGTTAAGTTGACTTAGCAAGGTCGACTTAAGTCGACTTTAAGTGTAGATGCTCCGCTAAGTCGATTTAACAAGGTCGACTTTAAGTCGACTTAAAGTCGACCTTGTTAAGTCGACTTAACAGAGTTGACTTAACAAATGTAGACATGGAGCCATTTTATGGGGTCATAGTCATATCATCTTGAGCTGGGACTTTACCAGCTGTCGCAAGGTAGACATACTGGAAAAGGAAGTAGCCGGATGGCAGCCCACAAGACGCACTAAAAAATGAGCATGGTGGAATTCCTACTCGATCAATAAAAAAGTCTCAAGTTAGTTGCTTACCAGACTGGTTTCCAGACCTGCTATGGGTCCCAGTAAACAAGAGGTGCATGATTAAATCATATAGGGCTCTAAAAATTAACCCTGGCATGACGACCTCGCTTACAAATGGTAGAAACATGACTTCAAATGAGGAATATGTCTCTCCTTTTCCTTTGCATCTGATGAAATGGGTTGCAGTCCACGACAGCTTATGCTCAAAGAAATTTGTTAGCCTTTACGGTACCACAGGATTCTCGGAGAGAAACAAGTTAGAGAGCAATAAGTTTCTGTGTTGGGCCAGAATCAAGATCTCTCAGCATGGAGTAGCCCTTTGTGGACTCTCGTCCCATTTTAGATACACAGAATCCAGGGCTTAATTTAGTTTATACAACACCAAGCAGAGAGCAGGCCCACGCTGTAACCAAACCCCCGCAGTCTTTTTTCCATGAAAGAAAAAGAAACAAACAAGGATTTAAAAAAGACATAAACATTGTTCAGATGCCTGAAGATGATGACAGAGGCCTTTCCGGGCCACGGGTGGGGAGGCAACTCGTCTTTAACTACTATGCCAGGCACTGGAGCAGAATTTGTTTTGACGAGGTACACGTTGTACTCAAGCAGGAAAATTCAGACGGGAACCTAAATCTGACTCGGCTATAACATGTACATCCTTCTGTGCTCTCCCTGTGGTGTGTTCTTCGCATTGTATGTTCAAAATGGGATGTTGGGCACCCATGTTCTCGCTGTAGCATTTGAGTGTTTCACAGACATGAAGAAATTTCTTCTCACAACTCTCTCTGAGGCAGGGGGGGATTTATTCTCTCCATTTCCAAAAGGAAGAATGAAAGCCAATGTTAATTTCTGCTAATTTCAGTTGACATGCATAAGGGATGGCTTTCAGAGCACTTCCTATGTTCCAAGTCCAGCCTGTTTACTTCCTTGAGTGCTTGGCATTTCTAACCCAGGCATCTCAGGTCAGAAACCCAGAAAAGGAAACACGCTTAAGTAGGGCCATCTCGTAAAGAGTTGGTTTAAGTGACTTTCTCAGCATCACACAGGAACTCTGCAGCAGGGACAGAGAGAGACTCCAGTTCCACAGGGTGGTTTTCATGGAGGACTATGGTGTAACACACTGAAGCCTTCATTCAAGACTTTCCTAACTTCTGAGTGCATGTAATTAAAATTACAGCTACACCAATCAAAATTAGGGTTCTGTTACACTAGGCCCTGTTCAGACACAGAGCGCTATACACTCCCTTCCCCAAAAAGCTGATACTCTCAACAGAGAATGCAAAGGGGGGAAGAAGAAATGGATGCATAGGCCTGCCCAGTGTCGCACAACAGATCAGTAGGGGTGCATCTACACTTACAAATTAAGTTGACTTAAGGATCTGGTTTTAATTCGAACTAGTGCTTAAGTCGACTTTATTAAGTCGCCTTAAGCCAGTGGAGACGGGGATTAGCGCCTTGGTGGAGCTTATTAAGTCAACTTAAAACGTTAAGTCGACTTAATAAGGTCAAAAAGGGGCCACGTCTACACTTGAAAAGTTAAGTTGACTTTTGTTAAGTCCACTTAATAGGGTCCATTTCAAGTCGACTTAAAGTTGACCTTAGTAAGTAGACTTCATAAAGTCGACCTAACTTTTCAAGTATAGACGTAGCCTAACAGAGCTAGGAATGGAAGCCAGGTTTTCTGAGCTACAGTCCACAGTGCATCCAAGGGTGCTAAGAAGGAAGTTGGTGATGGGGTGCAAGTCATTGCCCACTATCTTTGAAAACTCATGGTGATTGGGAAAGGTCCCGAATGATTGGAAAAACAGGCAAATACAGTGCCCATCTTGAAAAAAGGGAAGAAGGAGGATTCGGGGAACTACAGACTAGTTAGCCTCATCTCAGTCCCCAGAAAAATGATGGAGCAGGTCCTCAAGGATCCATTTTGAGGCACTTGGAAGAGATGAAGGGATCAGGAGCAGTTAGCATGGATTCACTAAGGGCTAGTCATGCCTGACCAACCTGATTGCCTTCTATGATGAGATGACTGGCTCTGCGGATGTGGGGAAAGTGGTGGATGTGATATACCATTTTAGCAAAGCTTTTGATATGGTCTCCCACAGTATTCTTATCAGCAAGTTAAAGAAGTATGGGTTGGATTAATGGACTATAAGGTGGATAAAAATCTGGCTAGATCACCAGGTTCAATGGGTAGTGATCAACAGCTCAATGTTTAGTTGACAGCTGGTAAAAAACAGAGTGCCCCAAGAGTCAGTGCTGGGGCTACTTTTCTTCAACATTTTCATTAAGAATCTGGAGGGTGGGATGAAGTTTGCAGATGACCCTAAGCTGCGGGGAGTGGTAGATATGCTGGAGGGAAGGGATAGGATACAGAATGACCTAGACAAATTGGAGGATTGGGCCAAAAGAAATCTGATGAGGTTCAACAAGGACAAGTGCCAAGTCCGGAACTTAGGACAGAAGAATCCCATGCACTGCTACAGACTGAGTTCCAGCTAGTCAGGCAGCAGTTCATCTGAAAAGGATCTGGGGTTTACGGCGGACAAGAAGCTGGATATGACTCAACAATGTGCCCTTATTGCCAAGATGGCTAATGGCGTATTGGGCTGCATTAGTAGGAGTATTGCCAGAAGATGGAGAGAAGTGATTACTCCCCTCTATTTGCACTGGTGAGGCCACATTTGGAGTATTGTGTCCAGTTTTGGGCCCCTCACAACAGAAAGGATGTGGACAAATTGGAAAAAGTCCAGTGGAGGGCAAAGAAAAAGACTAGGGGGCTGGTGACTTATGAGGAGAAGCTGAGGGACCTGGGCTTGTTTAGTCTGTAGAAGAGAAGAGGGAGGAGGGATTTCATATCAGCCTTTAACTAGCTGAAGGGGGTCCCAGGGAGGATGGAGCCAGGCTGTTCTCAGTGGTGGCAGACGACAGAACTAGGAGCAATGGTCTCAGGTTGGAGTGGGTCAGGATTGGATATTAGGAAAATCTTTTTCCCAGGAGGGTGGAGAAGCACTGGAAGGGGTTACCTGGGAAGATGGTGGAATCGCCATCCTTAGAGGTTCTAAGGCCTGGCATGACAAAGCCCTGGCTGGGATGATTTAGTCGGGGTTGGTCCTGCTTTGGGCAGGGTTTGGACTAGATATCTCCTGAGGTCCCTTCCAGTCCTCATCTTCTATGATTCTATGCCTCAGCCCCTGAACCAGAGCACCTACTACTACTTGATTGTCAGTAGGGATTTACTACCTGCTCCTCACAGTAGTAACGTATGCTGTTGCATATTGTGCTGCCTCCTCTGTGCAAAGATGTTTTCTTTAGTTAATTAGCAACTTCATGTGCCCAAGCTCCTAATGCCTGAAGCTGTCTGAACAGGTACAAGCAAACAAACCCCACCAAGCCAAGTCATTTCTCAGATTCCCAGCCTGATTGATGAGTATCTCTGGACAGCTGCTGCTGAGCTTTCTGCTGGGAAGAGTGTGAACTTGCAGAAAGGCAAGAGGATTTGGCTCTCCCATTTTGTTCTGTCTTTTGTCACTCAGCACTCAAGGTAACACCGATCTCTAGCCAAGGAACATATTGTAATAACTGCCCACAGACACCAGCCCTGCAGCTTGGCACCTTGTTGGTTGAACAATGTGTTGAAATAAACTCGAACTTTCCTTAAACACTGGGATTGAAATACAGGCTCTCTGGCCCGCTTGGAGTAGACTCTTTGGAAAGCAGAACAGCGCTGTGCAAGAACTGAAGCTTTCTAGTCTTTGTTGGCTTCCATAAACACAGGCAGAGGCAGAGTAACCCCTCATGACTACAGGTGGCATGCTGTCACCCCCAAGTGAAAGAACTGCTTAGTCGTCAGAGTTAAAGAAAGTCATAAAACATGGCGAGGCTGGTAGCTGACCCCCGCAGCTTGCATTCTGGTGGTTTGCTTTCTTTTCTCATCTCTACCACTAACTCACCACAGCCTTGTGTTTCCAAACAAACCTTAAAACATGTTAACTAACCCTAATGGAGACAGGGCAATTTATATTTTAAGCAGGCAGGGGTAACCCCTAGGAAGGAAGTTCTAAGAGAGTAGAACCATATGATCCTTTCACACTAAACTGTATCCTTCTCATTCGTCATCTTTGCTACCCTGAGCCACTGGGCCACACCCTAGATGCTGCATTTCTGGGCAGGGACCTTGTCTTTTTAATTTGTCCAGTAAAGTTCCATGCACATTTGTTGTGGAATCTCATCATTAAAAATTTTTAAGAGCAGGTCAGACATGCACCTGTCAGGGATGGTTTAAGAGAGTGTTTGGTCCTGGCATGAATGCAGGGGACTGGACTCGATGACCTCTCATGGTCCCTTCCAGTTTCTATGGGTATGTCTACACTAGAAAAGCTAACAAAGTCGACTTAAAGTCGATTTTGTTAAGTCGACTTAGAGAACCTACACTAGAAACTTAAGTCGACTGCCTTATAGGCAGGTGTTAGGTCAACGGAGAGCCAGGGCTCTGAAGGGGAGACCCACGGCTCCCTTCTCCCCAGGGAGCCATGGCTCTCTTCTCTCCAGCCCATCCCCTGGCCAATTAGGTCAACTTAGGGCTTTAAGTCGACTTAGGGCATCCAGGGCCATCCTTGGGGTAGGAGGGGTGAATGGGGTGATTGCCCCAGGCCCTGCGGTTATGTGGACCCTGTGATGTCCCACTCCCAGTGGGGTAGTGCGGGGCTCGCGCTGCAGCCCCCCCATGGCCATGCTTCGCCCTGCGAGCCGAAGGCAGCGGGGTTGGGTGAGAGCGCTTCGCCTGGCCCACAGGGGTGAGGCAGGTGCGTGGGGCCCAGGCTGGGGCAGGGGCCGGGCCAGGTCAGGTCCCTGGCTGGGGCCAGCCCAGCTCCCAGTGGTGGCCATAGATCCCCAGCTGCGGCTGGGGGCCAGCAGCATCAGTCGGGGCCAGCTTCCAGCGGCGGCCTGGAGTCCCCAGTGGCAGTCCCAGCCAGAGCCTCGGACGGGGCCAGCTCCTGGCACCAGCGGCGGCCTGGGGGCAATGATTGGGGCACCAGCAGCAGCGTCCTCGACTGGGGCCACCCAGGCCAGCTCCCGGTGGCTGCCCCGGGGTTGGCTGGTCTCCCTGCTGGCAGGCAGCCTTGTGCTCTGGGTTGGGGGCTGGGGTCAGGGATGACTCTCAACCAGCAGGCGGCCTCGTGGTCCAGGCTGGGGCCCAGTCCCTGGGGGGGTGACTGGGATCTCTGGGGGAGCGGAGTGGGCCGGTCCACCGCCACGCTCCCCTCCAGCATGGGGAGGGGGAGCAGGGCGGAGGTCTTGCCTAGGCCGATTGGCCCTAGGCCCTGCTTTCCCCAAGGGGTGGCCCTGATGGCATCCACGCTGCTTTTAAGTTGACTTAATAAGGTCGACTTAGGCCTTAAATAGACCTAACCAGTTGGAGTTATTAAGTCGACTTAAGGAAGTGCTTAAGTCGACTTAATGAAAGCCATGTGTGGACGTGGCGTTCTATAGGTCGACTTAAGCATCCTTAAGTTGACCTAAATTGCAAATGTAGACACACCCCATGATTCTATGATTCTATGCTGTGCGCCGTACAGCTAACTCCAAGGTGAAAATACAGTTAATTTGTGGCAAGAAAAGCCTTTGGGTTATCAATACCTATGAACACAACTCCTAATGTCAGCCCAGATGGAATTTAGTAATGCAGGGAAAGAACAACTGATGTTCTTATTCCACATCCATCTGTGATGACTCCAGTTGCTTTATTCTATGATTCAGAGTTTCCGTGTGATCCTGTAATGATCCAACTCATTCTCCTTGATGGACCCTGGTTTGTGTTTTTGGCCAACCTTTCTCCTGAATAGAAGCATATGTTGTGCACAAACCTGGTCGTCTTATCTGTCTCTCTTGAGCCTTTGGTAGGTTTTTATTAGTAGTGGAAGCAAATATCCAAGTTATTTTAAATAACTGAAGCTGGCTCATATTTAGTATCTCAACGGTTGCATCTGCAATCCACTAAATGCACATTGAAGATAATGGAAAAACTCCCGCTAACTTCAGTAAGGCCAGATTTCAACCCATTATGTGTCATGTTTTGTAGATCTCATCTTAAGACTCATGGCTCAGACATGGGTTATGGGCCCAATTCTGTCATGCTACTCAAGGTTCTTACTCTATTAATCAATGCACTGAAATCATTCAGGGCTCCGGAACAATATTTTGGGGAACAGCACCAACCTCACTATGGCTGCGTTTACACTGGTAAATTAAGTCGACTTAAGCTTGGCTTAAGTCGACTTAATTTGCCCTGCGTCTACACTACACTCTGCTTAAGTCGACTTAAGCAACTTGCTTAAGTCGACTTAAGGAAAATAAAGTTGACTTAAGGAAAATTAAGTCGACTTTATTAAACCTCCTTTCTACTTGACCTAAGGCTTAATTCGACTTTTTAAAGTCGAATTAAGCCAGTGTAGCCCTGGGGTAGCCCTAAATTGGTCCCAGGGAGTGACCTGATGAGCCATTAAGGACATAAGGAATACAAACATTGTGTCCTTAATAGCTCATCAGTTTACTCCCTGGGCCCATTGTAGCTGGAAAATCCCTAAACATTAAGGGCACAATGGTTTGACACACCCCGCCTCTCTCAGCCATTTCACTAAAATAACATAAATTAAAGTATAGATAGAACACCATATTCCTAACTTCTAATTGAAATAGAATTCCTGGACATAAACTATATAATCATTCCCAGCAAACTACTACCTTTCTATTGATACCAAACATGACATAGCTCCTATGGATTATAGCATTTATGAGATATCCATTGAAAATAATATCATAAATGCTTCCCTAAATCCAGACAGTGTCACACACAGGGCTCTGCCTTGCCAGGGTCCCTGTCCCCCTTTGCCCCATTGCACACAAGAGGTGCCCCCCCTGCCACCGTGGACCTGCCCAAGGTCCCCCTAGCCCCATAAAGTCGACCTAGAGCATCCAGTGTGGACGCTCTAGGTCGACTTTGTAAGTTCCCTTTTAAGTCAACTTTAATTTTAAGACAACAGAGTCTTGTGGCACTTTTAAAGACTAACAGATTTATTA
>ML686071.1:265921-290279 GCA_007922175.1 Pelusios castaneus
TAATAAATCTGTTAGTCTTTAAAAGTGCCACAAGACTCTGTTGTCTTTCTACAATAGACTAACACGGCTACCCCTTTGGAATTTAATTTTAAGTGTAGACTCACTAAGTCGACTTAAAAGTGCAAGTGTAGACATAGCCTATGAAGGTTTCCTAACATTTCACCATCATAAAAATCATTCCAACCATTTCTTTGAAGAGCTGGTTTGTAGCAGGAATTCTAAATCTAGCAGGAGATTACATATTGCTGAGGCAATTTTAATTCTGGCACTTCCTAACTTTTGACTGCTTGACTTTGCAACCCAAACAACATTCTTTTAACATAGTATTTTTGTATGTGACAGATTAATATTATTTATTGTGATTATGATGGTAGTGCCTAAGGACCAACAATTAAGGGGGTCCTCTTGTTCTATGTACTGTATAGACACAGGCTAGTAGGCCTTCAAAAAGCCAATAATTTCGTAACTAGATTAGATAGTAACTGTTGCCCTCAATGGGGTCACGTGGGGTGGAATTCCAGACAGAAATGGATCCTTTGCATTTATGTGAAGAAAATGTTGCATAGTTTGCAGAAATTCTGGATGTGTTGATCCCATTGGATTGTTGAATGCAAGACCATTCATAGCTCCTTATGCACTAATCCAGGGGTCTCAAACATGTGGCCCGCGGCTCACAAATTCCTGCGGCCCGCAACGACACCTGGAATTTGTAAAATAATTATAATTTATAATGTAAAAATTTTAAGTGTTTTTATTTGCTTACTCTTTGTCTTTCTGATGATACTGCCATCTTGACTTTTAATAGCATACTATATTATATTACTCTTCATTTTTTAAAATTTTTGACTATACTTTTGTATCACTGTATGAAAAGGTTTCAGTGATGCAGCCCAGGTCGGAACATGCTCACCTTTTGGGGAAGTTCAGGTGGGAGCCAAACTCTGCCATAGGGTTGAGCAGAACATACAACCCAGCCCCTCATTGAATTTTGAGCAAGCCTGGGACAAGTTGGCTTTATCTGACTGAGAGGGTCTGCAGCTTCTCTACCCAAGGACTGTGGGTCACTCCCCTATGCATGATTCTCTATCTCCATTAGCTTTAAACTGGGTTTATTCTAGAGTTACTCTACACCTGGTTTTTCCCGGATATGTCCTCCTTTTCAGACAGTAAATCTCCCTCTAGCCAGGGAGCCCCCCATCGTCCTCTCTCTGGGGTATCCTCTTTTTCGAAAGTTCAAATATGGTAACCCTGGCGCCGAGGTCAGTGCTGAGGATGGGGGAAGGGACCTCTCCTTTCAAGTCATTATTTACAAAGCAAGGCCTCTGAAGGGATTAGTTGATGAAAAATAGAGGCCATTCCTGCTGCCAAGGTCCGGCCTTTCTGTTTGAGCGATGACTTGTTCTTCGGTCGACGTTACATTTATCAAATATGTCATCGCCCTTCGCTCGGAGAGTCTCTCTGTGCCGAGGAGCCTGGCGTGCTGAGCCCTTCTGGGCTCTTGATGGATGGGAAAACACATCTCCCATGCCAGCTGGGAGGCATGGGAGCTTAAATCACTAGCAGACAGCACGCAACGCCACACACATTCGCCATGCATGGCCTCCCGTCACTGGAAGCGTACAAATCAAAACAAGCCCCTGCCCCAGCCAGCTTGTTACAGAGAATGACACTGGGCTCAAGGAAGGTCATGTACAAAGGAAAGGCCAATTTCTGGACATTAGGCTATGTCTACACTTGTAATTTTAAGTCCACTTAGTGAGTCTACACTTAAAATTAAAGTCGACTTTGGGGGGAACTTACAAAGTCGACCTAGAGCGTCCACACCGGCCACCTAGGTTGACTTCTAGGGGCTAGGGGGACCTATGGTGGGGGGGGCACTCCTTGCCCACTGCCAGGGGGCTCAGCCTTTGCCCCATTGTACCTAGGTACAATGGGGTAAAGGGGGTCAGGGACCCTGGCAGGGCATAGGGGCAGGGTGGGCAGGGCTCTGCCCTGCCCTGTGGGGAGGCATGCCAGGCTCCCCCTGTGGCCCCCCCAGCAGGGAGGGCATTGGTGTAGTCCTGGGGTAACCCTAAGTCAACTTAGGGCTACCCCACATCTACACTGGCTTAAGTTGACTCTAGGGAGTCTACTTAAGCATTAAGTCGAATTAAAATGAGGTGTTATAAAGTCGACTTTATTTTCCTTAAGTCGACTTAAGGAAACTGTAGTGTAGACACAGGGTAAATTAAGTCGATTTAAGCAAGCTTAAGTCGACTTAGTTTACAAGTGTAAATGCAGCCTTAGTGAGGGAGCGTGTGAGGAATGCGGCCTCCCCAGATCTTTGCCTAAGCTCTTCCTCACCCAGTGGGAAGAGGACGGGAAAAGCCAGGTAGCAGTGAGCAAAGCCTCTCCAAACTGCTATGTGCGGCTGAGTTCTCCCTTCACACTGTACCTAGATCCCGACCCTAGAGCAGGCGAAAACAATGGTGGAGGGACAGCGTTGTGGTTTAATTACCAGCTAGGGAAAGCTGGGATCAAGTTCTGGTTCTGCTGCGGTCTCAGCCGCTTGTCCTGTCTCCACTCTCTGTAGAGTATAAAGTTTTGGGGGCCAAGCGCCGTCTTTCTACGGGTCGGCAGAGCAGTGTGGCCTGGTCCTCGTCTCAGCTGGGGCCTGCTCATGTTATTCTGACACAAATAATGGCCACCCTCTTAATGCTAGTGCTTCTGAGAAAGGCAGTGCCCCCCTGTATCAAGTGGAGAGGGGAAGGTAGCTTCTTCCTGACTCCAGCCGGCCGGTGTAATCTTGTGTTGCTGGCAGCAAATCCAGTTCTCTAGGGATTCTTTCTGAGAACCTGACTGCCAGCTCAAGCCCCTCCTCATTTTCCCACCCCCCCAGAAACCATGGGTCTCTTGTCCGATGGCTCAGACTCAGTCCTGGGGTTTCAGTGCAAGTGTCCAAATAAGACAACCTTCCCCCACCTCACTGTGCATGGTCCAGGCTTAGCAGAGCCCAGAGGTCAGGCAGGTCCAGCTGCAGTTTCTACAGGCCGCATTGCCTGGTCTGTTCCAGGGTCTCTGCCACCTAACCTAGCTCTAGTGGCTGCAGCTTCATCCATAGCTGGGGGAGAGGCCCTCCCTGAAGTGCCTCAGCTATGCCACTGGCCTTTGAATCCTTGGCAAAAGCTTCCTGCGATCGATCTGCCCCCCTTAAAGCTGCCTCGCTGCAAAGGCTGCAGAAAAGAGTCACTGCCATATAAAACCCTGTTGCCTTCTTCCTTTCTGGCATGTGCCCCAGATCCACAAGCCACTGGTGGATGACAGAGGCTTTGGTAAGGATGACCTCTTGCTCCAGGGACAGCTGTCCCACAGGTCTTCCCTTTTTGTGTCCAGACATGTATAATAGTGTCGTCCCCCTCCCCAGAGTCAGAACTTCTCCGCAGTGTCCTTACGCTGTTATGGAAGTGAACAAATTCACTCGGCAGGTGCCGAGAAGAGCTCGTGGGATGATCAGGGAAATGGAGAACCTCTCTTGTGGGGAGACAGGGAAGAGCTGGGTTCTATTCTGCCTAACATCTGCAGCGTGGAATGTGGGCCACTGGCTTGGATTATCGCACTTAATCGTTTCCCCACCATTGCAGGAGCCTTTGCTGCCTGTGGCACATAATGGTTTGGCCTCCTGTGGGCTGCACTACTTGGGTCTAACTCTGGAAGTTGGGTTTAATGGGCAGGTGCTGGCTGGGATAGGTGGCCTGTGATACACAGGAGGCCAGACTAGATCAGAGGTGGGCAAACTACGGCCTGTGAGCCATATCTGGCCCTCAAGCTCCTGTCCTTCAGCCCGCCACCTTATGGCCACGCCTCCCACCAGCTCCAGTGGTGGCTTGTGTCGTGGCCAGAGCTGGGAGGGAGGGGCAGCAGCAACTCATGCTGGGGCCAGAGTGCTGCTGGTGGTGTGAGTCGCTGCTGGACCTGGGAAGGCGAGGGAGAGCGGCAACAGCGCTCTGGACGTGGTGCGAGCTGCCAGTGAAACTGGGAGGGGGGAGAGTGGAGCCCAGCTCCACCCCTTTTTCTGGGGAGGGAGGGCTAGCCACACCGCCTCCACGCCCCAACCCTCCCTCCGCCTGGCTCGTGGCCCACTATGAGTGGCCATACAGCACAAGTGGCCCTTAGGCCAGAAATGTTGCCCACCCCTGGACTAGATGGTCTAGTGGTTCCTGCTGGCCTTAAACTCTACAGCTGTAGCGGAAATGCAAATGAGGCCTGGCTCATTGAGACATTTCTCTTTGATCTCCAATAGGGAGCAAGAAAAAGCTCCTTCCCCATGGAGCTTCTGGCCATTCTCGTTCCAGGGGGGTCGCTGTGTTAGGCTGTGTATAGTAAAAACAGCGAAAGTCCTGTAGCACCGTAAAGACTAACACATTTTTTCAGGCACAAGCTTTCATGGGCTGCAACCCACTTTGTCAGGTGCAACTTAAAGGTTGTCTTTAAGCCAGGTGCGGCAGGACTTTCATTGTTTGTGTCCATTCTCAAGCAGCTCTGGGCGGCTCTTCTCCATGTTTTCCAAAGGTGGTCAATAGCGAGTTCTCTACGGGTTCAAGCCACAGGTCTTCCATAATGAGAGATACCAGACTGGCCATGGTGTAACCCAGCCAATGCCTCTGACAATGAATTGGTGTGTGGCAACTCCTTCAGGCACTAAGCATTTTGCAGTTGGGTCTCCCATTTGCCTTTGCTTAGCAAAACAAACACACTGGGTTTTGAATCCAGAGTGAAACTGGTCCACCAAAAACCACAGCCTTCCCGGTGAGCTGCATCAGAGCCGAGAAGAGGTTTAAAAGATTACCTGAGCCCCGTGATGGAACTAGCATCAAATAGAGGAATGTTCAGCCGAAGCATGGACGTGTTCCATGGAAAGAAGATGCTGCGAAAGTTGTGAAATTGTTTTATTGCTCGAATTAAGATAACCTCATTGAAACTGAATTCTTGGAATTTGGGGTCTTGGCACATGGAATCCACTGGAGATGTCCTGGTGTGCTGCACGACACATTATTTTACTGCACTGTTAGGAGGTATCATGCCTGTGTCCTTGCCAGCCGGACAAAGCTGTCATTTCCAAGTTCACTGCCTTCCAAGTAAACAATGGCAGTCAGTTACTGCCGGCTGCTGCAATGGGTCATGCCAGGATTGCATAGGATGAGATTCACCCCGTCCAGTAAGCCAGGCCCAGGCCTTTGTGTACTGATGCCACCTATGGATACTGAAGCTGGACCACTGCAACTAAAACTTCTAGTGTGTCAGCAAAGAGATTGGCTCCATTAGCAGGTAGAGACAGTAGCAGATTCACAAATGTTTGCCCGTGGCATAGCCACTAGAGGGGGACAAAGACCTCCCGACTAGTATTCGCTATAGATCCTAAGGAGATGAATTTAACCCCCATACTTCTAATCCTGCATTGACTCAGCTCACTATATTTTTCCCTGCGGATACAACCCTGTGGCAGTGGCATCCACAGCATTTAACATGTCTATCCACTTTATTTATCCTGTTCCTGTTTTAAATTGCCTTGTTCTTGGGCTAGGGGCCAGGGTAAAGAGGAGAGGGCCAGGTGGCCTTCTCTGTAGCATTACTTATTTAAATATTGTGGGCTATATGCTGACCTCAGTTCCACTGATGTAAATCCAGAGTAACTCTGTGGACTCCAGACAGTGCTCAGATATTTTTCTATATGTCTTGCTTTCCTAGAAATAGTGACGAGCCAGAGGAAGCATGGCCTGGTGAACAGAGCCCTGACCAGGGGTCAGTTTACCTGGGCTTCAATCCTGTCTCTGCCACTTGGGTGAATCATTTCACCTCTCTGTAAAATGGGGTTAATGACACATCCCTCCACTGTAAAGTGCACTGAGCTCTATTTATAATATTTGACTGGCCCCCATCACACAATGTCTAAGCATTACCCAATTTTTAATGCATTTATCCTCACAACAATAGTAGGGCTATTATCCCCATTGAACAGTTGGGGGCTGAGCAGCTACGGGACTTGCCCAGGGTCATAGAGAGAGTCAGTGGTGAAAGAGGGAATTGAAGTCAGGTCTACTATGTCCCAAGCTAGATCCCTAGCCACTGGGTGATGTAAGAGGGCACAGGCTGACCTCAGGATGCAAATACCGGGTGGTGATTGTCTCTTTAATCTCTCCTTATTGGGATGTAGCACCTAATGGTGAGCACAGAGAGCTTTCAACAAGTCACAGAGGGGTAGCCGTGTTATTCAGTATACAGCAAAAAATGAGAGTCCTGTAGCACCTTAAAGACCAACAAATTTCTTCGGGCATAAGCTCTCGTGGGCTCCAACCCACTTTGTTAGATGCAGCTTATGCCTAAAGAAATTTGTTAGTCTTTAAGGTGCCACAGGATTCTCGTTTTTTCAACAAGTCAGTTAGTCAAAAATCCAACCCCCTTTAAGTTGGGAACCCCAGCCACCAAGAGCCGGCACTCATGCTCTGTTGATTCTCTATACAGGGCAGAGTCACCTCATGGTGCACATTTTCAAGACCCTCCATTGAACTGGCCTGAGGGATCTAAGAGAGTTCATCTCTTGCAATCTCTCTTGGCAGTGACATTCTTCGGGGACTATGAAGCTGTCAACCTCCAGAGTGAAAACAAGAACCCCAGGTTCTCAAGGCAACATACGCCAAGGACTGGGACAGATGGCTGCCCATCTCACAGCTCCCAGCATTCAGTGCTTCAATATGGCTTTCCCAGAGATGCAACTAAAACCCCGCTGTGGAGAGGAGAGATGGACAAGAAGTGAAGGCAAGAAGGAAGAGACTAGGGTGAGTAGAAGAGGCAGAAAAAGGAAACCTACTGGAGGAAAAGAAAAGAATATACCGCTCTGACGGCTTTGAGTGAGGTAGGAAAGTGTTTATTCTATGGGATATACCCAGAATCTATGGTGAGGGGTGCCTTTATTAAGTCTTGCTAGATGGCTGTCTGTCTACACACATACATGCCCTCCCCCATCTCTGTCCTGTGCTCCTTGAGGTCGAAATATTTGAAATTACAGTTGAAATATTCTGCTGCGCCACCCCCGTGTCATTGATTAAAGCGTGTTTGCATTCCCCATTCCAAGCAGGTGACATCACGCCGGGGCAATCTGCGCCGCTGACACTGGTGAATCGATTACTTGGCGGATTGGAGAGAGTCCATCTATGAGGCAGGGCTCAGATGAAAGACTGTGGGGATAGCATAGCTGGGCTATCGGGTGACGAGGAGAGCTGTTTGGGAGGACAGAGAGGCGGGGGAGTGAAAAAGGGGGAAGGGTGGAAAGCAATCTTGACGAGTCAGCCATTGATAAAAAAAATGTGGTCTGGGCAAAAAGATATAGTGGAGATGGGAAGGGAGCAAAAAGTCTTTCGCCGCTCGTTTTCCAGTTTGCTGCTGATCATGATTTATAGGCATTGCTAATTCTTCTCATCTAGGAGGGGTACACGGAAAGCATCGTTAGTCACCATCCAGTTCAGAGAGCTAGAAAGAAAAAAGATCCATTGGGCATATGAAACTGACCGTTTTGTGTCTGGCTGTAATTAGTATGGCCCGGAGCTGGCCAATACAGGTCACAGTGCATGGTTTAGCCAATGAATTTAACCCCCTGTTCTATTGCAAGTGATTTGTGAACAGGGCTTGCTTTTTTTTTGATTTGTTGTTACTTCACAGATCATCTGTGTGAATTAATTTTAGCCTGTGAATCGTAGCCTATTTGCTGTGAGTATTCTCTATTCACAATTCATAATTTGTGTCATTGGCCAGTCACCTATGTTGCTTGTGCACCCTGATTGAATGAATTAACTCCTGCTGCTTCTCCATCAAATGAATTTTTCTGAGTCACATAATGAATTGAATTGTGTCATAAGACAGATTTGCAAACAAGGAGTCCTGGGGCACTTTTAAAGAATAACCTATTTATTGATCGCATGAGATTTTGTGAGAGAAAATCCCGCTTCGTCAGATGCTTTGAAGTGAGATTTTCTCCCACGAAAGTTCATGCGATTAACAAATGTGTTAGTCTTTAAAAGTGAACCAGGACTTCTTGTTTGTTTTGCTGAACTAGACTAACACGGCGACCCCTCTGGAACTTGTCAACATGCAAAACAGATTTGGTGTCTTATTTAAACAAATCTCAGGCCCAAAATTCACATGAGCAAAATGTTCATAAACAGTTTGTAAACGAGGATGGTGTGGACGGGGAGTAACCCTTAAGTCAACTTTATTAAGGCCAGTTAAGTCCACTATGTTAAGTCGACTTAATAAGGTCAACTTTAAGTCGACTTAACAGAGCAACTTTACTTTTTCTAGTGTAGACATACCCTTTGAGGCCCAAATGAGATCAGGGCATTGCTACCATACATACACGAGTGAAGTGCATGGAAATTTTTTAAAAACACTATGATAGAGGATCAAATTAAATGTATTCCCTAAATTAAAAAAAAAATAGAAAGAGGACCAAAAATATTACCATTGCTAAACAACAGAGTAAAAGAGGTAGTTACATGCAAAAAGGCATCCTTTCAAAATTGGAAATCAGATCCTACCAAGAAAAATAGAAAGGAGTATAAACTCTGGCAAGGAAAGAGTAAAATATCATTAGTAAGGCCAAAAAAGAATTTGAAGAGCAACTAGCAAAAGACACAGAGACTAACAGCAAAAAATGTTAGATACATTAGAAGCAAAAAGATTGCCAAACTCTAAAGGAGCACTCAAGGAAGACAAGGCCACTGCGGAGAAATTAAATACATTCTTTGCATCAGTCTTCATTGCAGAGGATGTGAACGAGATTCCCAAACCTGAGACAATAAATGACAGATCTGAGGAACTGTCCGAGACCAAGGAGTCAATAAAGGTGGTTTGGAACGATTTGATAAATTAAACAGTAGTAAGGCACCAGGTCTAGATAGTATTCATGCAAGAGTTCTGAAGGAACTCAACTATGAAACTTTGGAATGACTAATTGTGGGATGTATTTCACTTAAATCAACTTCTGTTCTAGATGAGAATAGCTGGTGTTATGACAGGATTTTTTTTTTAAAAGGCTCCGGAAGGAATCCTGGCAATTACAGGCTGGCAAACTTAACTTCAGAACCAGACAAATTGGTTGAAACTATAGTGAAGAATAGAATTATCAGACATATATGTTGGGGAAAAGTCAATGTGACTTTTGTAAATGGAAATCATGCCTCACTAATCTATTAGTATTCTCTGAGGGCATCAACAAACATGCAGACGGTGGTGACACAGTGGATAGTGTACTTGGACTTTCAGAAAGCTTTTAACAATATATCTCACCAAAGGCTCTGAAGCAAAATAAGGAGTCATAGGATAAGATAGAAGGTCTTCTCCTTGATCAGTGGTTAAAGACAGGATCACTGGTTAAAGACAGGATTTGAAGGGCCAGAGTTCTGAGGCTCCTAAAAATAGAAAAATCTGTCAGAACGCATGTTCTGCCCTGCCTTGGCTGCTGGCAGGTCCTACGCCCCACCATTGTTAATCACAATACTTATTGTGTGATGCAGTGTTTGCTAGTTTGTGACAATAATTGCTGTAGACATAAACGCCATAT
The DNA here is from genome assembly GCA_007922175.1 of Pelusios castaneus. Lineage (NCBI taxonomy): Eukaryota > Metazoa > Chordata > Testudines > Pelomedusidae > Pelusios > Pelusios castaneus. The sequence continues at coordinate 275,514 of ML686071.1, forward strand.
AACATTATAAATATTTTTATGGAGCGATAACCGATGCATGTGGTACTGAGAAGTGGTTGCAAATGCCTACCTGGGCTGGGGGCCTGCACATGCATGAAGGGGGCCCAGACAATACGGGAAGGGGGCCGGGAGATTAGGAGGGTTCCAGGGCCCATCAAATTATACTTTAACCACTGGTTATTAGGGGTATAAAACAGCTTCCAGGTGAAAGGAGATTTAAAGGACAGGGACTTTTCAGCTTGGAAAAGAGGAGAGTAATAGGGGATATGACAAAGTCTATAAAATTATGACCGGTGTGGAGAAAGTGAATAAGGATGTGCAAGAACTGGGGTCACTCAACGATATGAATAGGCAGCAGGTTTAAAACAAACAAACGGAAGTACTTCACAGAGTGTACATCACTTGATGATGCTCTGCTCTGTTCATTCCCTTTGAAGGATCTGGCATTGGCCGTTGTCAGAAGACAGGACACTGAGCTAGATGCACTATTGGTCTGACCAACATGGCCGTTCTTACGTTCTTAGAGTGAGGGGTACTCATTGCCCCGAAGGCTTTATGGTCTGAATAGACTGATAACAGACCATGATCCTATTGAACAGATGACAAATGAAGGTACGGACTTGCCCACAGTCTCAGAGGGGGGGTATGGCACAGCCACACATTGAATCCACAACTCAGGACTTCCAGGCAAATGTTGTCCTCTCTAGAAGATAGAGGCAGACAATATGTGGAGATAATGTTCATGGTGTGGCGTGCAGCACGTGTGTTAGATCCGTCACATGGGGAAGCCATATAGAAAGGAATTGGAAGAAGCATGTTTGCCTCCATGCCTTGGAAGCAGAGACTGAGATCAAGTCCGTCCCGAGCTCACAAACCTGCATGTGTTTTTGCTCGCAGGTGCCATATTGCATCACTTCTCCCCTCTGCCAGCCTGCCGTGCTCTGTGTCAGAAGCCACAGTATTATTCTTGGATTCTGGCCAGTTTCAACACTCTGCCTGCACAGGAGTGGAGAAAACAGGCAGAGACGGAGGGGTAGAATGGGCCACCTGCACGTATCTGGGACAGCAAATCACAGCTGAGCAAGGAGAGTCTTGTGCTAGTGCAGCTGGTGGTGCCTGCTCAGGTTGTCAGCTCTCTTGGGCATAGATCTTGCCCTCTCATTAGCAAAACACCAACCTGCCATGCTGTGGGTACCATGATGTGTGTTTGCTTTAAGTGACTTCTCCTGAAAGCATTGAAACTCGAGGCGGGTTTGGATGGAATCCTTCCTGGTTAAGAGTTTAGGTGCCGAAATCCCACGGTAGAGATAAAGGGAGTTCCCGTTTTACTACTGTACCTGAAACATATGCCAGGTGTGTAGAAAATTCTGAGTCTTCAAAGGAACCTGGCCTGAATTATGGCAATGGGATGAAAGCAGAGAAGTGACCTGATCTCATGTAGCTCTTGCCAGTGACCACCCAGCTGGGATCAGACTTCTTTTCTATATAGGGTTTAATGCCATGCTCCTCACCACAGTATCTCAGCATCTTCCCCTAGTGCAGTAAGCGATGTGACTAACATCGGCCACATCTTCTCCTGGGGGAGGAGGGAAGCTTTGAGGTTCATTTAAACTCAGGAAGTAATTCAGAGGTTCAAAACCACATAAACCATTCCGGGCCCCACAACTCCACCAAGATTTCTCCATTGCTCAATTGTCTAGCTGGAACTTTCCAGAGATGTTCTGAATCTGATTATTTGGTAGGCCCCTTAGGACAGGTCTACTCTGAAATCTCTGCATCGGTGCAGCTGTAGCCTTAAGTGAAGATGCCCCTACACCAATCCAGGAGACCTTCTCCCATTGGCTTAATACTGCTAACTCCCCAGGAGGTGAGAAAAGCTGACACAGCGCTGTCTACACTGGGTGGTTAGGTCAGTATAACTATGTCGCTCGTGGGGGAGTGGATTTCTCACACCCCTGAGTGATGGCGTTATACCAGGACAGGTGTCTGTTGTAGACCTGGCCGTAGGTCTATCCATGTTGTGTAATGACAAAGTGCAATGGGTATTCCCTGCAGACTATGAGGTCTAGAAGGACCTACGTGGGGAGGAGATTTGTGAAAGTGCTCTGTAATGCAGCAGGGAGAGACACAGCAAGACCCAATGGCTGGGAGCAGAAGCGAGACAAATTCTGACCAGGACTATGGAGCAATATTTGAACAGTGAAGGTTGTTAACTGTTAACTTGCCAAGAGACAGGTGGATTCTCCGTCACTTCAATTCATTTAGACTGCTTTTCACGCTAAAAGATCTACTCCTCTCTAGCTCCAAGAGAAGATTTGGTACCGTCTAGATTTAAAATCTGTGACTGTTTGTCTTACTGCTTGTATGGAGAGTGTGTCTTTTGTGCAGGATTTCAAGCTTACTTTCCCTGGGGATCCCTAAGCCCCCTCAGAGGCAGGGACACTCAAACACCCCGCCCCCCAAATGACCATCACATAGTAACTGGACGGACTAAACCATGTGGATTCTGAAGGTTAGTAGAAAGAAATATGCTCAGGATTCTGGAGCGAAGCGGTCTCATTACCCTGCCATGTGCCGTTCTAGCCCTTGGCTTAGCACACAAGGTGTGTGGCTGTTTCTGAAGCTTTTTTGGCCTTTTATAGATGTTTGCACAGTCATTTTAAGAGGAACATTCTGGCATGGCAGGTGTCAAAAGGATTTATGGTGCCAATGAAATGCGCTGAGGTAGTGAAGAGGGTCAGGGGGAAATTCTGGGTAAGGTACAAAGGCTGAAAAACAAAGCAGTAACAACAATGGGCGTCCGCTACAGGCCCCCCGGACTGGCAGGGATCAAGGAAGAAACACATTGCTGGAGCAGCTCTCGGAGAATTACAAAGCAAAGAGACTTGAGTTACCCAGATCTCAACAACCAGAGCAAAACAGGTACCATCAGAGAGCCTCTAAGGTTATCTAGCGGACAGCTTGGTGCAGAAAGTAGAGACCCTCAGGGGAAAAACTGAGGCTTGACAGGAAGAAAAAGGGACACGAACACTTGTGGAGCAAGATGTACCTCTGCTTTCCTCTCTTGTCAGAGCTCTGGCCCCCAAATATCACACTGCTCTGCTCAGGTCCTATTTGAAATGAAGATGGGAGACTAAGGATGGTGTCAGAGCATAAGCCCACTTTGGCCTCTGATTCCCAACAGCAGAAGCGCTTCCTGTGCAAATTACATCATTGATCCAGAGGCCAGAAGCGATCATTATGTTCATCCAGTCTGGCCTCCTGTAGAGCACAGGCCAGAGAATTACCCCGGCATATTTCTGGTTTTCCTGCACACAAAGATCATGCTATGTGGACTCATAGAATCCTAGAAGATGAGTGTTGGAAGGGACCTCAGGAGGGCACCTAGTCCCACCCCTTACTCAAAGCAGGACCAGACTCAACACTTGCCTACATCCCAGTGACACCCTGGCCTTTCTGTCAGGGCTGCAAGCACAGCTGCTCAGAAATCATTTTTCAAGGGAAATTTTGAAAAGTTTCACTTGTTTCCAAATTCACCATATAAAACTTATTGATGAAAAAAACCCAAACCCTGAAAAAATGATGAAGTCCCCCAAATTTTCTCTCCATTTTTTTCTTCCCACACCCTACTTTTTCCACTTTGCTAATGGAAAAGGGGAGGGAGGGCTGGAGAGAAAACCTAAAATGGAAAACATTTCAGTTTTGTGTTGTTTTTATTTTTTTAGAAAGAAAGAAAGTTTTCTGATTGTAATACCAGATTTTGCCAGATTGAAAATGTCCACCCAAGGTTTGATCCGTGGGTGTCTCACCATCAGAGAATGGGGGGTCTAGAACAGCCTCCCCATAGGAGGAGTGAGGGGCAAACAGCCAAGCCAGTTTAAAGATGGAGCTTGATAGATTCCTTTTACAGGATGATATGATGGGGCTGGCTGCAATAGCAGAGATTGTTCTCAATTGCCCAGGATGTCCCTCCCAATCCTATGTTTTATGTCCAGGGGGAATCATTTAATTGACATCAGTGGACTTTGGATCCAGGCCTCAGAACCTGGACTGACATGATTCCCATTGTGTATGTTACAAACCGAGGCACAAATCATCATCAGGGTTTGAATGCGAGATCTTCAACAACAAAAGAATTCATCTTGGCCGCTTCAGCCAGAAGACTAACATTGTTGGGTGGTGGCAGGAGTAGGTTGTTAACTTCTCTTTGGTCAAGCCACTCAAAGGCAACTTCGCACACAGATTTTACACGCCAGTCACATCTCCTCTTTGTTTCTGTAGCTTGCTGCCAGCTAAAGTTGGGCCATTGTCCCTTGTTTTTGCACCTCTGAGTTGTAGAACCCATGTGAACAGTCTATAGCAAGGGCCACAGCCCTTCAAATACTGTGTCCCAGGTGCTCTAAAGGAGCCTGGAAAGGCCCATTCAGACCCACTCCCTCTTGAACATTTTCTAGTGTTCTCCCCTTGATGAACAATGAAACTCTTTGACTCTTCCAAGGTCCAGGTGAGCTCACTGTTAAGGAGTTCTGTGTTTTCCCTCTGATTGCAACATATCTCATCATCTGCCCCAAGGCCTAGCCTTTCTCTAGCTCTCTCTCAGAGCCTTTTTCTGCATGGGAAATGTTCCATTGTAAACATATCCCAGGCGCTTACAGTATTTTCCTAGGGGGCTATGCAGGGATATTTTGCCATCTATCTTTTCCAATACTCTGCCATTATAGACGGTGACAAGATCTGAAAGGTGTGATAAAAATACAGGCTGGCAAAGGAGACGTTGCTCTGCCTTAGCTTTCTGTCTGCCCCTCCCCATTATGAGGCTATATCAGATTAAAAAAAAAGTGGGGAAGAAAAACTGACAGCAACATCCATCAGCTGTGTAGCAAAGGAGACGCTGCTTCTACAGAGGACCTAAAATACTGCCCCAGCCCTGCCAGCCAGAGCTGACGTGGCCACTGACACCTTGCCAGCCCCCTATTATCTAGGCACAAAGAGGGCTCTGCACACAAGTGAGCTGGTTGCACCACCCAGGTCGCTGAAAGGAACTTGTTGTCAATAATAACGACAGGAAGACAGGAGGAAACTGCCCGGGTCCCAAAACTGCCTGAACTCTGTGTTAATTGCTGTCCATTATGAAACAAATGCACAGCTAGGACATCACGTATTGGACCCTGTCAAATCTCCCTCCCGTAAAACTATGACACGTGTGACTGTCAGCAAGAATCACTGGGCGCCTCTGTCGACTGGATTCTCAGCCGCGGCACATTGGCAGAGTTCCACTGGCGACAGAGGAACTGAAGCCATGGAGGGTCTGATACGATATATTCAATGCACTGGGCAGACATGAACAGATTCTTACGCTGCCCCTGTAGGGGACCGAGTGATTGTTATTCGCCTCGTTTATCAGATGGGGGAAATCGAGGCAGAGAAAGCCACTTAACCAAGGCTGCAGAGCAAGTCAGTGGTAGAAGGAAAGGTAGAAAGATATCGATGGGGCTCTGGAGGCCAATGCAGGGTTACACAGATCTGCTAAGTCCCAGCCTCACACACTAACCACTGCACCACCCTTCCTCCAGGGCCTTCTCCTCCCCAGATTTGAGGAGGCCCAACGTGACAAAGCCCTGGCTGGGATGATTTACTTGAGGTTGGTCTGGCTTGAGCAGGGGGTTGGACTAGATACCTCCTGAGGTCCCTTCCCACCCTCATCTTCTAGGATTCTCTGACTCCCTTCTCGAAGCCAAGTGTTATCCCAGCTCACATACATCCCAGCTCACCCATCATCGCCTGCAGGGTCCCCTGTACAAACCTTATAAACAAGGCCAGGGCCAATTGCTGCCATTTCTGCTCTTTGCTACTTAAGCAAAGGGGACAGGAGCAAGAAGGCCATTTTGCTGGACAGCAACAAAGTGGGTCCAAGACGGGGGAGTGGACAAGGAGGTGACTGGTAAAGCCACGAATAAAGCCCCACTCTCCTGGTCCCCAATCACGTACACTGACCCCCTAGCTAGCCCTTGGGACGGAGTCACCAGCAAAGCCCAGGAGCTAGTGCCGAGATCACAACAAAACAAAAGTGCAGCAGGTGTTCGGCATGAAACATTCAGCTGCCACCTGGGCCTGCCTGATTCCAGCTCAAACAAACCCCTGGCCAGCTGAGGAGAAGGGCCAAGCCTTGATGGTGAGTCAGAGGTGGGGGAGAAGAGTGGTTTGGGATCTAGTGCTGAGCCAACTGTGGAGGTGGATGAGTGCCCATGGCCGACTGTCTGTGTGCAGCATCTGGCCTTGCCAGCTAGTGCCCCTCCCCTCAAGCAAATCTCTCCTCTGCTGGCTATCTGGCAAACACAGACCCGCACACCTGTGTGCCAGATATGCACAGCTGGAAGGCTTCTGCTCCGAAGCCATCTGCAAGGCAGGCAGCTTGCCAGTGGGCTGCTTTGGGATAGGATCCATTCGTGTGAGAGCCCTGCCATAGCACGGGGAAGAAGTGGCAACGGGCAAGGCTGGCTCACCCAAACAGCCTGATGGTTCGTTGGCGACGGCTCGGTGGCCCAGCCCCCCCGCTGCAGAGCCGTCTTGGTGCATTGCCCAGGAAAAGCTCAGAGGCTACGCACAGACAACGCGTGCTTCTTCACCCTGCTTCAAGCTCTGTCACTGCCTGGGCCTGGCAGATAAACACCTGCCTCGCTGCGAACTCTCTCATTCCCTCTAGCTATTACTCCCAGGTGTCCACATACAAAACACCACCCTCCCGCTCATTAAACCTGTTCCTGGGTCTCCTGTAATTTCAGCTAGGACGTGAGCCACTGGATCAGCCAGCCCTTCTCTCTTCGGGGTGTGGGTGTGTCACAGAGAGGGCGATGGAGTTCTCACTCCTGTCAGCCCTGCGGAGACAATCCAGTGGCAGGAGTTGGGGAGCCAGCCAGTGGCAGAACAGAACAGATTGCTGAGTTCCAGTCCATGAGGGACTCATGAGCAAGCCCAATGAAGATGCCCCTGGGGCAGAACCTGAAGACAATGCAGTTAGAGGCATCGTTGTGAGCAGAGCTGGACCGGGAGATGGTTTATTCCTCTTGACATGGAAAAAACCCAGCCTGATCCTCCGCTCCCAGAATGTGTGAGTAACACAGGGTGGGGTAACACAGTGGAGAACTGAGCACTTTCTTTTGCATTTCCTGATTACCTGGGCTCCATGTTCTCTAGTTTTAACACTGCATTCATGCAGTGGTTTGCATTTAATGTAGCGGAGGTGCTGTTATTTGCCAGCGTGGACAAACTCTGTGCAGATCTTCCTAAAATGGTAGATGGTCACCCCTCCTCTTTCTAACACACTTTGTTCAACAGTGAAATGATGATCAATGCTGACATTTAAATGGCCTCCAGGTGGCACCTGCTGAGAGGAATGAGGCAGTGCACACCTCTCAGACCCGTTATTTCAGGCTTTCTGCAAACGTGGGCAGGCATCAGTGATTCCCACCTCACGTTAAGAGTGTTTTCTCTGCTACTTTACCAGCCAGTGGCTTGCTTTTAGTTCTAATTAATGCTAGGACTCAGGAGAAATGGACAGCACCTCCCTCAAAAAGTAGCAATGCCTTGGTGACATACCCTACTCTAATTTCTTCCCTTCAATCGCTGGGCCCCCGTCCCAGGATGGATTAGAACCAGTAACTCCATAGCCAGTCAGCAGGTCATTTCATTGGTTCCCCAGCTTTGGACCTGCCTTATTTTCCTGCTGCAAAATGTCTTTCTCTGAGGTGATGCTTTTGATAAAATGGCAAAGAGTAGAGCCAGACTGCCAAGACTGGTAATTATCAAAGGGGGAAACAAACAAACCTGCCTTTATTACATTAAATTGAAAGACATCTCTTTATCTCTGGATCGCAGCGTCGTTTCCCCTCCCACGGCCGTTCCGACACTGCCAATTTCTGGCAGAGAGTATGGTATGTATTAATTCCACTGCTAACAAGCACCACCGGTGCTGGGGGATGCACCAGATCTGGCTTGCATTGGTCCAATGGCGTCCTTCCAGGAGGCAGGGCAGAGAAACAGATCATGTTTCTAAAGGAAGATGTTTGTTTTCTTAACACTCCCAAAATAAGCTTAGAGGAAAAGAGAAGGGAATCAAAGAATAGGAAGGGATATTGGGAGAGAAAGAGAGAGAGAGAGAATGGGCTCATGGAGATGGGATCTGCATTTCCATGGGGAGGGTCAAACTGGGAAGAAATAGGGGGCGGTGCTTATCCAGGCTCCACCCATAACCCTGTCCCTCATCTGCTGACTGGCTCCCATCCTGTCTTTCCAATTCTCCAGACCAGTGGTTCCCAACCTGAGGCCCACGGATCATTTTGGGGCATCAGCATCTTTCAAAGTGGCCTGCGGCTCCCCTCCTGCAGGCTACAGAGGGGAGCTACTGCCTAAGGGCCCAGGCAGAGTGAGTTGCCCCAGGACTTCAAGACTGGTTCAGGCTCCTTGCTGCAGCCAAGGAAATGTGAGATCAGTGCTTCCCTCCCCTGGCTGTATCAGGGAGCAAAGAGATCTGCCTGGGCCCCTAGGTGCTGATGTCCCTGTTGGAGCCAGGGGGAGGGGAGCACAGATCTCCCATCCTCCCAGCTGCAGAAGGGAGCCACTGCCTAGGCACTCATGTGCAGCATGTGGGGCTATAGGATATGTGCGGATTTCTTGCCTACTTGCTGAGCTCCTTCTGTGTGGTTGCTGTAGGGGGATGGGAGGGCTGCTGGTAGAGGCTGGTGGCCCTTCAGGGTTGCAAAAATATTATCTGGCCCATAAGCTAAAAGGTTGGGAAACACTGCTCCAGACAACCACTTCTTGGTGCCTCTGCCGTGATTTGGTGGCATGGAGGAGAGAGAAGGAGGAAGACGAAGCGGGAGGGAAGGGGGCATCATGGCAGTGGGCTCGGGAGAAATGTCAATCCAGACTATGTGCATGTCCCAGGCTTGTGCACACCCTGGATTTTGACATCCTCGGCCCCCACGACTGGAGCTGGATTCTCGGTTAAATGGCCAGAGCCCAGCAGTCGAATTCCCCTCCCCAGTGTGGAAGTGGGGCCTGGTTCAGCTCACTCTGGAGACTGGGACCAGGCAGTTGGGATGTAAGGGCATGGGCGAGGGTGGGGGTGCAATCTTGGAGCTGGGTGCAGCCCGTTGTAGAGAGACGCAAGAGACTCCTGTCACATGGGGGACGGGACTGGCAAATTGGACTGGCCCTCACAGCTTTATAACAGCAGCTGTTATTCACGGGTGCTCATCCCTCTTCTCACCAGCCACAGCTTCCCCTCTGGAGCAAGGTTACTGGCCGGGAGATGCGCCTGGATGTCCTGCAGCCGTACCTGGCTATAGGATCTCCACCGGCCAGTGAGTCTGTGTAGCCCAGGCCTGCCTGGTGTGGCGATCTGTCCCCCTCTACTGGTAGCTAGACCAACTTGAGAATGAGGCGCCTGCTACGGCGTGTCCGTAGAGCAGTGGTCCCCAAGGGTTTTCTGTTGTGTGCCCCTTACCAGGCACGGAACCTCTTTGCACTCCCCTGAGAGCCGTGGCTGGGAGTCGTGGCTGGGAGCGGAGCTATAGCCAGGACCGGGGCCGTGGTTGAGAACTGGAATCTGGCAATGAAGCCATAGCTAGAGCTGTAGCCGGGAAGAGGGTTGTGGCCAGGAGTGGGGCCACGGTCAGAGCTGGGGCTGGAGTCAGGGGCGTGGCTGGAAGCTGAGCCGTGGCCAGGCCTGAGGCTGGAGCTGTGGTAGGGGGCGGGACCAGAGCAGCGCCCGAGTTGAAGGCAGCGTGGGGCTGGGTAGCACGCTCTCCCTCCTCCCTATGGGAGATGGCCTAGGCCCTGGTGTGCCCCATAAACATCCCACAGTGCCCACTAGGGCCTGTTGCTCCGAGTGGTGGGGTTAGTTCACTGAGATGGTACCTGACAGTCTTCGGCACTTCGGGTGAAGCTCACCCCAGTGCTCGGAGGCCCTAGATGCCACCTAGGCGCCATGATGCGTTCTTCCATGGGGACATGGTGAGCCGGCTCAGGGCAGGAACTGACCCATGTTAGTTACAGGGAAACATCTTCCCTCGAGCACATCACATTTAGGTTTCCAGACCTGCGGAACACATGGGGGAGCTGCCCAGCCAGGGACTGACCTATGAAGCCCTAAATGGCCTGGGATGCAAGCTAAGAGCAGGAGAGGAGCCCTGAATAGCAGGATAAATATATTCCATGTGGAGAAGTGCTCAGGCACTACGGTGGTGGGAGCTGTTGGTGTGTCATAGGCAGTGAGTTCAGATCCCCTCTGGGCACCGTTCTGTAACAGCTTACGACTGCACACCAGGACGAGCCTGGCTCCGAACAGCTTCATTGTCAATAGCAACAGAGAGCGCCTGGATGCAGCTCCGATGCTTCCACCTGCCTGCACTTTTAACCAGCTGAGCAAGGTTCAAGAACCCGGCGGACATTTCCCAGATTGGGGAAACTGAGGCACGGAGTTGGCACGTGCCACACTCCAGGTCGCAGAGTGAGTCAGCGACAGGGCCAGGACCAGCAGCACTAAGTGCTATATCTCAGCTCCCGGCATTAGCCACGAGGTCCCATTCCCTCCCCTTGCCCTTTCGAAGGAGTCTGGCTGCCAGCTGCTACTGCTGGGACGTCGCCGAGTGCACACTCTGGCTGGGAGGCAGCAGCTGGTGGCAGCGTCCAAATCTTCTCCCACTGGTGCACACAGCACTCTCCTCTGTGGATATTACAACACTGGTTGCTCCCAGGAACCTCACTGTCCTTTAAGCCAAACATCCGCAGGCGTTTCTCTCCCGTCTATTCAGTGGCGCAGCCCAACTCTTGCAGGAGCCCCAGAGCCGCGAAGTAGCAGAGATTAACATCTTGTAAACACATCACATAAAAGTGATCGGCTCAGAAGCTGAGATCTTCAGTCTGCTTCGGTTCAGGTAGGCAGCTGTTTGCTGGAGGAGAAACTGGATCAATTGCCTGCTCCACTGCAGAGCCTGGGAGAAATATGCCCACCTGTGCAGTGGGAGAAAAACCGGACTGCCCCGCCTCGCAGGAGTGTGTGAGGATAGACACATCAGAGATTGCCAGGCAGTCAGCCACTTCGATGATGGGCCAGAGATATATCATAGACAGCTCATAGCTGAACTGCGCCAGATCACAATAGGAGAAAGAAGGGGGCGAGCTGCTCCGCCGGGGGAAATTATCAAAGCTCCAGTGACTTTAGTCAGGACCGTAGATGGCCCAGGGGTGCGGGTGGAGTCATAAGACATGAATTCTGTTCCCTGCCCTACTACAGCTTTTCGGCTCAGGGCCTTGATTTCCCCAGAACACTTTCCTCCCCAGAGAATGGAGAGGGCTAACTGCATCAGCCGGTAACTCTGGTCTTATGCTAGAATATCCTGCAGCCGGCTCTCTCTCAGAACTATAATCACCCAAACATATGTTGGCAGAGAATCTGAGGGCATCGTTTCCCAACAGTTTGTAGACCTAACAAACGAAACAGCCATTTACAAACTAACCTCCGCTTCCCCCCACTCAGGAGAGAAAAAGCTGTTCCGCAGAGTATGTTTCGTAAGTAATAATGGCTCTAGAGTGAAAATGGAGGTGGGGCATCATTCGGGACTATTAGGAGCCGGAGCTGAAGTGTGGGGTCGTGTCCAATGTGGCCTTCAGTCAGGTCACAGCCTCCATCTCAAGAGGAAACACTTGAGTTTACACCCCGTCCTTGTCCAAGTCTGACGGTGCCAGCGGGGATCCACGCCAGTGGCTCAGCACAGGGTGTGGGTGCAGATGACAGAAGTGTTCCCTGCTATGACTGACTGACATGGGAGTTTGTCTTGGGGCTTGTCCATGCAGCAACCCGGGATGCGAATCTGCAGTGAGTCCAGCCTGCCGCGATGTAACATCCCCTGTGGCCACTGCTACAGTGCCGTGAAAGTCCGGAGTGCGGGTTGGCTGACTGTCAGGGGGTGCAATTCAGGCCAGTGCGAGGCTGTGACACCCTTTGTCCTGAGTGCCCGCGTGTTCTGCTGTTGTAGCTCCCTATGTGGACACTACAGCCAGCAGACAAGTGCATTGAGTGCTGTGATATACAGCCCGGATTCGGCTGCTTTGACTCCAGGGGTGCGTCTACACTGGCATCTTAAGTCGACTTAAGGAGGCTTAAGTCGACCTAAACAAAGCCACGTCCACACTGGGCTTTTATTAAGTCAGCTTAAGCATTTCCTTTTAGGTCAACTTAAGCCTTAAGTCGACTACTTAATATTGCTTTAAAATAACTCTGCTAGAAAAAGAGCATATAAGATACTTTGCTTTTAAGAAACCCTCAAGAGAATGCATATGGCCACCAAATGAGTTTTCCCCACTCTTAAAAGTCTACTTTAAACAAACCAAACCAAACCAAACAAACGAAACCCAATAGACAGCTCAGTTAATGGTCCTGGGTTCTTGTGGGATTTTTTTTTTTAAGTCTGAAGATTAAAATTTTCCCAAATAAATAAAGTGTACAAAAATTCCAATTGTTAAATTCATAGTTAGACATAGTTAGACACAATCTATTAGTAGCTGAAACATACAAAAAAGGACATTGATAATATTTATAACATACCAGTGTGGACGGAGATTAGTGCCTAAATCAACCTTATTAAGTCAACTTAAAAGTGTTAAGTTGTCTTAATAAGGTCGACAAGGGGCTATGTCTACCTTTCTACTGATACCAAACATGACATAGCTCCTATGGATTATAGCATAGATGAGATATTCATAGGAAATAATGTCATAAATAGTTCCCTAAATCCGGACAGCATCACACAGGGCTCTGCCCTGCCCTTTGGGGGGCATGCCAGGCTCCCTCTGTGTGTCCCCCCCGGCAGGGAGGGCATTGGTGTAGCCCTGGGGTAGCCCTAAGTCGACTTAGGGCTACCCCACGTCTACACTGGCTTAATTCGACTTTAAAAAGTCGAATTAAGCCTTAAGTCTTATTAAATCTAGGTTTAATAAAGTTGACTTAATTTTCATTAAGTTGACTTTATTTTCCTTAAGTCGACTTAAGCAAGCTGCTTAAGTCAACTTAAGGAAACTGTAGTGTAGACGCAGGGTAAATTAAGTCGACTTAAGCAAGCTTAAGTTGACTTAATTTACAAGTGTAGATGCAGCCCTTGGGTCCTCATTTTTAAAGAGGCTGAGCACACCCAGAGCTCCTTTTGAAACCAGCTGGGAGCTCAGCACCTAAGAAAAGCAGATACAAGGGGCCCAGATCCACCAAGGATCTCAGCCAAGGAACCTCAAGTTGGACGCCCAAAGATTGAGGCCCCAGAAATTTTGCAGACACCTCAAAAAATGGGGGCATCTCTGTGCTTCAGATTTTCCAGCAGTAAAAAGGGGACAACCTGGGGGCCAGAGGCAGCTAATGACTGCAAAGTGTTAAGCCTCATGGGTAGGGTTATCAGATGTCAGGCAAAAGGAGGACATGTCCTCCTTTTTACCTTCATGTCCCCGTCCGGTAGTAAATGTGCCCCCGAAGAATATTTCTGTTGTTCAGCTTGTTCTCCATTTTTTTCATGCTGCCGTGCATTCATTAATCATTACCCATTTTCCATGACATAATATGGTAATGGCAGTTATAGTAATACTACATTTTTTCGATGTCCTCCTTTTTATACTTCCCTGTCCTCCTTTCCATGTAACCCTACTCATGGGCAAAAGGAGCTATCCCAAGGAGAGCCAGAGCAGTGGGGAATGTTCCCTGTGGGGTGAGAGATTAGACCCTCGCAGACTGAGGTGGGTGGCAGGCGCTAGTGCCAGCCTCCCTGTTTTGCTTGGAGCCAGCTCTCTGTTTTCTGAACCCTTGGGGCTGGCAGTAGCGGAGGAAAAGGCTTAGAAAAGAAAAATCAGCAGGCCACACAAGCCTGAAGCAAAGGGCGAAGGCCCGAGTCCAAGCATCAGGGAGACAAGTCAGCGTTTGTATCCTTTTGACAAGGGAAACTGACAGCGTTGAAGCAGGCAGCGCCCTTGGCTCCATGCGACTCTGGGCTGCAAAGCTGAGGGAACGGGGAAGCCAAAACCCACTCGTCTGTGTGTGCCTCATTCAACATGACAGATGCCATTACATCACGCCTTCAGTTTCAGGTCAAGGCTGAGATGCCTTGGCAGGTCTGCGGGGGAGCCCAGGACAGGGCTGGCAAAGATTCGGCTGGTCCGATCAGAGGCACATTGACACAGCTGTGTGTGGGCTCCAGGGTCAGTGAAGCAAAGGTTTTACTCCAGGCTTCAACAAGGGTGCAGGAGGTGAGCTGCGTGGGACCCCAGGATGGCAATAACAGGCCTTTACTGAGGTGCATTAGGAGGATGTGTGAGGGGGAGAAGCGGGGAGGGGGCTGAGGACCATTGGCAGAGCAGGATGGGAGTCCAGCCCAGGAATCGAGTGGGGCTGTGCTTTAGGTCGGAGGTGCTTTCGGCCCAAAAGTGTAGTGGCTCAGGAACAGACCGGCAGGGATTGTTGCAGGTGACAGCTAAGGGCTGAGCTGTGTGTGCGGCTGGCGGTCTCTGGGTATACTCAGGACTGGCGTAGTGGGGCACTCGGGGTCAGGGCAGGCGGTCACTCGCAGAGCCACAGCTGGCCAGCAGGGGTGCTGGAGCTCAGCATGGAGGTGACCGGCAGAATTGTGAGGGGCCCAGGACTGAAACAATGGAGGGAGCAGGGGTGTGGGTCAGACTAGATGTGCACCAGCTTCTCACACACCCACACACACCCCTCACCACAGCCAC
>ML686071.1:290379-326179 GCA_007922175.1 Pelusios castaneus
CCACACCCCAGCACACTCTGACAACCCCCCAACACTGTCACAAACAGGCCATCTCACGCACAGCCCTCCCCACACCCTGACAACCCTCCAACACCGTCACAAACAGACTGCCACACGCATACCCCTCACTATATCCTGACAACCCCCCAACACCGTCACAAACAGACCGCCACACGCACACCCCTCACCATATCCTGACAACCCTCCAACACCGTCACAAGCAGACTGCCACACGCACACCGCTCATTACACCCTGACAATGCTCCCAACACCACATGCACACTCCTCAACACATCCACACCCCGCATGTGCCGACCCACCCAACAATTTCATAAACCTGTCGTCTTACCCCCCTCCACCATCCCTGAGCCCCCAACTCTCAGCCCCAGTCTCTTTAGCCCACCCCCCAGTACATACACATACTAACAACCTCCCCCCGCACCAACTCCCCGCACACATAAGGGCTGCCCCACGGCTCCACCGTCACCCAGCCATCGCCAGCAGGCAGGGGGAGGGGAAGTCCTTACGTCAGCATCCCCCCTGCTCCTGACGGGCAGCCGGAGCCGTCACAGGGAAACGGGCATTTCCACAGTCAGCTTTGCCACAGCTCTGATACAAGACCAGATCTGCCCTTCTGAGTGGCCCCACGATCCCCCCAGGAGTCCAGCCCCTAGTAACCAGCCTGGGGAGACAGCAGCAGCCCACAGGCCCCTCGGGATGTGACGAGATGGGCCGGAGCAGCGCCCAGAGATGGGCAAGGAGAGGAAGGGGCAGTGGTGCTGAGAGGCTTGCTTGGGGGCATGGGGGTTGGGGTGGGACCTGGGTGGGGATGGCTGGAGGTTTGGGTCAGCTCATAGCTCACAGCAGCCTGTCCATCTCACTCCTTTGGCAGGGATGCCGTGCCCGTTTCAGACTGTCCATAAACAGGAGTGGCTCTGAATGTGCTACGCAGCAGGGGAGGGGTCAGCGTGCCCTGTGGGTGGGCAATCAAGGACATGCCCAAAAGGAAACAGAGACCCTCGGCGTGGCTGTGATGTTCACCGCCAGGAGCGCTGTGATTTTCACACGCAGCTGCAGACCAACAGCGCTGACGGCCCCATGATTGCACGGGTCACTTGCCTGGCCAGGATGCCTTTCCATCCACTGATACCAGGGGTGCTCCAGGGCAGGGGGGTGTGAGGAGTTCACATTACTGGCATGACAGCAGAAGAACACAGGAGCCTCCAGAGCCGATCAACGCCCCGTCCAGCTGTAGTGGTCGGCATGTGCAGAGAAAAGTGTCAGAACCTGCAGGAGGCCGATGTGCTATACAAACTATACAAGTGTTGCTTTCCTCCCAAGCATCAGCTGTTGGCTGCAGCCACGGACAGGCTAGCTATGTTGATGGGCCAGATCCGGCACGGTGCATCCTGCATCCCACAAGGCATAGCTTCTTTTTGCCTGAAGCATCACTGCCCAAGTCAACAGCACGGAGCCAGTCCATAGCCTCCAGCTATTTTTCATCCTGGCGGCCCTGTATGGGAACGCCAGGAAATCTAATAAAATTAAAACTTATTAAGCACTTAGAAAGGGGTTTGTATTTAAGGGATTGGGGGACGGGGGCAACAGAGGAAAGGGGTGGGGTGGGGGCAGGGTAGGAGCCTGTTTCAAGACTGTGCTATTTAGAAGAGCAGAATTCAATAACAGGGGGTTTGATTTTTATGGCAATAGATTTATTCCACCTGGGCTAAGAAATACATTCCACATCTGCTGAGCCATGTAACCAGACTCTAATTAAAATCGTATGCCGAGTGAGATCCCAGTTGTAAAATACAAAGCTGGCTTTTAGAGAAGGCTGGGAACAGCGGCCCGAGCTGAGACGTGGCTTCAGGCCAGGCTGCTGGGGGGGGGGGGGGGGACCCAGCCAGATCTAAGGAGATGATGACAGGGATAAATGAGAAAGTAGGGGGGACACAGGCAGCGTTTGTTGGGTGCATTTATTTATTTATTTATTTGGAGGAGAGGCGGTCAGAAAAGAAAGAGGTGGGGGTGGTGGGAGACGGACACTAATGCTCGTCCCAGGGGCTTTCCTGAAACCACGGCTCACTCATCAGCCCATTGCTGCTCCTTCGTGGGCTGGGAAGGGAGGCCTCAGCTATGTTATCGCTGTGTCGAACAACGGTCCTGCATGCGAGCCACAGGGCACCTCCCTTGGGATCTGGGAAACCCATGGCGACATGGAGGGGAGCTCTGAGCATCCAAAGGGGCACATCTTCTGTTTCTACTGCACCACTGTGTCTTAGGGCAGCTGCTAAAGTCAAGACAGTATGGTCTAGTGGGTAGAGCACTGGGCAGGGAGTCAGCTGACCTGGCTCTGCCGTGGGGCCTGATCTACGCTTGAATGTTAAGTCAACATAACTACAGTGCTCACGGGTGGGTGGGAAGAATTCACATCCCTGAGCACCATAGTTAAGCCAATGTGTGTGTGTAGACATTGGAGGTGGATTACCCACCTTAATGGAAGAACCCCTTCCAGACAATTCAGGGAGCATCTACACGACAGCAGGTGAGTGGCACAGCTGTAGCACCGTCGCGGTGCTGAGGTAGCACCTGTAGCGTAGATGTGGCCTTCGCTGCCTCTGTTTCCCCTGCCATCTTTTTACGTTTTTGTCTGTAAGCTCTTTGGGGCAGGGACAGTTTCCTGTTATGTGTCTATGCGACCCCAAGCACAAGAGGACCCTGGTCTCAGTGGAACCATCCTACAAACTACTGTAATATACATAATATTTAAACTGCAGGGCTGGAAGCTGAGCAGGGGCATCTCAGTGCCAGGTAAAAGCAGACCCAAGGCTGTGTTCATGCTACCAGACTGCTAAGCCGGCATACATTTTTCACAGTGAGAGTGATTTGCCCTTTGCCCAATTTACAAAGGTCCGTGGTGGATTCTCCATCACTGACAATTTTTAAATCCAGATAGGATGTTTTTTCTAAAAGAACTGTGCTAGGAAATACTGTGGGGAAGTTCAAGGGGCTGTGTTATACAGGAGTCAGATCACGCCTGTCCCTTCTGGTTTTGGAACCTATGAATGGAAAGATGAGGGGAGGGAATGAATTCTAGAATAGATAGCCTAGACGAAGGTATGATACAGGGGTGCATAAACTGGTTGGAAAACCATTTCCAGAGAGTAATTATCAGTGGATCACAGTCAAGTCAGCAAGGCATCTTGAGTGGTGTCCCATAGGGATCGATCTTGGGTTCTGTTCTGTTCAATATCGTCCTCAGTGATTTAGATGATGGCATAGAGAGTACACTTATAAAGTTTGCGGATTATATCAAGCTGGGAGGGGTTGCAAGTGCTTTGGAGGGGGGGATTAAAATTCTAAATGATCTGGACAAACTGGAGAAATGGGCTGAAGTAAATAGGATGAAATTCCTTAAGAACAAATGCAAAGTGCTTCATTTAGGAAAGAACAATCCATTGCACACATAGAAAATGGGTGATGAGTCCCTAGGAAGAAACACTGCAGAAAGGGATCTGGGGGGGCATAGTGGATCACAAGCTAAACATGAGTCAACAATGTAACATTGCTGCCAAAAAAAAAACAAAGATCATTCTCGGACGTATTAGCAGGAGTGTTGTAAACAAGACATGAGAAGTTATTCTTCTCCTCTGCTCAGTGCTCATTAGGCCTCAGCTGGCGTGTTGTGTCCAGTTCTGGGCGCTTCACTTCAGGAAAGATGTGGACAAATTGGAGAAAGTCCAGAGACGAGCAACACAAATGATTAAAAGATTTGAAAACATGACCTATGAGGGAAGATAGAAAAAATGGGGTTTGTTTAGTCTGGAGAAGGGAAGACTGAGGAGAGACATGATAACAGTTTTCAAGTCCATAAAAGGTTGTTACAAGGAGGAGGCAGAAAATTGTTCTCTTTAACCTCTGAGGATAGGACAAGAAGCAATGAGGTTAAATAGCAGCTAGGGTGGTTTAGGTTGGAGATTAAGAAAAACTTCCTACGACTATACGTAACTACATAAGAATACATCAGAACCACCATGTTGGATCAGCCCAATGGTCCATCTAGTCCAGTATCCTGTCTTCCAAGGGTTGCCAATGGTGGTTCAGAGGGAATGAACAGAACAGTTCATCATCAAGTGATCCAGCCCGTCGACCATTCCCAGCCTCTGGCAAACAGCAATCCCTGCTCTTCCTGGCTAGTAGCCACTGATGGACTTATACCCCACCCCCACCCCTGCCATCTCAGGGTAGTTGTCCTGCCTACCTGTCAGGGTAGTTAAGCACTGGAATAAATTGCCTAGAGAAGTTGTGGAATCTCCATCACTGGAGGTTTTTAAAAGCAGGTTAGACAAACACCTGTCAGGGATGGTCTAGTTTATTACTCAGTCCTGCCTTGAGTGCAGGGAACTGGTCTAGATGACCTGCCGAGATTCCTTCCTGTCCCTACACTTCTATGATTCATCTGTAATCAGCCAGGGGCAGGGAGTAGGTCTGTTTGCCTGAACAGAGCCTGGTGCATCGTGCGTGCACTGTGAATAACAGTAATTCAGACAGGCGCAATGTGCTGGGTGTCATTCCCTGATAGAGCTAGAGGCTCCTGGGACCTTCCCTATTGCCAGATCCAGCTTGCTTTCACTGAAGTCCATGGGGGCATTTGTCCCCTGTGAGCAGACAGGGTGTCAGAGGGAAACAGCCCTTGTTTTCCAGCATTGTATTTTGTAATGAACTCCCCTTCCTTACAGAGCTCCTCCTTCCGAACCAGCACAGAGCCCATTCTTCTCTTTGGCGTTCCCCACCGCAACTGGTCATAGTGACCCTTTCCCACTGCTCTGCCGTCTCCAGCCTCTGCCGGCTCATTGCACCTGTGCCCAAGTGCTTCCTCCTGACAAAAAGCCCCGGTAGCTCTGTGGCTGAGTTGGAAGTGTGGCGTCGCCAGCCAGAGCTGGGAGCTGGTAACAGGGTCTTGCTTGCCATGATCATTATGGGCCAGATCTTCAAATCACCACAAGTCCAGTGGCTTCAAAGACTCAGTGAGCTGCCTCATGGCCTCTCCCATCCCAGCTCCTCCCCTGCATCTTCTGCTGCCATCCTATCCTCTCCCCAACCTCTCCTGAGCACGCCCTCTGCAGCTGCTGGTTCCAGCTTCATAGTGGAGCTCAGACAGCTTGGGAGAGTCCTCTTATTATAGCCAAAGCTCTGGACACGGGGGCAAGCTATCATAGCCTTAGGGGTTAGCCTAACGAGAGGGGCAATTAACCCAAATCAGTCAGTCAGTTCCCACCCGAGTTGCTGTGTCCAACGAGAGAGGGTGAACAATGTACGTGGAATGCGTTTATACTCATTCCGGTGACACAGTGTAGGATATAGTACACTATAGTGTAGAAGGAATCTTTTATTCTATACGACAGTCGTGGAAATTGGGACTCTAAATCCCTCACGTAGCTTTGTCAATTTCAGCCTAAACCCTTGTCTGAAACATGAGATGAGACTCCGCCGCCCCCGCCACCTCTCAATTTTAATAATGATCTGGTGGTGCCTGTTTCAAGCATTAGGTCCTGGCCCAATTCCAGATAGGAAATTGCAATCTTCCTTGTTAATACCCGCTCCACAGTTTCCTTTGCATAAAGTGTTCACCCTTCCACCCAGATCTGTGCAGTGTTACTTTAAAGTGCTTTAAATTGTGCTACCTCACCCCAGAAATAGCTGCATTTCTATGATGGCTCTTGCAGATTTGGGGATCCCTCCAGGCAAAAGATCTTGGCTGCTAGGGTCTCCAGCCCCTCATCATTCACTGGGAAACTAAAAAAAGAGGCCACACCCACAGGTAAAAACCTAAGAACAGCCATACAGGATCCACTCAGTGGTCCATATAGCCCAGTGTCCTGTTTTCCAACTGGGGCTGGTGCCAGATGCTTCGAAGAGAAATTAACAGAACAAGGCGGTCACATAGGTGGTGAGTGATGGCTTCCCCTGTCTGCCTCTTCTATCCACAGTCACGCCCTCACTGCACCCTCACTCCACACTAGGACCTGCCCCATCCCTGGCTCAGCCCTCTTCCTGCTCACCATGTGCATCCCTCCTCTTCTTCCCCCCCTCTCCCCGCTCACCCCCTGCCTCTCCTCCACACACCTCCTTCCCCGAAGGCTCCCACTGTTCGTTCTCTCTGCCCCTCCCCTGAGCCAAGTTTATTTATTATGCGCCATGCAGGTTCCGGCGTGGCTGAGATGATGATATCTGCTACTCAGCTTCCCAGGTTCATCAGTAATCTCCCTGGAGAGCCTAAGGGAGAGGAAGGCCCTTTTGGTACAGGTCAGCTTGGACAAAAAACGTGGCACCCAATGAGGGACCTGAACCATGATAGGACTCAACTGCTCAAGATGAGCTACCCCAGCTGAGGGAAGTATGCAGCGGGGTGGATCTCTGTCACTCTCTAGTGGCTGGTCCACATAAAAGGGTCTGGTACAGCTTTTAGTTAAGGACTGTAGAGCCAGATTATTTTGGTACCTAAACATGGAGATAGGGACGTAGGGGAACAGGCCTAAGTGCCCAGTTCCGGGTGCCTAAATACATGTCAAAATATAGCCAACACTTCTTGGCTATGTCTACACTTACAAAAGCTAGTTCGAATTAGTTAATTTAATTCTAACTAATTTTAGTTAGTTCGAATTAACTTAGTTCGAACTAGCACGGCCCCACTAGAATGCTAGTTCGAACTAGCCATGGCCATGCAGGGCACTTGCTTAGTTTGAATTAGTCAGTTGCAGGAAGGTCAATCTGCCGATTAGTTCAAACTAAGCAGTTAGTTCGAACTAACATGGCCACATTGGATTAGTTCGGATTAACGGATCGAATTAACTGTTAATTTGAACTAAGCAATCGAATTTATTAGTTCGAATTAAGAAAGCCCTTAATTCGAACTAATGAAAGCCTAGTGTGGCCAAGGCTTAAATTAGTTCGAATTAAGATTCCTTAATTCGAACTAACTTGCCAGTGTAGACATAGCCCTTGAGTTTAAGCAGTAGAAACTGCTGTTTGTAGTCCTGTAGCTCTCAAGTGCAAACCTGACTCACACGAGTGTGGTTGATTTCAGCCTCTGAAGCAGAGACTCGGTTTGCCTTTATGGGGCAGCACACTGAACTTGGATTCACAGACTCCAGGGCCAGAAGGGACCACTGTGATCTCTGGTATTACATAGGCCAGAGAACTTCCCCACAATAATTCCTAGAGTGGAGTTTCCAGAGGGGGGGGGAAAAAATCCAATCTTGATTTACATATGATCGGGGATGGTGGAACCATTAGGGCCCTTAGTAAATTGGTCACAACAACATAAGAATGGATAAACAGGGTCAGAGCATGGTCCATCTAGCTCAGCATCCTTTCTTCTAACTGTGGCCAAAGCCTGGTGCTTCAGAGGAAATAAAGAGAGCAGAGTAATCCATCCCCTGTCGTCCAGTCCCAGCTTCTGGCAGTCAGACCTGTAGTCAGACCTGTAGGGATATACTGGAACTGGAAAAGGTACAGAAAAGGGCAACAGAAATGATTAGGGATATGGAACAGCTTCCATATGAGGAGAGATTAATAAGACTAAGACTTTTCAGCTAGATAAAGAGACAACTGTGCGGGTGGGATATAATAGAGGTCTATAAAATGACTGGTGCGGAGAAAGTAAATAAGGAAGTGTATTTACTCCTTATCATAACACAAGAACTTGGGGTCACCCAATGAAATGAATAGGCAGCAGGTTTAAAACAAAGAAAAGGAAGTATTTCTTCACACAACACACAGTCAACCTGTGGAACTCTTTGCTGGAGGATGTTGTGAAGGTCAGGACTATAATAGGGTTAAAAAAAGAGCTAGATAAGTTCATGGAGGATAGACCCATCAATGGCTATTAGCCAGGAGGGACAGGGATGTAAAACCATGCTCTGAAGTGTCCCCAGCCTCCGATTGCCGGAGGCTGGGAATGGTGATAGGGTATGGATCTCTTAATGATTATCTAATCTGTTTATTTCTTCTGAAGCATCTGGCATTGGCTATTTTTGGAAGACAGGATACTGGGACAGATGATCATTGGTCTGACCCAGTATGGCCATTCTTAATCGGGGTTTTTTGCTAGTTGATCTTCAAATTCTTTTTTGGCCTCCCTAATGATAGTTTTACAGTTGACTTGTCAGACTTTATGTTCCTTTCCTCAGTAGGATTTGACTTCCAGTTTTAAAAGATGTCTTTTTGTCTCTAACTTCCCCTTTTACTCTGTTGTTTAGTTGGGGTGGCCTCTTTTTCTTTTAATCCTCTTACTGTTTTTTTGTTGTTTTTTGTGGGGATGGGGAATATACAAACAGATTGAGCCTCTATTATGTTGTTTTTTAAAAAGTTTCCATACAGCTTGCAGGCATTTCACTTTTGTGACAGTTCCTTTCAATTTCCTTATAACTAGCCTCCTCCTTTTCATGGAGTTTCCATTTTTTGAAGTTAAATGCTACTGTGGTAGGCATCTTTAGTATTTTATCCTCTACAAGGATGTTAAATTTAATTGCATTATGGTTGCGATTAATGAGCAATTCAGCTATATTCATCTCTTGGAGCAGATCCTGTGCACCTTTTAAGACTAAATCAAGAACTGCCTCTCCCCTTGTGGGCTGCAGGACAAGCTGCAATCATTAATGGTTCTGAAGGTTAATTACCTTCACTCTTAAAAATTACCTAGCTTCACCTTCCAGCCACTGGAGAACGTTTACCTTTGTTTGCTAAACTGAAGAGACCATGGTTAAATATCTGTTCATATGTAGATATTTACAAACTGTGATCAAGTCACCTCTGAACCATCTCTTTTTTAACCTAGATTGATTGAGCTCTTTGAATCTATCACTATCAGGTTTTCTAATCCTTTAATTATTCTCATTGTTCTTCCCTGAGCCTTCTCAACCTTCTCCTTGAATTGTGGACACTAGAACTGGACTGGATATTCTACCATAGTCCCACTTTCTTTGTTTCTAGATGTACACATTTACAGATAGTCATATTAAAAAACATATTGTTTCTGCCCTGTTTACCAAGCAATCCAGAGCTGTCTGAAACAATGACCCCATCCTCTTTATTATTCACCACTCCCCTAATTTTTGTGTCATCTGCAAATGTTATCAGTGACAATTTTATGTCTTCTTCCAGCTCTTTAATATAAATGTTAAATAGTGCAGAGTCATGATCTGATCTCTGCTGGACCCTACTGGAAACACACTTGTTTGAGGACACTTCCTTGTTTATTAATACATTCTGAAATCTATCAGTGAGCCTATTTTTCAATCCACTTTGCGTGTGTCAGGTTTATTTTATATCATTTTAGCTTTTTAATCAAAATGTTACATGGCCCCAAGTCAACCCCCTCACAGAAGTCTAATAATATTACATCCACACTATTATCTTTAGCAACCAAACTTAGTATCTCATCAAAAAAAGATATCAAGTTAGTTTGACAGGATCTATTTTTTTTTATAAACTCATGCATGAATTACACTACCGTCCTTTCATTCTTTATTAATTGAGCCCCCTATCATCCTTTCCATTATTTTGCCTGGGATCCATATCAGGCTGACAGGCCTGTAATTACTTGGACCGTGCCATTTACTCTTTTCATATATTGACATAACATTAGCTTTCTTACAGGCTTCTGGAACTTTCCCAGTGCTCCAAGCTAATCACCATTAACCGTCTACTAAGTTCTTCAGCCAAATCTTTAAAAACTCTTGGATGCAAGTTATCTCGACCTGATGATTTTAAAATTCCTGTCTTTAGTAGCATTTGTTTAACATTCTCCTGAGATACTAGAGAATGGAAAGTGTGTTATCATCTTCTCCATATGATGAGAGTATAGAATCTGTTTTTCCCCCAAATGCAGAACAGATACATTTATTGGACTCTTCTGCCTTTTCTTCATTACTATTAATAAATCTACCATTTCCATCTAGTAACAGACCAATACCATTGGCAGGATTCTTTTTGTTCCTAATATGGTGAAAAATTCCTTTTTATATCCTTATCTCTATAGGCCAAGGATTTCTCCTTGTGTCCCTTTGCTTCCTTTATCAGTTTTCTACAATTCCTAACTTTAGATTTATATTCATCACTATCGACTTCTCTTTTCCTTGATTTGTTATAATATTATTTTTTATGCAATTGCATTCACTTTCTCTCTCAGGTAGGTTGCTTTTGTTCACCAACTCAGCCTTTTTCTGCAGCTGTGGAATTGTGGATTTTTGGACATCGCGGGTACGTCCACACTGGAGCCTTAGGTCGACTTAAGGATGGGTAAGTCGACTTACAGACTGCCACGTCCACATTGGGCACTTATTAAGTCGATTTAAGTGCTTCCTTAAGTCGACTTAATAACACCATCTCTTATGGTCGACTTAATGCTTAAGTCGACCTTATTAAGTTGACTTAAGCCAGTGTGGACGGGGAGTGCCCTTAAATTGACCTAACTGGCCTCCAGGCCCCAGTGCAATGTGGGACAGCTACCCACAATGCACCACTCCTCTGTCGACCTAGCACCTGCCAGTGTGGACACTGGCGGTCGACTGGAGTGTTCAGTGTGGACTCTCTAAGTTGACTTAACAAGGTCAACTTTCAGTTGACTTAAAGACGACCTTGTTAAGTCAACTTAACAGAGCCTCCAGTGTAGACGTACCCCTAGTGAGGTGTTCTTGAATGATTTAATAGAATCATAGAAATTGTAGGACTAGAAGAGACCTCGTGAAGTCATCTAGTCCAGTCCCCTGGATGAGATAATATCCAATTATCATCCACATTTTCTGATTATTTAATCACTAATAGAACTCAGCATGATGGCAGTCATCTCCATCCTGTTGTGAATCAGGTTTTTCCCCTTCTCTGTACAGATGCAGCACCCAATCAGCAACGGTGTTTACATGGAATGCACACAGTAGTTCTTTGCCATCTGGTGAGACTTGCTGCTGTGTAGACCAGCCACATTTTTTTGCATCTTAAAATAAAGTCCCTTTTTAAAATATTCTGAAAGATTATCTCAGGTTTCATTGCCAGTTTTTGCCAAAGAAATGTCCCATGTTCCAGAGCCTGAAGTTACTGTTCTTCATCTGGATTCCATAATAATCCCTTCTAAGAAAAGTAATTGCTATATTAAGACATAAGAGAAAAAGCAGTTGCAAAATACAGTGCCAAAGGCTCACTTAAACAAAAACTCCGGGTCATAGACCGTACAAAATTGGCTACCTCCACCTCATCAAGCTATGTAGCTAAATTGAGCCAGCCTGTGGAATTGACCCCACCCCCAAATCATCAGCAGGGCTGCAACTTAGAACCCCATCGTATAGACCTCTATTGCTTGAGGAAGAGAAGTAGAACCATTTTCTGGTAGCAACAGTAGACTATTATCCTCTAAGTAGACCATCATCTGAGGGGGACATCGTGATACATTCACCCAATGTGTTATATTGATAGCCAGTTGTTTGGGTCACCAGGGCCCTGATTCAAAAACCTTTGAAATCTTTGAGAACATGGATATTGACTTCAAAGGGTTTTTGATGAGGACCCAGTCAGGGACCTGCTGAAAGAGGGTCAAAAGTTGTAGGGGATACTATCTTCTCCTTACAAAAAGTCATGGTCTTTTGTGGCCTGGGGACCTTCCTCCATCCCACCAGCTCACAAATGGTCAAGAATATTCACTCAGGCCTGCACACTGGAAAACACATCTCTGATCCCCCAGGATGTTCACGTGTCAGAACTGATTGATCAATGTGGTTGCACAGCTGGAACCCCTGTCCTTCCCTGCTCAGTGTTTGTCAGCCCACGCCCCCTGTCTACACTGCTGCTGGTAGCCAGGACTGCCTCATGCTACTTGGGCTTGAGCTGGCATGTTAACAAGAGCAGTGCGATGTTGAGGTTACCTGGCAAGGGGTTTAGAGGACTGATTCTGGTCTGTACCGTCATCAGAGAATGTCACAGGATGTTTTAAATTAAAGCCGAAGTTGCTCTTGTCATTACTGCCATTGTAAAAGCTATGAACAGATACTTTGTAAGGAGTTGTGTGTATAGACTAAAAATATGTTCTTCCTGTCTTTATCAATCTGCAAGTCACCAAGGGTGCGTCCACACTGGCAACTTAGGTCAACTTAAGGACGCTTAAGTCGACCTACACAAAGCCGCGTCCACACTGGGCTTTCCTTAAGTCAACTTAAGGAAAAGTTAAGTCGACTTAATAACACCTCGATTTAGGTCGACTTATCGCTTAAGTCGACCTTATTAGGTCAACTTAAGCCAGTGTGGATGGGGATTAGCGCCTAAGTCGACCTTATTAAATCAACTTAAAGTGTTAAGTCAATTTAATAAGGTTGAAAAGGGGCTATGTCTACACTAGAAAAGTTGTCGACTTTTGTTAAGTCGACTTAACTTTTCTAGTGTAGACATAGCCATAGATTTTAAGGTCAGAAAAGACCAATATGATCATCTAGTCCAGTGGTCTTCAACCTGGGCGATCCTGCCCACACTGGGCTTTTATTAAGTCAACTTAACCGCTTCCTTAAGTCGACTTAATAACTCCACCTCTGAAGGTTGACTTAAGCCTTAAGTCAACTTCTTGGTCGACTTAAAGCCAGTGTGGACGGGGAATAGTTCTAAGTCGACCTTATTAAATCGACTTAAAGCCAGTGTGGACGGCTATGTCTACTGTTAAGTCGACTTAACAAGGTCAACTTAAAGTGTAGCCATTCTATTAAGTCAACTTAACAGAGTCGACTTAACTTTACAAGTGTAGACATACCCTAGCAGTGGTGGAGAAACAGGTTTTCTGTCAGTCAAGGGATGTTTATGCACCTGTCTTCCAGTTGGGGTGTTAGTTAAGCATTGTAGCTAATACAAGCACTGCCCGTTTAGACACAGAGTCAAGAAAAGATGGGAAATCGATATGGAAGCAGCACATGGGAAAGTAAGTCATGGGGGGTTATCCTGCCTCTGAAAGCACACACCGAACATTTAGGGGTGTAGCAGAAGACAAAGAAGACACTCCCTTCTCTGGGCCCTATGAAGTAAATGGACAGGATGATAAAAACAGGATCTCAGTCAACTGTGGTTGAAAACTCTGCAGAGGACTTTGGGCATGACGTAAACGTCTTTAAACAGTAGGTGAATTGCTAGTTAAGTTTAATCTGTAGAAAGCATGTTATGGTTTTATTTTATGTTAGCCTTTTTCTTTCCATTATCCTGACTCACTTGCGCTGGAACCTTGAAGTAGTAGTAAACTTATCCTGGTTTTTCACTATAAATCTTTCGCAGCACAGGCTACGTCTACACTTGCTAAAGTTAGTTCGAATTAGAAAAATTTAGTTCAAACTAAGCAAGTGCCATTCATGGCTTAGTTCGAATTAGCGAATTGCGTTGAGTTCAATGGGCTGGTTAGTTCGAACTAAGCAATTAGTTCGAACTAACATGGCCACATTGGTTAATTCGAACCAACTAGTTCGAATTAACCCTTAGTTCGAATAGCATATTCGAATTTATTAGTTCAAATTAAGGAAGCCTTTAATTCGAACTAATTAAAGCCTAGTGTAGCCAAGGCTTTAATTAGTTCGAATTAAGCTTCCTTAATTCGAACTAACTTGCCAGTGTAGACATAGCCACATGTGATATTAAATGCTGGTCCTGTATCATACCAGTAGGCATGCACACTGTTCCCTTGGGGACAGCAGAGCTGGTATTTCTATGAGTGTTCAGAGGATGAGGAGCTGAACACCCCAGGGGACAACTTCCACAGAGGACCTGAAGGAGGATCCAGGGAGGATGGAGCTAGGCTGTTCTCAGTGGTGGCAGATGACAGAACTAGGAGCAAGTTGCAGTGGGTGAGGTCTAGTTTGGATATTAGGAAGAACTTTTTTCCTAGGGGAGTGGTGAAGCACTGGAATGGGTTATCTAGGGAGATGGTGGAATCTCCATCCTTCAAAGTTTTTAAGGCCCAACTTGACAAAGCCCTGGCTGGAGTGATTTAGTTGGGGTTGGTCCTGCTTTGAGCAGGGGGTTGCACGAGATGATCTCTGGAGGTCCCTTCTAACCCTAATCTTCTATGATTAAAAGGGGCTGGCTTGCACTTACAGTTAACTTGCAAAGTAAAGGTTGGCATAGCCAAGAGGACAGTGCTTGGGAGACCAATAGCCTGGCAGTGTTGGGAAGCTAGCAGCTAGTTAAACATAAGGAAGGCTCCCTCCTGCTGGAGCAGTGGGGTGACATGGTTACACACCGTCTTGAGTGCCCGAAGAACCGTCACAACTGGGGAAGTGGCTAATGCACCTTTGGGTGCTAGCCAATAATTGATAATGGTGCGGTTCCCATCCTCCCAGCACTGAAAAGAGTTTGCTTTGCAATGTGGGCTTGCCTGACCCCACGCCAAAGCCCCGCTTGAGAACTAAAGAGCCCATTTGTCCAGGAGACCAGCCTGCGAGGCCCTGAAATGGCAGAGCGGGAGAGAAAAAGAGAGCAAGCCCCGTGAGCTCATCACCAGAGCACACGCCAACCCGGAGCAGTCCGATGCCAGGGACCTGATTAATGGCGCAGTCCAGGGATTGTTGAACAATCGTGTTAGTCTGTCAGCGTGCTCCAGCCCCTCCCCTTGCTGCCAGTTTCAAAAAGAAGCCTGTTTTTACAACGCAGCCGTCTGGAAACATGAGCTCTGGAAGGGAAGGGGATTGTACAACTATTGAGTAATATCAAGGGCTAGGAGTAAAGGATGCTCACCCCCCACCCACAATCCAGAATGGTGGGACCCAAATATAATCTCCTCCTCCCCCAATCCTCCCTGAGAATTGCAGTGGGTCCCTTACACGAACCGCTAGCTGTGTCCATGACCCGGTTTTCTCTCAGGTTCCTCAGCTTTGCACTGATGCAATGCTTCCTAGTGGAACATCACAAGCCTCTTTGCAAAAACCAGCAAGCTCCCGGGAGGCAGCAACGTGTCATGAGCTAGGAGGGGAAACGAAGGCAGAAGGAGGAGAAGGCTGACAAATGTGGACTTCAGTTTTGGCTGCCTGTTTCTGGATGTTCAATCGGAGATGGCTGAGGCCTGATTTTCCAACCAGTGGGGTTTTAGTTCCTCTGATAATTGGGCCCAAATTCATTCTTGATCCACTTAAGGCCACCATCAGAACCAACCAACAGAGAGACAAGGATCCTTACCTCCCCTGGGATGAATTCACCCCCCGGTGAAGGGGAGAGCAGTCTTGATGGTCGACCTAACTTGCACACTATCTATTACGGGCACTGTAACAGCTAGAGATAGCAAGGGAATGCCCCGCCAACCTCCAGAACTCCGTCCACACAAGGAAGTGTGGGAAGGAAGAAACGGGCTTGTTATTCAAAACGGTGCCCTTCTGTCCAGCAGTAGCAGATGTCAGAGCCTTGCGGGTCAGTTTCCCATTGGAGAAGAAATCAGTGACTTTGACTTGGTACATTCTTAGGGTACATCTGCACTTCAAGCTGTGGGTGATTCCCAGATCAAGGAGACATACCCACACTAGCACTGATTGAGCTAGTATGCTAACAATAGCAGCTGAGATCAGCGAGACATGTTACCATCTTGGTTAGGTATGTTTTCAGAGTGGCTAGCTTCTCCTGCCACTCACTCACAATACTGCAGCTGGTTTTGGCTCACTAACTAGCATGGATCTGTTGTCTAAAGTTGGGAATCACTCCCCATCCTCAGCTTGAAGTGTAGACATATCCCTAGTGTAACTTGTTTAATTATGTTGTATGCAGCAGGCCTGAAACAGAGGTGGTCACAAACAGCCATGCAGGCAAGCCCGTTTTTCAGCAGCCTCAGTCCAGACTCCAAGACCCAGTTCCCAGGGAGCAAGCACTGACTCTAGTGAGTGAGATTAACGCAGACAATTTGTCAAGCTCTCCCTCCGCCACAAAAAGAAACCGCATTACAAGCTAACCCCACAGACTGGACACTCTCCCAAAGTAATGACTACATGTCACAGTGTCACCTGGGAATGCCCATCTTGACAAAAGAGACAAATAGCCATCTTCTTATTGCCATGTACTGGGCTGTAACAATGTGCAAGACACTCATACAACCTGTGAATTCCACCCAGTTTCCCCTGAATAAAGTTTCTATGCCACATATCCCAGCTCACCGGCAGCGTGGTTCCAGGGTGAGAAGACTATTCCACCTGGCAGTGTAATGGGGCCAGAAGAGATCCTTGGTCAGACAAGTCACTGGGCTCAGGACAGGGGTAACTGGGTGAAATGTAATGGACTGTGATAGGCAACAGGTCAGATTAGATGACCGAATGGTCCCGTATGGCCCTGCCATCTCTGAAATCCTTGATCCAGTAAGTGTAACAGCAGGATCTGAAGACAGACAGTAGAATCACCCAGCCTGGAATCTGACCTGGGCACGGCGGCTACTCTTGTAAAAAGTGTCATGAGCACTTTAAGGAGCCCAAGTGACCAGGACCTCACTGGAAAGGTGGTGCTATGAGGCCGGGGCTCAGTCCTGACTCAGGGGGAAGAGTTACTCACACTGCTCCCTATAGAGGCTGAGTTTTCCTTGGCTTGTTCCCCTCCAGACACCACCCCCAAGTGTGAAAATGAGTGCCTAGATGAGACCTGACAAGTTCACAGCCCCAGGAGGGCATTCTCGCTACAGCCATGGACAACCCAAGGGTGAATCACATGGATTAGACCTTCAGATTTCTGGGGATTGATTTCCTCAGCTCTCAGGCTATGTCTACACTTGTAAAGTTAAGTCGACTCTGTTAAGTCGACTTAACAGAGTGGCTACACTTGAAGTCGACTTAAGTTGACCTTGCTAAGTCGACTTAACAGTAGACATAGCCGTCCACACTGGAGTTAAGTCAACTCAATAAGGTCGACTTAGCGCTATTCCCCGTCCACACTGGCTTTAAGTCAACTTAATAAGGTCGATTTAAGGCTTAAGTCGACCTTCATAGGTGGTGTTATTATGTTGACTTAAGAAAAGCCCAGTGTGGATGCGACTTTGTGTAGGTCGACTTAAGCCTCCTTAAGTCGACCTAAGTCGCCAGCGTATACACACCCTGAGAGGAAACATCCAGAGGCTGAGGAGACATATGGAAGGCCCAGGCGGGAAGGCCGGCTCCAACTGCCTTAACAGCACTGAAGAGTTTCTGCACTAGGTACAGTACAAGGGGCGGGTACTGCCCAGTAGTCATGGGAACATCATGGACAGTGCTGGCTCTGTGGTTACATCTCAGGTATGTCTATGGCCTGTCATATCGGAACACCTCACCCTCTCCAATACACTTATCACAACACAGCAGTGAGGCAAGGCATGGCTGCTTCCTCCATTGTACAGATGGGGAAACCGAGGCACAGATAAACTAATACAGAATGTTGGTGGAGAAGAAGAGAAGGGAATTGAACCCAGGTCTCAAAATCCCCCTTGTGCCCTGGTTCATCTTCCCTCACAGTAATGCAGTGGGGTAGAACTCTTTGGGCACGGGGGAGTAAAGGGCGTGTTCGGCCCACCAGCAGAGCAAGGGAGATTGCTGGGCAGGTGCACATTCTAACCCCGTCTTCATGCCCAATGATCTCTCCCTGTTGCATGTAGGCCAGGCCCCTGCCTGTGTCCATGTAATGAGTGTGACATACATGGGGGTAGTGATCCGGAGCAGTCACTGCTCAAAAGGCTCAGATGTGCAACCAGACCTGGGGAGGTGGAACCTTTCAAGAAGCATTTAGGCTGCAGCGGCCTATAATGTCACAGGTAAGTAAGACCCGTGAGCACCCATGAGGGCCTTCCAGAGGAGCTGGGTCTCGATTCCTGATTTAAAAAGTGACTCTCCTGTTGGCATTTAACCACATTTTAGAGATCAGCTGGTTTCTAAGCCTTTAGGAGATCTCTTCGCCTTATCTTCTAGGCCCCCAAGAACCACATGGTTCATGCTTCACAGTAGTTTTCCACCAGAGCAGAGCCCAATATATTTGATTCTTAGTTATTCCTCAACAGCAACTGGAGGCCCCACCTGAGATCAGGGTCCCATTGCACTAAGCTGCACAGACATGTCATGAGAGCCAGTGCCTGCCCCAAAGAGCTTACAATCTGAACAGACAAGGGAAGTGACTTGTTCAAATCACCCATCCAACCAGTGGCAGGATTACAACCAGTACCACCCACAGGGATGAGGGGCTTCCAAATGTGCGTGGTGCCAAGACCCTGTATACTGCGTCACACTGCCACGCACTGCAATTTGGCCCAGCTGACCGTATATCACCATGGGGCGGGGGGGTAGGTGCATCAGCCACACGCGTCAGATAGCAACGCCTGGAGCAAGGCGCTGAGCCATGCTGCCTCATGGCTTCCGTGGCTGTGTGCACAGGAGTGAAGTTTCGTTTATACAGGAGAGGGTGTTTATTTAACATGTCGCTACGCCCCGTGGCGTGTGGGATTAAAGAAAAGTGAGCAAAAATAAATAAATAAAATCAGTGCCTGGAGGATTTTAAACGCCTACCTAAAGAAAAAAAACGCTGTTGGCAGACGGGCTCTTCAGCGTTGACAGTATTATAGGTTAATCTTATTGTTGATTACAGCCTGGCTGGAGGCCAGAAATCTGAAGCTTAAAATGTGCACACTAGCAGCCAGTAAAAAAGAAAGAAAAGAGAGAGAGAGATTCACACACATAACGCTGCACAGCTGGGAATAGCTGAGTGTTTGGAGCATTATCACACATACCAAACAAATGGCTCCCCCCGCATCTCCCCATGCTCTCCACCCAGGAGCAAAACCATGCCACGGCACTCACTCTCACAGAGCTGGCTGCCAGAGTTTAAAACAATACTTTTCAGTCTCAGTTCTTCCCCTGCCACTGGCTAGCATCCCCCTCCGCTAATCGCCTCTGCACCAGGAGCGGCTTGCAGGCTGTTGGCCTCATGGCCACTCCCTCAGACTGGGCAGCAAGAGATTTAGGGTTGGTTCCTGGCTCGGTTGCTGACTTCTCATGTGGTCTTGGGCACATCACTTCATCTCGCTTTGCCTCCACTCCCTAGCTGTCTAATAGAGACAACAATTCTTCCCTTTGCTCTCTTGTCTTTTTAAACCGTAAGTTCTTTGGAGTAGGGAGTGTCTCTTACTATATATCTGGACGGCACCCAATGCAATGGGGTCCTGATCTTAGTTAGGGCTTGTAAGCACTACTGTAATACAAATAAATCTAACAAAGCAAGAAGAAACTCAGAAACTGTGCGTGAGCAGCAGGGCAAGGAGTTATGTCTGAAGACCAGTGATATCTTTGGGGCAGGCGCTCTCTCTTACTCTCCATGATATAGCGCCTGCTGTCACAGAGTTGAATATAGACGAGATATAGCAGTATGTATGTGAGTCTGGGTAGATAATTAATATATACAGTGCCATCTAGTGGCACAAAGGACTGTGTAATATTGTCCATAACTTTATAGGGCCAATAAAGCTGTTGTTATTGGGCACTGCAAATAACTTCTGGATTACACAGCTCTGAACCCCATCACACTACAGCTCTGATCCTGACTGGGAGCTTTAGGCTCTACAGTCATGCAAATAATCAGGCCACAGCTCCGGTGTCACAATTATTTCTAGGCTACAATAAGGGCCCTCGGGGTCCATGTTTTTATCTCGTTACCTGTGTTTCTTCTGCCGTTTATCCGAAGGTATATCCCCATTGTACCAATGTGCACGGCACTTGGAGAGAGGAGCTCAGGTTGCAAGGGGAGGAGGCACCAGGATGTCAGGGGCTGGAATGCTAGCTACCGCTCAGTGTAAAGTATCTCTGGTGTAAATTAGCTCCGCTGAAGTGAATGGAATTCCTCTCTGCAAGTTCAGGTACGGCTCTTAATAAAAAGTCAGCTTAGTTGTAAAAGCATGGAGCCCTCTCATGGTATTACCCAGCACATGGTACACGAAACACCTGTGGAAGTTACCTTTTCAGCCTAGAGATGCAACTTCTCACAATCTGAGTGACTCTTGTTAGACCTTTCAAAGTGTATGGCTCCCTGGTCAAGGGTGTTCACTTTCAGACCAACTCACCACAGCCTGCATCTGACAAAGTGGGTTGGAGCCAATGAAAGCTTATGCCCAAAGGCTATGTCTACACTTACTAAAATTAGTTCGAATTAGTTAATTTGAACTAACTAATTCGAACTAATTTTAGTTAGTTCGAATTAACTTAATTCAAACTAGATGAATTTAGTTTGAACTAAGCAAGTGCCATTCATGGCACTTGCTCAGTTCAAATTAGCGATTTGCATTCAATTCAATGGGCCGGTTAGTTCGAACTAAGCAATTAGTTCGAACTAATATGGCCACATTGGTTAATTCGAACTAACTAGTTCGAATTAACCCTTACTTCAAATAGCATTCGAATGTATTAGTTCAAATTAAGGAAGCCCTTAATTCGAACTAATTAAAGCCAAGTGTAGCTATGGCTTTAGTTCATTCAAATTAAGCTTCCTTAATTCGAACTAACTTGCCAGTGTAGACATAGCCAAAGTAATTTGTTAGTCTTCAAAGTGTCACAGGACTCTCGTTTTGGCTTTACACAGACTACCACGGCTACCCCTCTGGATAGAAGAAGGAAGTGGCCCAGGCCAACCCGAGTCAGTCACAGGCCCTGTATAACTACCCTACCGACATATCGACTACTGATAGATTAAGCTGTACCTGAACCTGCATTTTAATCTGCTAATGTGTATTTAATAAACCAGATATGATTGAAATTCCATGTTGAACCATTCCAGAAACAGAATGTCATTCAGCTGATGGGGGTTAAGAAGCAGCTTTCCTATGGACAGTTTATTCCAAATGTAAGCAAGGTTAACAAAGCTGGGCACTTCTCTCACTTAACAGCTGATCTGCATGGGCTTCGTGTTTGCATGAGTACAATTGGATATTCAGCATAATTTCACCCTGGGGCTGGGCACGACGGGAAGTGATATGCGTGGCTGATTCAAATCCTCTGAATCTGGTGTTTTAGCAGACAGGGGAAATGAAATATTGCCTTTTCATGATATGATACCCTTTGATTATATGTCTGTTTATAGACAGAAGCTGATGGAAAAGTCACCATTAGCAATAGAGAACTTGGAAAAGTGAGCAACGCTAGTTTTTAGTCTTGTAAACCTAAATGAGGAGGAATAGATACACTAGTTCTGTTATAGCTGTGCCTTAGGGAAATGTCTAATTTCCTCTCCCATTGTCAAAGGATAGACTTAAAGACTTCTGCTGGAGTCTCTTTTGTTGTTTTGATTAGAGCTAAATCACCAGAGAGATGAAATCCTCTCAAAGGGTATGTCTACAGATTAAGCTAAATTTACTCTAAGTCAACTTAACAAGATTGACTTTAAGTCAACTTACCAGAGCACCTACACGTAAGTTGACCTTGTTATGTCAACTTAACAGAGCCTATAGTGTAGACATAGCTGTCCACACTGGCTTTAAGTTGACTTAATAAAGTCAACTTAGCGCTATTCCCCGTCCACACTGGCTTTAAGTCAACTTAATAAGTCAACCTAAAGAGGGGAAGTTAAGTTAACTCAAGGAAGCACTTAAGTCAACTTAATAAGCACCCAGTGTGGATGAAGAGTTCTGTAGGTCAATTTGAGCATCCTTAAATTGACCTAAGTTGCAAGTGTAGACATATTCTAAGAGCTGAATTCACTGAAAAGCTGTCTGAGGTCCAGCAGGAGAACATCTTGTGAGCAGCCAGCAGACTGCGTGAGTGACCATCAGGCAGAGCCAGCAGCCAGCGGGTGGTGCCAGCAAATGGCATGAGTGACCAGCAGGCGGAGCCAGCGGCCAGTGAATGGTGTGAGTG
The DNA here is from genome assembly GCA_007922175.1 of Pelusios castaneus. Lineage (NCBI taxonomy): Eukaryota > Metazoa > Chordata > Testudines > Pelomedusidae > Pelusios > Pelusios castaneus. The sequence continues at coordinate 312,225 of ML686071.1, forward strand.
GCCAGCAGACAGCGTGTGTGACCAGCAGGTGGAGCAAGCGGCGAGCACCAGTGGAAGGTGCGAGCAACCCAGAGGTGGCAGAAGATAAGTGGGGGGGGGGCTGAGCCCCCTCCCACCCACTCCCCCGCCGCCCCAGAGGTGGACACTAAAACTCTGGTGGTCAGTATGGGGGTCATGGAGAAATGAAGAACACACTCAATGTACCCTGGGGGTGGAATGAGTTCTGTCTATTGGGTTTTGTGGGAATCCTGCTTTGCTCTGTATCCTAATCAGTGCTGCTTTTGATATCACCTCTATATTGTCTCTATTAAAAGTTTTCTGTGCTACACTCAGACTCATGCTGGCGAGAGGGGAAGCATTGCCCTTCTAGGGCGCCGAGGGTACAGTGCGTGATTTCCCAGAAGACTGGGTGGGGGCTCGAGCCCATTGGTTATGTAACAGGGTTTGGGAACCCCTAGATATAGAACCCAGCCCCTTGCTGCTGCTGTCTGGGCCTGGCAGAAGGGTTACATGTTGCTACCAACTAAGGGGGTCTCATAGCTATCTCCCGCGCAGCTGGTACTGGTCACTGTCAGATACAAGATACTGGTCCAGATGGAGCGCAGGTTTGTTCTGTCTCATACTGCCCAGCACAATGAAGTTCCAGTCTACAACAGGAGCTCCTAAATGCTGCAGTGATGCAATAATTCCTACTACCACAGCAAATCTGCAACGTGATCTCCGAATGCCTTCCCGGCTCCTCTCGTAGAGCGGCAGAGCAAAGAGAACCACTTACTCAGACGCCAGAAGGGCTTACTGATGTTTTTCTATTTGGTCACTCACTTTCCCAGGAAAGCTGAGCTCACAGGCAGCCTACGGTGTTTAATGAGGTCGTGCTAGTTACATACCCAAGAGAGCACAGAGAGTGACTGACCGGCCGAGTCAATTGCTTTTCCTCTCCCTCAACGCCCTTCCTCAGGTTAAGCTCCAGAAAGGGGTGATGCCACTTCTGCTGGGCCTTGAGAATGACACTTTCTAGCCTGACAGAGTGCCTCACTGGCCTTATCTGAGCCAACCCAGCTAACGAAAAAAACCCAGCCTCACGTCCCGAACTGGGAAACTTCAAAAGGTGCAGGCACAGGGAGCCGGATGGGCCCTATCGATAAATATTGCCTCTTGAGGAGAAGACGGATTTGTCCTGACTGGACCCTCTTTGGCTGCCCTATAGTAGCTTCCGACAGGCCCTATAGAGACCCCGCAGCGCCAGCAGGCCAGGGACTGAGCTAGCCCAGTGGCTTGGAGCATGGGAAGATACGTGAAAAGGCCCACAGTGGGGTGTGAGGGGCTTTCACCCCAGCAGGGGGATGGATCCCAGTCTCAGCCAGGGCCGTCCTTGGGGGGGGCGAATGGGGCGGTCGGCCCAGGCCCCGCGGTTATGTGGGCCCCGCGCTGTCCCGCTCCCAGCTGGGGGCAGTGCAGGCCCTGCGCCGCGACTCCCCCCACGGCCGTGCTTCGCCCTGCCCCCACTGCCTTTAGCGAGGAGCACAGGGCAGCGGGGTGGGAGGCTTCACCCAGCATCTCTGGGCCGGGCCAGGCCGGGCTGCCCCACATGGTTGGCCCCCGCTGGGCCCAGGGCTGGCCCCTAATGGCAGCCTCAGATCCCACTGCCCGGCCAGGGCCGGCTCGTGGCCGCATCCTCAGCTGGGGCCTGCTCCTGCCGGCGGCGGCACCGGGAGACAGCCCGGCCCCGGCCGGGGACCCGAGGCCACGCCGCCGCCGCAAGCTGAGGCTTGCCGGGGTGCCGGGGGTGGAGCGGATCGACCATTTCCCCCTCCAGCGTGGGGTGGGGTGGGCCAATTGGCCCCGGGCCCCGCTCCCCCCAGGGCTGGCCCTGGTCTCAGCACCTCTTCAGTGTCTCTCCAAGTCCTGCCTGGGCCAGCCCTGGGCTCCGAATTGTGACGTTACCAGTGCTGCCCCTGCCCGCCCCCACTCGACGCTGGCTGGGCAGAAAGCAGCAGACACAGTTAGCACCGAACACAAGCCAGGCTGGGCCACCACCTCCCTGCACCACCCTCGGGCCAAGACAGGCCCTGCCTCTGGCTACCGCCCTCCCCTACCCAATGGCACGAGACTAGCCTCTCCCCTGGGTACCTCCCAGCGCCTGTAATGTCTTCTACAAGCATATCTCTACGCCATTCTCCAGGCTGCTCCCAGCCACTCCTCTGCCACACCCTCCTGGGTGGGGTGCTTCACCCTGTGGGCTAGAGACTTGCCTGGCCCCCGGCCATCTTTCCACCCCACCCTTCCGCCTGGGACCAGCCTGCTCAGCATCCAGGAGCATCTGCGGCCTCAGCAGGGATTCCTGCGTCTGCCTCCCCGCTGCAGGAAACGAAATGGGAGCAGTTTGGAAGAGGGGGCTGGGCGACTGCGCCTATCCCATGAAAATCCAACCTTTCTGCAGGACACGGTCATGAAACGAATCAGTTGGTCAAATCAAATCCTCGATTTTCTCCAGCAGGCTGGCACCTTGTCAACAGTGTTGTACATCTGACCTTTGTGGTGACTGCCATTTCCCGCTTGCGATTTGTTTGCTGGAGAGGTATCAGTCAAGTCTTACTAGAATTTGCAGATGCCTGAGTGTGTGCATGTAGGTATGTTGTGCGCATGGATGTGTACACATGCCACTTCTCCTGCACCTCTAGCTTCTAAGAGAACTGAGGCTACCCACATCCTATTCTGTCCCTCTGCCACGCTGGCGCTCCCCCCACGGGCAATAGCAGACTTCCCTGGACGCCACGGAACTCCTGAGCAGGTCTGACTCCAGCCAGTAGAGAGCAGAGGTGCCAAACGTATGTGCTGCCCCTAATGGTACTGCTGTTCCAGTGCTTGTGAGCTGTGGTCCAAAGCAGAGCACAAGGGCAGCAGCTGATCTCAGCCCTATGTCACTGAGGCTATGTCTACATTAGAAAAGTTAAGTCACCTTTATTAAGTCGACTTAAAATCGACCTTATTAAGTCGACTTAACAAAGTTGACTTAACTTTTCTAGTGTAGACATAGCCCCTTGTTGACCTTATTAAGTCGACTAAACGCTTTAAGTCAACTTAATAAAGTCGAGTTAGGCACTAATCCACACTGGCTTTACGTCAACTTAAGGAGTCGACTTAAGGCTTAAGTCGACCTAAAACCAGGAGTTATTAAGTCGACTTAAGGAAATGCTTAAGTCGACTTAATAAAAGCCCGGTGTGGACGTGCCTTTGTTTAGGTTGATTTAAGCCTCCTTAAGTCGACCTAAGTTGCCAGTGTAGATGCACCCTGGGTGACTACGGATAATAAATACATGGCATTCCCACTGAGATAGCCCAATGTTATTGGAGGAAGCCAGTTTTACTGTGGTTAAGAATAGTTTTTCGACCCATGCTAATATTAGGATTTGGCAAAATCCCTTTAAATAAATAAGTAAATAAATAAATTCACCTGCTCCACAATATACCCTGAAAACTGTCCTCTGACAACAGCTAAACAGATGGCAATTTCTGATCACTGCTCTTTACTGGCTAAGAATTGCCCACAGTCTATTAGTTTTGTTATCCAACGCACACCCTTATTTGTCTTATCCACCTGATATCTCTGGTCCTTTGGATTCTGGATTGTGGGCAGGGATTCACTTTACTCTATGTCTGTACAGCGCCTAGCATCCTGGGATCCCCACCCATCTGGTCAATAGATGCTACCATTATACAACTGTTAAATAAAAATAAAATATAACAGTTCCCTTTTAATGTTTATTTTAGACAGAGATTTACTGAGATACCTGTGCACATGAAAGATGGGCCTGAATTAAACCTGGATCCAAAATCTGTCAGTTCTACGGTGGATATGGATGCAAATTTCACAGCCAATCTCCTCTTCTGAATGAATCCATATGCTACTAACAACATCATTATGTAAATCATACACGGGGGCATCTGGGAACAGACCCCTTCATCTTCCAGTTCTAACACACAGGTCCCAACACAGGAGCTAGAAGAGAAACTCTATCGGTAGGAAGTGGTTTTATCTCCCCTCCTTGATCCCAGCCTCTAGCAGACAGTACTCTATGCTGGCACACAAACCCCAAAGCCTGTACAGATTGCACAGTCTTTACAGTGGGCCAACCGCTGGCTCCTGAAGACCCGTGAGGAAGTGATAAAGTACCACCAAAATTTTTCCATCAAGATTTCACCAGGTCTGGTTAAGAGGCAAAGAGAAACTGTTGGCTGGTCATTCACCTTAGGACAGGGAGAGCGATTTTTTACTGGGGATGTTTGTGTAGCACCTGCCTCAGGGGCCCTGATAGCAGCTGGAATTTCTAATAGTGACTTCAGTGGGCAATGGATCGGGTCCAGAGATTAAAGGGGTACCCAAGGTACCACAGTTAGTCTGTGGCAGATTGAAGCATTAAATATAAATCTTCAGAGTTCCCATCCAGTGCATCCACCACAAACCCATTTTACCTATTTTCCAGCCTCCCTGTCCCGTGTATTGATCACTGCGAGCCTGGGAGAAAACAAATGCCAGTGAAAGCCAGATCAGCTGCTACGTAACCTGAGATGTTTTTAAAATCACAAACATTATTGTTCAACTCTGGCCTCCTTGTATTTGGCTATTAGAATAATCTTGTTTTCTTAGAAAAAAATAAGTAATTTTCCCTTGGCACAGATGATCCAATAGGTAATAAACTGAATCTTTGAACAGTATTTGAGTAGCACTTTAACAAGGCTTCCAGACGGGCCTGCTGTCTGAATGGGTCCCCTGTGCTTTGTATATTAGGACACCCACTATATAATTTTACAGTCCTGTGAAGTAAGGCTAATATTTGCTGAACAAATAAGGTTTCTGTCTCCAGTTTAATAGACTGGTACTCCAGACAGAAGCAAAAAGTGCCAATTCTGATGAAGAAACTCTAATGAGCCCTTCGAAATAGTTTGTACAGGAGTAGAAAAAAAAAACCCATCAAGAGCCAGCACAAAAAAATGCACTCTGTGCCAAGGAAAATACACCTAACCTATTAAAGTATGACTAATCAAGTGGCAGTTTTTGCAGTGCAAAGACATAACTTTTCATGAAAACACCAAATAAGGCTGTGTGTGAAAGGTGGACAGCGATTTTTTCCCCCCGCAAGACGAGCGTGTGTTTTTTGTGAGGATTTATTTCACTATTTAGTCTATTTATTTCTGATAGACTGTCCGTCATTCGCATCAGAAACTGGGGAGAGAGAAACATACCAGTTGTGCCATAATATGAAATGAAACGGGGATGGAAAATATAACCCGATGTTATTCAAGATGTGTGCTATTTTTAAAAGGTAAAATATCTTCAGAAAGCCGGTCAGAAAGATCTTGGGTTAAAATTAACCAGCAAGACGAGTGAGGAATGGACATTCTAAGGAGAACTTGAAGTCTGCATAAATGCACAGAAATGTTCAAAATATACGTTGCATTTGTATTAGAGAAGGGTGTGAACTGCAATCAGTTACCATGAAGATGAATGAGTTAGGTTGATTGATCCACCCCCAGTTATTATGCGGTATTTGCATTGCTGTAGCCCCTACAGGTCAGAGCCTCACTGTCTGAGGTGCTGGGCAGACACATAGTAGGAGACAGTTCCTTCCCACATTACAAAAACTAGGGGTCACCCAATGAAATGAATAGGTTGCAGGAAAAGTTCATGGAAGATAGGCCCAGCAATGTCTATAAGCCAAGAGGGTGAGGGATGCCAACCCCTAAACCTCTGACTACCAGGTGCTGGGAGGGGTAGATATGGGTGGATCTTGCCAAAACTGCCCTATTCTGTACAGTCTCCCAGAAGCTCTGGTATTAACCACTGTCAGAAACAGGTATGATCCAGCCAACACACCATACCATAATTCTCATCAGGCACGACACAGTCATTAACCCAACTCACTGTTGTCATAATCCATATATAAAAGGGGTCAGATAAAGTGTCCTATGCAAATTGGTAACATGCCGGTCATTAATATTACTGCCTAATATACGTAAAAGTGATGTATAAAGAATTATAGGTTCCTAAAACTATGTTCGGCAGGCTGTGCCCAAGCCTAGTCTGAACTAGACAAAGCAATGCTGTTTCACCAGCTTGAGAGGGTCTCCAGTTCCAGGTGAGACCAAAGACAACGAAAAGAACATGTAGGCAAGAGGGAAACAAAACCGCCAGGTGCGCAAATGAGGGGAAGATGCACACTTAACGATTTTGATGGGGGACAGAGACTGCACTCCTAGGAAGCCTTCCTGACTCTTGAAACAGAGTCAAGATAGATGCAGAGGTAAAAAACTATTTTGCTATCCATCAGCAGATGGGCACAAGGAGTCAGGGCTCTTGGCATGCGAGAAAGGTGGGTCCTTCAATCAAGGAGGCTGAAGTCTCTGGAAGCTGATTAGAGTCAAGAAACCTGCCTACACAAAGATTATAATGTGCCGAAGAGAAGTTCTAGTTGCTAGAAAACACACTTCGTTTTGCTTGTAACCATATCTGTGTCTTCTATGCTTACTGATTATCACTTGCCTCTCTGTTCATGGTTATTACCAAACTCACAGGTTGGTGTATGCTCTGTCTCCTAGTAGGCAACAAACTTGATAATTTCTGTGAGGGTCAAGTGGGAGGAACTGAAGACTGGAGGGCAACATCTCTGGGAACTCAGGAATAGGGATTCACTTGTTGGTACCTGAAATGCAAGGTTTGTTTTGCAACCAAAACACAGCAGGATCCAGTTGTGAACAAGAACTGAGAAGCGAAATTGACTAGACAGTTTCTTCGTCCCATCGTCCAAGATAACAAGAATGCAAGAATATACAGAAACAGCAAAAATGGTTAAAAAAGGAAGGGTTTTGCCTACTTTTCGGTTTTGAATTATGTGGATAGTCGTCATTCATACAGGTAAGGCCAGTTTTTATTATATGATTTTTAAAATGACATTAAACTGGCAACTTTCAGCTCTGGATCCAGTTCCAAACATTCCTGAGGTTTGGAGTGATCTAGATCTGGAAGGTTTGGCGAATCCTCACCAGCAGAGATAGAATAATATGATTAGTGTTAGAAATGCCTTAAAAGAACCCAATTTTCAGAATGTGCGGAGCGCCCTTGAAAAACCTCATTGGATTGCTCTTAAGTATCTCAGGCTATGTCTACACTAGAAAAGCTAAGTCAACTCTGTTAAGTCGACTTAACAAGGTCAACTTAAAGTTGACCTTGTTAAGTTGATTTACAGCATCTACATTTAAATCTTAAGTTGACTGCCTGCTACTACACACGCAGGTGATACGTTGGAGAGTCCAGGGGAAGGGAGCTGTGACTGCCTGGCAGAAGGGAGCTGCGGCTCCCAGGGAGAAAGGAGCTGCGGTTCCCCGTCAAGAAGGGAGCCATGCGGCTTCCTTCTTGCCAGGAAGCCACGCACGGCTTCCTTCTTGCCAGGAAGCCACGCATGGCTTCCTTCTTGCCAGGAAGCCACACATGGCTCCCTTCTCATGGGGGAGCCGTGGCTCCCTTGTCCCTGGGGGGAGCCGCGGCTCCCTTCTGCCAGGGAGAAGAAGGAAGCCGTGACTCCCTTCTCCCCAGCCCTAGGTTGACTTAGGGAATTAAGTTGACCTAGACTAGAGCATCCATACCGGCTTTAGGTCGACCAACAGGTCGACTTAAGCTTAAGTCAACCTAAAGAGCAGGAGTCATTAAGTCAATTTAAGGAAGCACTTAAGTCGACTTAATGAAAGCCATGTGTGGACACGGCGTTCTGTAGGTCGACAAGCCTCCTTAAGTCGACCTAACTTGCATGTCTAGACATACCCCTAGAGTCCACACATTAAATGTCAAGTTACTATTATTGTGGGATTGTCTATAACTTCTCTGTGGGAGCAGGGGGAAGGATGTAAGCCTTGGGAAGCATTATGAGTTTCAAAAGAATATTTTCAACAATATGCAGGATAACAGGGAACTTCTGAAACAAAGAGAGTTAAGTGGGTCTCCTAGGCAATACCCAGGGAGAGATGAATGCAAACTCCCATGACTGGATCCAGCTTTTTGAAGCTATGCCCTGAGGAGAGGACTGTTGCTTGGAATCTGAAGAGACCCAAGTACTATAAAGGAGAGTCTAACTTATTTATGGTTGTTCTTGTTCTGAGCAACAGTTGTTATGAACTAATAACCACAGAGTAACCTGGTGAGAAGGAAGGACTCATCACCTACCAGGGCTCTTGTTGGGGTGATCTCTGATAAGTTTATTAGCATGTATGTGCCGGGTTGCCACCTCTGGGGTACAAAAATATGGGACAGCAGGGAGGATTTTGAGCCCTTAAAACTGGGCAGATAGCAATGCGTACAGAGCACCATGGCAGACTACCCAGGACAGCTACCTCCAAAAAAGGAACAACCCTGGGAAAATGTGGGTATGTGGTAATGATACCCCTGAAAGACAAGCATAGCTCACCCCACCGCCCTCCGCCAGTGGTTTCTGGGCTGCAGCCGAGAAGAGACAAGACTTGTCTCAAACAGATAGAAAATAGAATCTGTATTGGAGCTGCTGGCCACAGACGCTCTGCAGGTCTCCGTGACTGGTCTGGACGTAGCTTCACACAGAGATCCCTCAAAATCCTGGCCTGGGTGTAGGAGTCATGGACTGGATTGCTGCCTACACATCCAGACTAATGCATTTCTCTGGGGAACGACTCGTAGGGTATGTCTACTCTAGAAACGCTAAGTCAACTCTGTGAAGTCAACTTAACAAGGTCGATTTAAAGTTGACCTTGTTAAGTCGACTTACAGCATTGACACTAAAAACTTAAGTCGACTGCCTGTGTCCACACACGCAGGTGTTAGGTCAAAGAGCCCAGGGGAAGGGAGCCGCGAGTCCCCGGCAGAAGGGAGCCGTTGCTCCTGGGGAGAAGGGACCCACGGCTCCCCCCAGGGACAAGGGAGCCACGGCTTCCTTCTTTTCCTCGGCAGAAGGGAGCTGCAGCTCCCTGCTGAGAGGCGGCTCCCCGGGACAAGGGAGCTGTGGCTTCCTGGCAAAAGGGAGAGGCGGCGCCCTTCTTCCCTGGGAGCTATGGCTCCCTTCTTGGCAGGGAGCCACAGCTCCCTTCTTCCCCGGGAGCCACGGCTCCCTTCTCCACAGGGAGCTGCGGCTCACTTCTCCCCAGCCCATCCCCCATAGGTTAATTTAGGGCATCCATACCAGTTTTAAGTTGACTTAACAAATCGACTTAAGTCTTAAGTCGACCTAAAGAGGGGAAGTTATAAAGTCAACTTAAGGAAGCGCTTAAGTTGACTTAATGAAAGCCAGGTGTGGACGCAGCATTCTGCAGGTCGACTTAAGCGTCCTTAAGTCGACCTAAGTTGCTAGTGTAGGGCTGTTAGGGTGCTTGCTAATTCTAAATGAACCTTTGCACAGATGGTTCCTTCCTGGATTTACTGGTCTTAGATGGGTGAATCAGAGGCTGCTGGGGGAGCAATCCCAGTAAAAGCAGCTCCTAACAGGTGTGTAGGACAGCGCGAGGGAATCTGCAATCTGGGGCATCATGAAATCACCAGCTCATCCCCTTCAAAAAAGGCAACTTTCTCATTAATAGAAGCGTGAAGGCCTTTTGCTATTTAGCCATCTGGGAACTGCTCCAGGTTCTCCCCAGATTACCTCTGGTGCACAATAGCAACCCAGATAACAACAATAAATACAATGTTAGCAAAAGAATGTCAGGTTTGCAACTGCTAAACCCTGGGACTGAGCCAGCAGGGGGCTGGTGCAGGTCAGGACTGACGTACATGGTCGGTGCCTGCCGCAAGGGTCGCAGAGGCTATTGGAGGTCAGGCTGGGGGTGCACTGCCAGCTCAGTGTGGGGTCCAGCCCTGGAACAGCAGGGAGTGGTTGCAGGTCAGGAATCAGGTGCGATGGCAGAACTGCGTGGGGTCCAGGACTGGCATGGCCAGGGGTTGTCACAGGTCAGGTCTGACGTCCGTTGGCAGAGCTGTGCGGGGCCCAGGCCAGGAAAAGAAGGCATTGGATAGAGGTCTAGAAAATCATGAATGGTGTGGAGGAAGTGAATAAGGAAGTGTTATTTAATCTTTAACATAACAGAAGAACCAGGGGTCACCTAATGAAATTAATAGGCATCTGTTTTAGAAGCACAGAACCATAAAAGATGAGAGATACAAGGGACCTCAGGAAGTCATCTAGTTCAATCCCCTGCTCAAAGCAGGACCAACCCCAACTAAATCATCCCAGCCAGGGCTTTGTCAAGCTGTGTCTTAAAAACTTCTAATGGAGATTCCACCAACTCACTAGGTAACCCATTCCAGTGCTTCACCACCCTCCTAGTAAATTTTTCTTTCCTAATATCCAATCTCGACCTCCCCACTGCAACTTGAGACCATTGCTCCTTGTTCTGTCATCTGCCACCACTGAGAACAGCCTGGCTCCATCCTCCCTGGAACCCCCCTTCAGGTAGTTAAAGGCTGGTATCAAATCCCCCCTCACCCTTCTCTTCTACAAGCCTAGGTCCCTCAGCCTCTCCTCATAGATCATGTGCTCCAGCCTCCTCATCATTTTTGTTGCTCTCTTCTGGACTGCACAGTCAACCTGTGGGACTAGTTGACAGAGGATGTTGTGAAGGCCAAAACTATATCCGGGTCCAAAAAAAAAATTAGATACTTTGTGGAGGATAAGCCCATCAATAGGTATTAACCAAGATGGTCATGGATGCGACCCCTTGCTCTGGGTGTCCCTACGCCTGTAACTGCCAGAAACTAGGAGTGGGCAACAGAGACTGGATTACTTGTTAAATTGCCATTTTTCTGTTCATTCCGTCTGAGGCATCTAGCGCCGGCCAGTATCAGAAGACAGGACACTCTGGCTATGTCTACACTGGGGCTATGTCTACACTTGCAAGTTAGTTCGAATTAAGGAAGCTTAATTCAAACTAATTTAAGCCTTGGCCACACTAGGCTTTCATTAGTTCGAATTAAGGACTTCCTTAATTCGAACTAATAAATTTGATTGCTTAGTTTGAACTAACCCTTAATTCGAAATGGTTAGTTCGAATTAAGTCAATGTGGCCATATCAATTCGAACTAACTGCTTAGTTCGAACTAATCGGCAGATTAACCTTCATGCAACTGACTAATTCGAACTAAGCAAGTGCCCTGCATGGACATGGCTAGTTCGAACTAGCATTCTAGTGGGGCCATGCTAGTTCGAATTAACTAATTCGAACTAGCTTTTGTAAGTGTAGACATAGCCTAAAAAAGTTAAGTCAACTTAATAAGGTCGACTTTAAGTCGACTTAAAGTCAACCTTATTAAGTCGACTTAACAACGTCAACTTAACTTTTTCTAGTGTAGACATAGCCCCTTGTCGACCTTATTAAGTTGACTTAACACTTTAAATTGACTTAATAAAGTTGATGTAGGCGCTAATCCCCATCCACACTGGCTTAAGTCGATTTAAGGAGTCGATTTAAGCCTTAAGTCGACCTAAAACCAGGTGTTATTAAGTCGACTTAAGTTTTCCTTAAATCGACTTAAGGAACAGCTTAAGTCAACTTAATAAAAGCCCAGTGTGGAAAGGGAGTAAGTTAGGTCGATTTAAGCCTCCTTAAGTCGACCTAACTTGTAAGTGTAGACACACCCTTTGAGACCATTGGTCTCATTCAGTGTGCTTGGTACACTGGACTAGGACTACAGATTCACAAGGTAGCCTTGGACAAATCACATAATCTCCCTGGCCCAGATCCTATGCTCCACTGATTTCAGTGGAATTTAGGAGCCTAGATACTGATGTGGTTTGGGGCCTCAGTTTGCCATCTGTAAAATGGGAGAATGTTATTTATTTCTCCTACCCTTTTTTCCCTGGGCTGTGTCTTACTTTACATTGACACAGGTCCCAGTTGATCACCCCGTTGTGGCTGCTCAATAGACTGTTGTGAAGGAATCCGGGGGCTGGGTCCCCAGGAGTTTTAAGTGTCCAGAGCTTGACTGGAGTGCAGACACTGCTCCAGTCTTTGGGGGTCCCTAGGTGTGCCCATGAAGTGCAGACCTTTTCTCTAGCATCCCCTCCTGAGAGCTGGAACCCACTTGCCACCAGAAGTGACCCTCCTGCTTGCTGTTTAACTCTCTCAGGAGGGACACAATAATTTTGAAGCCTGTAACAGAGACACTTTGCTGTTGACTCTGATTCCACTGCCTTTTACTTAACAGATAAAACAGAGAGCACAGCGTATACAGAAACCAAATCACTTTAACTGCTATGGCTCACTCTGCCCTGGGAACCATCTGGGATCAGGCCGGTAGCCTCCCAGCACTTCATCCGGCTCCTCTAGCAGCTCCCATCGGCAAGAGCTGCTGAAAACAGCCAAAGACCAAGAGGAAATAAAAGCAGTCTGCCTTTTTATAACCGTCCAGTTCCGGCGTCAGGCGACTCACTGGTCAGGCTCAACAGGTGAACACCGAATGCTATCACATGACTTCAGTGCCCAAACTTCTCCCTGATGTGCCAGCTCTCTGGGCTGGGAGCCATTCTGTTGTTTACAGCTATTCCACTTCAACAGGCGAGCGCTTTACATCAACAGCCCACTTGTTATTCGTTGGTCACCAGCCCTTGGCATTTCAGGTTGACATGGACGCAAACAGACGGTAGAGAAGGCCAAGGGGATGCAAAATGGAGTTTGAAACTTGGAGAAGAGACACACAGAGATTTCCTCAGCTCACACAGCCTTCGTAAATGGTACAGCTAGATCCTCCCAGTTGTCCTGCACAAGGCAGTATTGCGGCCTAATGGATGGAAAGTGGCCCTGGGAATCTAGAGATCCCTGTTCTAACCACAGTCTGCTACGGAGCTGCCGAGGGACCAAGTCATTTGTCCTCTGTTACACTATGTCTGCTTGGGCTCCAAATGATCTGGGGCAGGGATGTGTACGTACAGCGCCTAGCACAATGGGGTCTTGACCTCAGTTGTGGCTGCAGGCATGAGACAAGTAAATATAATACGCAGTTTAGTGAAGATTGCGCTTGCTTACGCTGCTTTGAATTGGACTCTGTGGTCTTACAACCCTGGGGGCTGGCAGCTGTCTTGTCAAGCTAAGTGCTGACTCAGAGCAAAGCAGGGCCGGGAGGGACCACGAGAGATCATCTGGTCCAGCAACCTGCACCTGCTACATATACTGAGCCTAGACCACGATTCACTGCATTTGAGTAAAATTTTCAAAAGCAGCAAAGGGTCTTAGCCGCTTGGGTGCAGCTTCCCTGGAATCACTGGAGCTTGGGGTCCTCAGGGTCACTTTACAGTCCCGATTTTACTCCTTGTGCTTTGCGCCTTTCCCGGTCAGCCTCAGGTGGATCAACTAGCTCCAGGCGACGCATTTCCAACCCGGCACCTACGAGGCAGTAGAAGGCAGCCTCTGGGAAAGAGAAGGCCTCTAAATGGACAGAACACTCTCCTCGCAGAGTCGTTTTGCTCTTTAGCACAGGTGAGGTTTTATCTAAGGGGAAATCATGGCTCTTTCTGCATGTTTTTTCCTTACGGGGCCGGCCCAACCCCTGCCCTGGAGCATAGCCGAGAGAAGCTATATTGCCATAATTGCTCTTACCTCACACTGAAAAACCACTCATTCGGTGGGATACAGCGCCATGCATCCTCCTGCAGCAATGCCCTGGAGTGGTGCTAGGGGACGCTACTGGTGCTGTCTTTGGGGGCAGAGCTCTTGCACTTTATTGACCCCAGAGATCTCATGGCGATTTTCAGAGGAGCAGGCGTGGTAGCTCTGCTCAAGGGGCCAGGTTACAGACCAGGAATGAAATTAGTAGGAATAGAAATGATTTGTGGAACCCATCATTGTGCTCAGCACCATGGAAAACACAGAAATGAACAGCCCTTGCTCCAAACAGGTCACAGCCTAAGGGACACCATCAGAAGTCATTCTAGCTACCTAAAATCCTCCTG
>ML686071.1:326579-389024 GCA_007922175.1 Pelusios castaneus
CCCCTGGACTGTGCTTGGTGACCGGCTCGGATTCGAGCCTGTCATCCAGCACTGCTCCCGGGCTCCGGGACTCATCTGCGGCTGGCGTTTAAAGCCCCGCAGCCGCAGATGATTCCCGGAGCCCGGGAGCTGTGCTGGGGTTCGGGTGACAGCGGGGGCTGGCAATGCAGCCCCCCTGCCACCGGAAGCCCTGCAGCTGGGCTAGGGGGCTGGCTGTGGGCAGTGCATGGTGGGACAGGTGCCCACCATGCACTGCTCTTCTTTCACAAAGGAGCATTCCAAGGGTGAATGCTCCTTTGCGAAAGAAAGAGCACGTGTGTACATGAGAAAGCGCAATGGTTATTGCGCTTTACTTGTCCCGCAATAACTTATTGCGGGACAAGTTTTCTCGTGTAGACATAGCCTAAGTTATCTCCTCCTGTGGGCTGCATGTCAGTGTGTGTGTGGTGGGGTTTGAATAATCACACCGTGTATGAAGAAGCCTGGAGGCCTTTGCGATGGAACATACACTGTAAATGCAGGGCAGCTCCGGCTTGTCTACACATGGAGTTGTTCCTGATTAACTCCGTGTGTGGACACACTTATTCTGGCCTACAGTCTTGCTCCACTGGGACCAGAGGGGTGGCTGTGTCAGTCTAGTTCAGCAAAACAAACAAGGAGTCCTGTGGCACTTTTAAAGACTATGCGATAAATAAATTTGTTAGTCTTTAAAAGAGCCACAGGACTATTTGTTTGTTTTGTCCCACTCAGATAAGCTAACCAGGAACTCATGGAGTTAACCAGAAACCACTCAATATGTACCCAAGTCCTTGCTGTTGAGTTCATGTCCCCCACTGAATGCGATCTGCAAACCAGTTGGATTTCTGGTCATCAATAGCTTTCCATTGAAACCCGCTTGCCTTTCTACCCTGAACCCCAACCCCCAGTAACGCTTCCACATAGCATTTAATTTGCTCCAGCATCTTGTGAACTTCAACTGGGGTGGATTTGGATCAGCAACACACTCAAAACTCAAAGACCTTCATAATCAGGGTCTGTAGACCTCATCTAGCCTCAGTCTTTAACTGTCTTTGACAGACCATTTTAATACAGGTTTAATCCGGCTGGCTCAGTGTGAATGGGGCCTGAACTGTATTGCACTTTGCAACTAGCATGTTACCATTATGGCCTTATAGCTGTATCTTTAAACGTCCAAGGAGTCTGCTGTTCCAATCTCTGTGGTGCCACAGTGTACAGCACATGAGAGAAAATTCCTTCCTGACCATGATGGTGAAGAAGAGCTGACACCTTGAAGCATAAGGGAGCTTCAACACATGCCCACCACGGGGTTATAACTCCACCACAAATCCTCGCCATTTGCATGGACAGAAATTATTCCACTTTGCAACCAGGTGAAGTGAGAGTTAGGTCCTCTTAGGCTATGTCTACACTGGCAGTTTAAGTTGACTTAAGGAGGCTTAGGTCGACTTAAATAAAGCCACGTCCACATTAGGCTTTCATTAAGTCAATTTAAGAAATTCCTTAAGTCGACTTAATGAAAACTTAAGTCAACTTAATAAGAACCGCCTATTAGGTCGACTTAAGCCTCTTTAGGTCGACCTAACCCTTCTTTAGGTCGACCTAAGCCCAATGTGGACGTTTAAGTCCACTTTGTTAATCGACCTAAGGGCAGTTAGGTCGACTTAACAAAGTGGACTTAGTCCACGTCCATGGACACCACTTTGTTAAGTCGACTTAATAAGGTCGATTTTAAGTCGACTTAAAGTCGACCTTATTAAGTCGACTTAACAAAGTCGACCTAACTTTTCCTAGTGTAGACATAGCCTTTGAGACAAAAACAGACACAACCCACTTCTGATTTAACTAAACCTCCTACAGCTGTCAGCATCTGCTTACCGTTCACCACTCCAGGACCAGATGACGCCGGAGCAGTGAAGCTTATCACCTGCCTATCGGCAAGAGCTGCTACAGTTTTGTGAAGCTGAATTGGTGCAATATGTTAAAAAGTCCCTTCTCCCCACCCCAATGCACACACTCACTGACAGCTCTCACTCACGGAGACTTTGCATTTGCCCTTTTTAATTATTTATCAGAATTAAACTCCATTCATACTGGAAGCTCAGGGTGTCTATTTGTGGGTGGGGAGCAACCTGGATTAGCCACCCTGTACCCTTTATATTTAGGATACAGATTTAAAGAAGAAAGGACCCTACTGATTCATAGTGAAGGAGCCACAGCGCTTCGTGCGATGGAGAAAGTAAAGATGTGCCAGGTGTATTAGCATGAAACGCTAAATAACATTCTGCTAAAAATAACTATCCACAATAGTGCCAGGCCGGGAGGTGGCCACGCCGTTGAATCATGCAATTCTGCCCAGCTACAGAGCCTTGATTATTTGAGATTTTCCAAGGCATGTGGGGAACGGGCTCCCATTTCACCCCCTTCCCACCAGTACAAATGACCCATAGAAATGTTCTCAAGCTGGTCCTGGAGCAATGGCTCCATGTGAAGGCTTCATTCTGTTAAAAATTAAGAGGAGCTGTCAGGACATTTGGATGCTTTTGGTTATCCACATGGATTCCAACACAGCCAATCCAAACACACCGGCAAGTGGGGTAAGCTTTTCTGAACTGGGATCAAGATTCACATTTTGGGCTTGGGCGCTCCCACGGTCTGAAATGAACTTTGGATTCAAATGCCTCCCAAAGCCCTGAAGAGTTTGAAATATGCATCCAGGGCTGAATTTTGCAGCTCAAATTCTGTTTCATGATAAACCTATTGAGCCCATTGTTTATCAGGGGAGATTTGTTCAGCCTCTCCCCCATCCCTTGAAATACCGGCCAGCCAATGCCATGCACTTGTAAAGAGTGTGTAGCTTCTAGCAGCTATTTCATGCAGATAACAGCCAACTACTGCTGCCGGGTAATAAAATTACTCCTGTTCACGTGAAAGAGGTTTATGTTTTGGGGGCCGAAAGTAATGAGCTCAAAGTTGCCGCTGAAGGAGTTACACCAGCAAATAATAAGCTGAGGCTCACAGTGGTAGATTTTGTAGGCAGCATGCCAGGTGTAGAATAGCTTCCATAACTTACATCGACTTCATAAAGTCTGTTCTGTGCGCCATCTCTGCTACACTGCGCCAATGGGAAATACAGACCCATCAAGGGAAATACATACCCGTCAGTCCACCACTACGCTTTTTGTGAAGGTGGTTTAACTAAATCAACTTCCAGATTGATTCAGCGAGTCTTCACTTCTGCTTAATTGATCTGGATAAATCGATCATTCACCGCTGTCAGTAAAGACATATCCTTAGGTCGCCAGAACTTGCGTCGTTCAGAGGTAACACAAATTACTTCGACTTATGTGATATTGAAAACCTGCCCAAGAAAGCCCTTCCCTTGGCTGCTGCTGACAGCTGCTAGGAACTGAGGGCAAGTTCATGGCTGCCTCAAAATAGGTTCTGAGAGCAGAGATTGAAAACGAGAGTGTATGTATCGTAGGAAACCTATTGATTACTCTACATTCAGCACCAGTGCTGTGCAAATCAGAGGGAGCCATAGCCACTACCTCAAGGAGCTGACTGTTGAAAGGTCTTGTCCTGCTTCTGCTGAAGATGAACCTTGTGGCCGGCAGCTGTGCACTAGTTAGTGGTTTTTTTAAAGCCCCAGCTCCAGGAATCATGTGGTTCCATTTCACCTTTCGCTGTTTTAGAAACAGGGTGCATTTCTGGCTCTTGAGGCTGTGGAGAAAATTTTGCTAACATGACTTGAGCACAACCTAAAGGCTTAGAAAGCAAAGAAAAAACTCCAACTTACTAAAAAGGTTAAAAAAAAAACCTTCCCAGTTTTTAAGCCAGATTCTTGTCATTTGAATGTGTGAGGTTGGCAGGGCTGGATGAATATGATGCCCCACAGTGCTCTGAGCCTCCTCCCACTTGGGGATCCGAAGCCTGGTCCCGGACATAAACACATGGCAGCTGGGCTCGCCAGACAGATAGAGATGCAGAGAGAACAGTGATTTCTCAGCCAAGCATGGAGCTGTAATTAAGTCATAGACAGAAGCTCTTTGGTTCGACTCTGCCAGCCTGGGAGATGCAGAGCCGAAAGTCTCCTGCCGCAGCCTGCCAGGCTCCTTCCCCCAATATGATAGGCCAAGTTGGGGAGAAGCCATTTCTGACCCGTGGGTGGTAGATTCTGGCAGCTGGCCTTGCACTCGAGAGCTCCCATGTTGATGTGTTCCCACCGTCTGCTGGTCCCAGCTTGTATTTCCTGATGGAAAATGTAATTAACCAGCACAAAGGTGAGGTCGATTGTACAAAGAGGTGCAGCTGTGCTTAGCCTGTTTCCTTCAGCTGCGGCAGTGTGCTCCAAGATGCCTTCTAGGGCACAGCTTCCCTACAGTAATGCTCTGTCTGTATCTTCCTTGTGCCTCTCCCTTCCTTGCTGTATCTGTCACGGAAACCAGGATCCCCTAACAGAAAACATGGACCTTTTGCATACACTATTTTAAGGGCCCCGAGGAACCATGTTAAGCATCAAGAAGACCCCTGGGGTCTGCAGAATGGTTGCAGCAAGATTAATAGATAGAACTTCTACCTTATGGGGGGAGTCTCTAGTTGCTCTTTGCGTTTGTGTCCTCACACAGCCTGATGGCATCAGCGAGTGACTCCCTTGCTCTCACTAAAGAAGGAGCCAAGAAAAGAAAGGAGACCCCCAGGCTGCCGGAGGGGGAAAGTGGAAAATCAGGGAGGACTAACTGTGGAAGAGGAAAGTGGAAGAGCTCTGTCTTCGTACAGCAATGGAGCACCCAGCAAAATGGCTCTGCTAGAGAAGTTTGATGTTGGCAACGCAGGCAGCTGGCCTTGCTGGGTCCATAGATGTGAGTGAGGGCAGATGGCTTCTGGTTTCAGGGAGAAAGCACATGAATGCTAGTTAAGTGCCTTGCTATTTGCCCTGGTTGCTGCTGCTATCAGATGTGCCCTATCCTTTTCTGATGAGGATACACCAAAGTGAAGGAGGTTTTCAATGCCCATTTTCAGGCAGACAGAATGCTGTCAAGGAAAGGGCCTCAATTTACCTCTGAAAGATTTCTAATGTTTGCATGGGGCTTTGATTTTGAACATTATATTAGCTGCCAAACTCAGACAAAGCTCTCGTCACATCAGCCATCACTGCTTGTGTCTGGCCTATCTCCAGGAGAGCTATTCCTGGGAAGAAAACTAAGGATTGCCTTTGCCTGTGGGACTAGGACTGTTTAAATCTAAGTGGCCCAAGCTAAAGACATTCTGAAAACAGGATGCTGAAATAAAACCTAGGCAGCAAAACTTCAGTGTTCAACTGGGAAAAACTGGGGTTCTGTCTGTACCACTTCTGAAGCGTGGAGACCTGTATGAAATTGCATCATGAAATTACTGCATCAGGGAACACCTCCAGGGGTTAGCAGGGTTGGGTTACGTCTCTGACAGGCCTGAGACAATGGTGAGTGATCAGCACTCCAAGATCCTCTATCGAAGTGAAACACTTGGGGACAATGGCTCTGCTCCAACTTGGAGGAGACATTTCCTCCTCTAGACTGAATGGGAGAAGCGGGGAATTGGACGAATGGACAGTTAACACAAGACAGAGCAAAAGAAGCAGTTGACCCAGCAGGAGTCTATAAAGGCACTCACTGGAGAGACATTTTGCACCAGCTTAATATGAGAGAGGTGCTTCAAGGGTAGAGTAGACAAGGGGGCAGAGGACCCTCCGTGCCTGCCTGATGGAACAGAGATGGTCTCCCAAGGGAAGGGGACATGGAGTGTAGGAACCTTTTGATCTGTGCTCCCCTGAGCTTTACATGATTAGATGGTGCATATTATGTGTGCGTTGACTGCTTCCCAACTTCTGAATGTCCCTGAGCAACTTACACCCTAATCTATTGCGTGCAGTTCCACGAGATGGGGGATAGTGACTTTCCAGGGCGACTGAAGGGTCAGCGATGTGCCTACAGGAGCTAGGTGGCTGGACAGCGAGATCCAACCATCAGAGGATGATGCCAGATCATACTGGTCTCTGTCCTGAGAGTGTGCCTAGGCAGGGGCTGGACTCTGTTCAGGCACCAGGTGCTCAAAGCACCCTTGGGACCCAGAACAGAGGCTTGGATTCCCTTCACAGCAATCTTAGTGGTTGGCCAGCAAGAAGCACTCGCTAGGATCTGCGATATTGACACAGAACAAAAGCACCACCTGAGCTGAGAACCAGATTTGCTCGAACACTCCCAGCCACATGGAGCAGTGCTGAACTCGGCAGATCTTACCCAGTGGATACTCTGCAAGGACATCCGTGGAGGAAATGGGTTCAGTGTTTCTGAACACAAAGAAAAGAGGACCTGAGATCTGCAGGTATTCTGTGTGGAAGTGAGCCCCCTCCACAGGGAACTCCACGCGCAAACTCAACAGAAGTGAGAACATGGCCCGGACGACTGATCACATCCTCTCAAAGGCATGATCTCTAGAATACACCTTGGGACTATTTAAATGCAGTTGAGGAGGGGACACAGAGATGCAAGTAGCTCATTTTGAAGTGTGTGTATATATACACTGCTTTATAATTTATAGTGAAGAGCGGGAGATGTGGTGTGGTTATGGAATGTCTGGTCTGCCACATTTACCAGAGGAAGCAAGGTGGTGTTGCAGTTTTATAAATGTAGGTACCTCCCTGTCAGGGACCTCACTCAAGTAACTTAGGTTTCACTAAACCATCTCTTCCAGAGAGGCAGACAGTCCTGATCTGAAAACATCCAACTCTTTCTTTGGTGGCTTGTGCCAATGTTTGACCCCCCCCCCCCAACTTCTAGGGTTAAAAATCTGTGCTTTGTTTCTAGTTTGAATTTGTCTGGCTTCAACTTGCAGCCATTGGTTCTTGTTCTGCCCTTCTCTGCTAAATTAAAGGGCCCTTTGCTACCTGTTTTTTCCTCCCCATCAAGGTGGTTATAAACTAATCAAATCACCTTACACTTTTCTTTTGCATAAGCTAAAAGATGGAGCTCTTTGAGTTTTTCACTGTAAGGCATTCACCCCCCCCCCCCCCCAGCCCAGTGTTTAAATAATTTTTGTGGCTCTATTCTGCCCCCTTTCCAGTTTGTCAACATCCTTCCAAAATGTGGACACCCCAACTATACGTAGCATTCCTGTATCGGTCTCCCCAGTGCCATTTATAGAAGTGCCGTCATTTCCTCGCTCCTACTTTTTACTCCACTGGTTATACATTCAAGGATCACATTGGCCCTTTTGGGACCTGGCATTAGAGCTGTTCAGTTGCTTGTCTGCTACGAACCATAATCCTCCTTAGAGTGATGCGTTTCCATTATACAGACCCCATTCTGTACGCACAGGCTGCGTTCTTTGTTACTCAGAGTGTAACTTTTTATTTGGTTGAATGAAACCACATTTCGTTTGAATGAGCCCAGCTTAGCAAGCACTTCTGACCACTCTCTGGCCTCACCGTTATTTATCACTCTGCCAATCTGTGTCATCTGCAAATTTTATTAGCAGTGGATTTATATTTACTTTCAGATCATTGATGAAAGTGTTGAACCGTATCAGGTCTAGAATCCCTCCCTGCTGAACCCTACTTGAAACACCTCCGTTCAGTGAGACTTAAGTCAACCTAAATTACTCCATGTCTACACCTGACTTTCATTAAGTTGACTTAAGAAATTCCTTAAGTCGACTTAATAACAACCACTCATTAGGTCAACTTAAGCCTTAAGTCGACTTAAGGATGGTTTGGACATGGAGTAACCCTTAAGTCAACTTTATTAAATCGACTTCAGGGTGGTTTGGTCGATTTAACAAAGTCGACCTAACTTTTTCTAGTGTAGACATAGCCAAGGAGATTGTCTGCTAACTTCACTTGCAGTGCTAGATAGATTGGGTCTCCTTTCCCGCTCTCCGTCACTATCCTATTTTCTTCCTTCCTCTTGATGTCAGACCTGACTTCTCTGGGCTGGAACCCACCCTGTCTTGGTGCTGAGCTGTACTACAGGGCCTGCCTCACGTCTGGCTGTGAGGAAGCATGGAGCATTCCCAACACCTCTGCAGGTTACAGCACCCTGAATGGCAGGGCAAGGAATAGCAGCAAACTAGGAATGAAAGGAAAGTAGCCAGCCAAGCACCATCCAGGACATATGAATTGCTCTGCCGGATCAGACCCAAGAGCCATTTAGCCCAGTGACCCGTCTCCAATGATGGAAAGTACCAGAGAACCCAATCCTGCCCCCAGGGAAAGCTTCCTCAAGCAGCAGAGCAGTCAATAGAATATTGGTTTATAGTCTTTCTGGCAAAGTGTTTATACGGAGCCCTTACCACAGTATCCCTGTGCCATCAGGGCCCCACCTGCAGAGTCACCATTTCCCACTACACCTAAATCTTCCCGAGAGGTCTCCCATCCACATATTAGTTTTACACGCTGCTATGCAAGCTCACCACAGTATAGTTCCATGGGTTGTCTGAAGGCTACGGTATTGCTAGCTAAATTTGCCTGACTGCTAACTGCACCACGCCTACTTCAATTCTGTAGGGGAACCTCTGTGTTTTCATCTAAAGCGCCCTATTTATCTGACCCGCATCGGGCTGATCACTGCAGCTACATTAACAAACCTTCCGTGCACAAGTGCACAGGGACATGCCACCACTTGGCAGCTGGATGCCTCTCTCTGGCTCCACAGAGACGTAATTAATGTCTGTTGTTATAGGGAATGATTTAACTTCATTAACTCTAATGACATTTCATGACTTCCCAATTAGAAACATCAGGACCTTTTCTGCCCTGCTGGATGAGATGACATCAGCCTCTCTCTTTCTCTGGACCTCGTTTATTATTGAATTAGAAGGGAAATCTTAGATAAAGAGGCCTTCTTTTCTTTCCTGCTCTGGTCATGCAGCATGGCTACGAAGTTCCTTGCTGCAGAAATTGCGGTTGGTCCGTCACTCTCTCCCAATTTGTCACGATCACTGAAGCGGGAAGTTCCCTTTGTTTTGAAAATATTAAACACAGATTTTTTTCCCTTCATTTTTTCCCTCCCTGTTAAGGCACGTACAACAGGAAGTAAGATGCAGAAATCAGGAGGCTATGTCACAAATTGCACATATCAGTATGAAGTGATGCTTGTGAGCCGTGTTGGGAATGGGATCTGCTTCAATCCATATGTGATCTATGTGTTCATTTTTTGAAAGAAGTGGACAGCAAGGAACAAAACATCTCTAGCAGGTGATCTAGTTGTGATAGCCTGTCCCTTTAAATGTTGAGAGGGCTCTGTACTCTCCCCCGCCACAGTACAAAACATCACTTTCACGTTAGGTTCACTTTTGCATCCGGAGAAAGAATGCTGCCATAGCAGACAGATGTACGTCCATCAGCTCCCTCTGTATCTGCCTGTCTGTCCCTTTCTCTGTTGGCTCCAGAAAGAGAACATTTGGCACCATAGAATATAAATCCCATGAGTGTACAGAGCTGCCACTGCCCAAAGAAAAAGTAGAAAAAGTAAATAATACTAGGGAAAGAAGGGTTAAGTTCACAAAGAGGCACAGGGTGACAGACTGCTGTTTTTGCTCCCAGGACAGCATCAACCAACCAGCTAAAAAGGGGGAAGCAGGCAAATAAAGACAGAACACAGGATAAGAGTGCTTGCAACTGTTGTCAGAACTGTTCAAATAAAGAAGCAGGGAGGGGAAAGCAAGAATCCATTTTGACTGGACTAGTGCATGATGGCAGAGAAACAGCCTTAGTCAACACTGAGGGTCTGTAGCCAGTAGAAGGACCCAAGTACAGCCGAAGGAGTGCGTAAGCACACAGTCAGCAGAAGGTGACTGAGTATAGATAGTCCACAGTAAAAAGAAAGAAAAAGAAATAAAAGTAATAAAGAATTTCCCTGAGGAAAAGGCGACCAGGGGTGTGAAGCCCAACAGGAGAACAGAGAAATGGCATGTTTTTGACCCCATGTTGGTGAGTCTGATAAAGGCCGCCAATGATGGGTGGTATACTGCAAACATTTTGGGCAATTTGGAACCTGCAACATCATTCCAGGTGGACAAAGAGCTTCAAACTTGCTGACAGTGATGGGTCCGAAGGCATACAGACTGCTGCGTGACTATATTGTCACCAACTAATTCTGGAACTGCCATGTATGCAATAATTACTGTAGCAACGCACGGACATTTTTCTCCCACCCCGTCAACGGTAGCAAAACAATATCAGTTTCAACCGTGACATCAGGGAAGTGAAGATTCAGTAGCGCAGTTTGTTGCTACTTTTAAGGAAGTTGTCAGAGCACTGGCAGTTCAGGAAAACATTACGTGATGCCCTGCATAACCAGTCAGTCTCTTAATTATGCAATGACCAGGTCCAAAATAAATTACTATCTTCAAAGCGTCTGACGAAGTGGGATTTTCTCCCATGAAAGCTCATGTGATAAATAAATCTGTTAGTCTTTAAAAGTGCCACTGGACTCTGTTGTATCAATATGTACATTCAAGAAGGCTGTTGAAATATCAGTTGCAAAGAAACCGCTAGATCACTTCCAAAGTGTTAGTCTAAGCCAGCAAAACAAACTAGGAGTTCTGTGGCACTTTTAAAGACTAATAAATTCCATGTTTCTCAACTGGTGCACCCGTGGAACACTGGTGCTCCTCAGACATAGAACAAGTGTCCCGTGACCCACCCTGACCTCTCCCCATCGGAGGAAGGAGGGGGCTGAGTGAAGAGGGAAGAGAAGCAATTTAATGCCCCAGCCGCAGCAGTTTCCAGTTATGTGGCGGCAGATGTAGATGCACACCTGGAAGCTTTGCTGCAACTGGGGCATTTATCTCCTGCCACTGTTACCAGCTTTTTCAAGAATCTTTTCATCAGCTGTTCCACGTAACGTAATTAAAACCTTCCACTAAAGATTGAGAAACACTGCACTAGATGACATTCTTTCTCTTGTTAAGGGGATGATTCTACAAGATACAGTGTTGGAGATTCCTAAACATCAAATGGAATTCAACACATATGCTCAACTCTTTACCATCCTGCTACAAATGGACTTGGACAATGCTTTTGTACAAACTCTTGAGCATGGCTTAAAAGCTAACAAGTCGACATCTGCAGAAATTGGACAACTTCTTGCTTGTCAAAAGGAAAATATCCCATACTATTACCCAGGAGTTCCATGCAATTGGTTTCCTGAAGTGTCTTTGCAGATTTGTTTGGACCTACTGTGTCCTATTACTGCTTCACTGTAGCCAAATCCCAAACTATGCGAGCTGATTGATGACGTGAAATTCATCATCATTCATTTCAAGTTGGAGACTTACTGTGGACCCAAAGCTATGGTTCTGGAATGAAAGAGGTACCTGGAGAATTTGAAACATGCTTGGGATCTGTTTCATTCATGGTAAAACTTCCTTATGGTATTTTATGGAAACAATACATGGACAGTTGCAGCTTCAATTAATACCAGAGTCCATGGATGCTTCAGTAGGACTTTTTGTTCCTCTAATTGAACCTCCTTCATCTATGATTCCTACTTTTGATGTCTTGGTGGAAGAAACTTTGGTACTAGATCCAGCCGACTCCATATCAGATCCAGTTGATTCCTTACCACTGACTGTTGTTCAGGAAACCGCCACACCACTATCACAATGTTATCCCAAGAGAGTGAGAAAACCAGTTGTGTGCCTAAACTTATACATTTTTATTTTTGTTTGTTAGTGAGTTGTTATTCCATGGCAGCATAATCCCTTGCAATATAAGAGTCTACAGCTGTCCACAAATTTTAGTTGGGTTATGCACTGTTCCATATAGCCATGTAAACAATAAAGTAGATGTGTTTGGAAAAAGTTTTACATTAGAGTGGAGGAATATGAAGTCCTGCCCCTTTAAATGTTCAAGGGGTTCTCTATTCTCCAAACTTTCTAGTGCAAACCCTCACTTTCATGTTAGTTTCAGGTTTGCAGCCAAAACAATATAGCTACCACAGGAACTACCATCAGCTCTCTCTGTATCTGTGTATCAATCTCCGTCTCTGCCAGCTCCAGAAATATAACACTAGTTGCTATGGTTTCTTTGATAACAAGAGACCCAAAAGCTGTAATGGCTTATATAGCAGGAAAAAGCACTCTTGTGTCCACTTCCTCTTGAATACTGGATATGTTTTGGACTCTTCAACACCTCTACTGGTGATGGACTTTGATACTTCATGACTAAAAATGTCTCCAGCAAAGAGGAGTATTTGAGCTGAGTGTGCTCCTACAATGTCAGGTGCATTTTGAACTGTATATTCATGAGGAATTATACAAGTGAACCTATTGAATCCAACATTTAGAAACTTTTTCCATGGGGACACAGGGCATCCACCCATCATCTAGTATTTCTTGCACCCAACCTTAGAGCCTGTCTGGTGCTATCTTTCTGCAGTTTTCACAGAGTTACTGTTGTCGTATTTGTCAAAGACTTCAGTTACAGAATTAGTTTCATAAAATCCTCTTAGGACATGTCTCAAGTACTCAGCAGCTAATCCATCAATGTATGGAGTTTTCTCTAGCCATGTATGGCAGCCATGGCATCTGTGATGGACATTGGTTTCTTTGTAGCATACTCTTAGTTCCAGGATTTTTTCAGTTTGTGCTTCCTGCTGAAGCCCGAATCAGCTTTGTCTGTTCTTCTCATTGGTTCATCAACATGGAAAGGCTCAGGTCCTATTGGGTGGCTAAAAACATTTGCCATTGAAACATCATCCCTATATCTTGTTAAGGACAGGGCTCTGTGGAAAACAATTTCTGGCCTGATAGATGCTGTGATTGTCACTCCTTTGCCAGCCTTAAATTTGATTTTCTTGACCATGTCAGCAAATGTTTTGATTCCAGATTTCTCGACTAGGCTGAAGAAGTTAAGTGTCCATGAGAATCAAGTGCGCTTCTCACAATTCTCTCCATTTGTTTTCCATCAACATCTGCTATTTGCAGTAGAGACTGTTGTACATTTAATATTACATACAGTCCAGTAAATACTGATAAGTACCTTTGGAAGCGATTTAGGGTCCAATGGATTTGTCAGATGGTTGATGAGATAGTTGATAAAAGTTGTAACATGCTTTGTGACATTCCCTTCTCACAATCTGGCCTCATGTGCTGCTGTGCCTCCCCGATTGCCCACTCCTGGACCCCAATTTACACCACTTTGCTAGGCGGGCCTACACTCCTGGGTCAGCCCACACCAGCCTCCTGTGTTGTAATTGGTCCCAGGCAGTGGAAGTGTGCTCACTAGCTACTCAGGTGATGGTCCCTAAGCAAGCACCCACAGCCCCCAGATGCCACATTGGGAACTTCCATCCTGCAGGAATCAGGACCCTTCCCTGATCATTGCAGGCTCATATACTCTGGTTCGTTGGTTTAACAAAGAAACTCTTACGCAGTAGGCCTGTGCTCTAAGTTGGGCCTACACACATTCATTCTCTCTCCAAAATCCACACTGCTTTAGATAAAACAAATACTAGTTTATTGATTAAAACATGATTATAAGTGAGTGTACAGCAAATCAATGCACAATCAATTACTCAATCTGTCAAGGAATTTACCACAACCAAATAAAAGATAATTCGCAATCTAACCTAAACTCACTACTACAGTCATGCTCTTCTTACCACTCAAATTCAGCTATGATGGTTTTCAGCCAGTTTCTACCCTTCCATGGGCAGGGCTTAGTACTTAGACAGCGGTTTTAGATTTAGATGGAGTTGTTTCAAGATGGAGTTCCTCTGGCAAAAAGCCTCAAACAGTTCAAAGTGTGACTTTTTCTCTCTTCGAACCCCTGCTTGGCCCCTTCTTTCCTGGGATGAGGTGATTCTTTTGCTGATCTTTTCCCCTCCTGAGCCAGGGAGCTTAATTTGCATCATCTTTGTTATGCACTTCTTCGCTGCGTACTGTGAGGAAAGACAGCTCTGTTTGCCCCCACCTGAGCCATGTGAAATACATGGGGACATGTTTCACATCTGTACAGATGTATGATGCTGCAGGAAACATGATACCATAGCAATAATGTAACATTTTCTATGAGCAGTTAAAAGAACACCTCACGTGACATATTCTACATTAAACCACACTATTGCAAGGGCAAACCTGAAATATACACTGATCATATTACAGGAGCGTGTGGGGTGCAGCATGTTCTTCATCCCACTTCAGTGTAGAGGCAGGAACTTGTTTTTGGACTTTGTTTTCACTACTTATTGTTAGGTTACTTTCTTCTCTCACAGCTTTTACATATTCATAATATGAATCTGTGTGCTGTAATCTCTAATGCAAACATTAACTAGCGTATAAGTGTCACGGAATTAAAAAGCTAGTTTCTAGAATATTTCAAAGGCTAGTACTGGCTACATAGGCAGTTAAAAATTAAAACTGTCTACCAGGCAAACTAGACAAAGGGTGCATCTACACTGGCAGCTTAGGTCGACTTAAGACCGCTTAAGTCGACTTAAGGCTGCTTAAGTCGACCTACACAAAGCCGCATCCACACTGGGCTTTTATTAAGTCAACTTAAGCACTTCCTTAAGTCAACTTAAGCGCTTCCTTAAGTCAACTTAACACCACCTCTGAAGGTCAACTTAAGCCTTAAATTGACTTCCGAAATCAACTTAAAGCCAGTGTGGATGGGGATTAGCGCTAAGTCAACCTTATTAAGTCGACTTAAAGCCAATGTGAATGGCTATGTCTACTGTTGAGTTGACTTTAAGTCGGCTTGAAGTTGACCTTGTTAAGTCAACTTAACAGAGTCGACTTAACTTTACAAGTGTAGACATAGCCAAAAAGTTTACGCATGGAGAAGCATTACGTTAGGAATTCACATACTTTTATATTTACCTCCTAAAAGACCAGGCAAAAGCAATAAAATCTCATAATACATTGTAATTTTGTAGCTTTGACCCATAAACACCACATTAAGATGTAGAAATTAAACAGCAAAAATAAAAATAAAAAACTGGTGTCAATAGCCTCGTTGCAGTGTTTCTGGAACTGTGCAAAAAATTCAGTAATGCTGCTTCCATGCTATCTTCTCTTCCTTCCTTCTCCCCTCCCCCACACTCGCAGTGTTTTCCCAAAGGAAATCCTGGGTGACTAAATGTCTCTCCAAATGATTTCAGCAATAACTCCAGTCACTTTCTAGGAGATAAGGTGCTGGATGGGCTGGGGAGACAGGTGCTTGCTAATCAGACCAAATGCAGCTATACACATTCAAGATTTACCCATAACTTATGTCTCACTGGGAGATTTTTTTTTAAATTATCCTTAATGCACAGTAGAGTCACAAGGAACCTTCCAAGGCGAGTCAGTCACCCTAACTCTTATCCTTTTGGCTTGTTTGCCTTGTGTTGCTGAAGAGAATCGATACTACCCCTCTCCCTCCCCCCCGTCCCAGCAATAACCACTACCATCACAGAAAAAGGTCCGTTTATTCCTTAGTCCTGCAATGAGTGCAGGCGCGGAACTAGATGACTTACTGAGGTCCCTTCCAGTGCCACACTTCTGAGACTCTAAGGAGCTCGTTGGCCTTGTCAATGTCCTGGGCTGGGTCTGAGTTGCATTCCCCACGTGACTGTGAGCAAGTCCCTCAGAACCTGCTTCTTAGCCACGTTTAGCACTTGTGAGTGCAAATGTAGTCAGACAGAGCTTGCTTTAGCCAAACCAAGTTATTTGGCTCTGTACAAGGCTAACTGGGTAAAATTCAGTGGCCAGTGACTGATGGAAAGAGGTCAGAAGATGATTTAATGGTCCCTTCTGACCTTAAACTCTGTGGATGACTCGGAATCAGGGTCTTCGGATTTAGTTCCCCAAGCCCCACCTCGCCAAGGCCCCTTGGGAAATTCACTTGGGCCCAGGATCTGGGTCTTCTCTGTCTGTGCCTCCATCTCCTTGGCTGTACACAGGGGCAGTGATATTTAAGTACCATACAGGATGTCAGGAAGTTGAACTGGTATAGAAGGAGCAGTGTGCTAAGAGGAGGGCTGGTACAGCCATTAACCCTTGACTTGCATACCCAGCCCTGCTAGTTACAGGCTTCCTGTCTGACCCTGGGTAAGTCATCTAGTCCATTGGGCCCAGATCCACCAGGGCATTGAGAGTTCTAACTGAAATCACACCTTTAGGGATCTGGGCCCAGGAAGCTCTCCACCTGTAAAATGAACAACAGTCCTTCTCCAGTCCAGTACTTTAAAGATGGTGCAGCAGTTCTCAACCTATTAACCACTATTCTGCATATGCAGCTCTCTCTGTGTTATGTGGGCTGCACTCACACAATATATATACTACCTGTATATGGCCCTGAGGGTGTCACATGGGTTGCAGCTATGTGCTGATTGCCTGTGGGCTGCAGGTTGAGAACCAACAGCTGTAGATGTTATAAAACAGAGATGGAAGCTGCACAGCACGATGATATATTACATTCAATAGACTAATCAAATGCTTTAATCTCAGGGCTGAAACTACAATGTACATAAATTCTGTGATGAAGACATCTCTAAGGGGATGAAGAACAGAAGCACGCCCCCTACCCTGTGTTTGTAAAATAATCTGTCCCGAGAAACTTTCCAGCCACTTCCAACTTCGTCTCCTTCCCAGAGTTACCCGACCCTTCGGTTGGAAAGCCTGCCCTCTACTGGAGGCAATGGAGATTTTCTGTTTCCCCTCCTTTCCAAAGGCTGTTCTGCAGGAGAACTGCCAGATATGCCAGCTTTCAGCTGGGAGTGATATGTGCTATGGATTGCAGCCCGCCAGAATCTGAGCCGACATGAGATCATGAAATTCATTCCACTGGGGACCCTCGCTGCCATCTGATTCCTATACAATTTCTGTCCCTCTGCTCAGTGCTAGAATCAAGCTGGGGATCTGGCTGGGACAAACCAGTGACTAATGCACTGAGCTAGCTTGCTTTGAACTGCATAATGCTCCTTTCTGTGGGAAAAAAAAACAGAGACCGGGGGGTGGGAGGAGGAGACCCCATCGCCTGCACACTCCCCTCGTCAGCTACCAAAAAGCATTTAGAAACTCAGAGCTGTAATGAAAACACATCTAGAAAGCTTGCTCACACACAGTAGTAATGTAGACCACCCAGTAGTATCATTACCTTCCACCGTCTTTATACAGCCGTACTGTGGCCATAAGGTAGATGTTGAATCCAGTCCTTTAGTCACAGAGCTACTGTTAGCTCTTCAGTGGGAGTTTTCATAGATTCCAAGGCCAGATGGAACCGTCCTGATCATTTACTCTAACCTCCAGCATAACGCCGGCCAGAGAATTTCACCCAGCTATTCCTGTCTCAAGCCCTAGAATTCATGTTTGAGCCTCAGTTTGGTTCTTAGAAATACATCCAAGCAGATCAGCTTCAAAAACATGGACATTTTGGTGGGAAATGTGCTGGGCCCCCCCCCCCCCCGCCCCTTTTTTTTTTCATGTTTGAAATTTTTCAGTCACCTGAAGACCCAATCTTGATTTACAGATTTTGAGTCCTGGAGATTCCAGAGCATCTCTAGGTATGTTGTTCCAATGGGAAATTACCCTATTAAAAGTGTGCATCTTATTATTTCTAACCTGAATGGCTATGTCTACACTTGTTAAGTCAACTTACCGGAGCGTCTACACTTAAAGTCGACTTAAGTCGACCTTGTTAAGTCGACAACGGAGCCTGTAGTGTAGACAGACCCATCTATACTGGCTTTAGGTCGACTTAATAAGATCGACTAAAGCCTTAAGTCGACCTTCAGAGGTGGGGTTATTAAGTCGACTTAACAAGCGTCCAGTGTGGATGCAGCGTTCTGTAGGTGACTTAAGTCGGCCTCAGGCGCCAGTGTAGATGCACCCAATGTGTCTAGCTACAGTTTCCAGCCACTGTGTTACATTTTGCCTTTGCCTCCTAGATTAAAAAGCCACGTACCTCAGAAATCCTCCTCCTGTGTAGGCGCATACGGACTGGGATCAAATCACCTCTTCACCTTTTCTTGGCTAACGTAAAGAGATTGAGTTGCTTAAGTCTCTCACTGTAACGCATGTTTTCCAGACACAGTAGTTTTCTTTTTTGTGATTGCACATCCTCTAGGGCAGAGGTTGGCAATCTTTGCCGGCCCCTGTACCAGCCCCACGTCCTCCCCCGAGCCTGAGCAGGTGCCGGGGGCAGCTCCTTTTCCCTGCTGGCCTCGCCCCCCAGCTGGGGAACGGGGCCAGCAGGGGCCAGGAGCTGCAGCATGCACGTAGCACGTGCGGCTCCAGACCAAGGCCAGCAGGGGGGAGCCTTTATGGCGATGCAGGGGTGGGAGCGCTGTGCGCTGCTGTTAATAGGAGTGCATGTCAGCTGCGGCCTGCAGGCTGGGGTTGCCGACCCCTGTTCAAGGGAACATCCTCTTCACAGTGGGATGATTACCCTAATTTTAGAGTCATTTCTTCCCACAATAGAGTATCCCATTGGGTAAGGATTGCCAACTTAGAATCATAGGGTTGGAAGGGACCTCATGAGGCCATCTAGTCCAACCCCTGCTCAAAGCAGGACCACTCCCACTAAATCACCCCAGCCAGGGCTTTGTCTAACCGAGCCTATCCATCAGTATCTATTCCTAGCTGTACATATTTACATTTAGCCATATTAAAACACCTATTTGATCGCTTGTGCCCAGTTTATCAAGCAATCCAGAATGCACTGAGTCAGAGACCTGTCCTCTTCATTAGTTACACTTCCCTCATTTTTGTGCCATCTGCGAACATCAGCAGTGATGATTTTATATTTTCTCCCAGGTCACAGATTAAAAAAGTTAAACAGCACAGGGCCAAGAACTGATTCCTGCAAGACTGAAAGGGAAACACACCTGCTCGCTGATGCATCTCTTTTGCAAACACTTTTTGAGACCTATCACCTATTTTTAAATCCAATTAACGTCTGCATATGGTACCAAATCAAACATCTAGAAATCTATCTAGATATTACAACAACATTATTCTCTTTATCAAAGAAGCTTGTGATCTCACCAAAACAAAGACACCAAGTTAGTTTGAAAGGATCTGTTTTTCATAACCCTCTGTTGGTTTGTGTTAATTACATTCCCCTCCTTTAAATCTTTATTAATTGAGGCCCATATCAGCTGCTACGTTTCTTCCTGGGATCAATGTCAGGCTGCTAGACTTATAAGGAGCCGGGTCATCTTGTTTACCATTTTTAAAAAATAAGTCTCCGAAGTCTCAGCCTCGTGTCCTGGCCCTGTTCTGTGCTGTCTCACCCTGCACCCCTAACCACCTAATAGTTTTAGTCACAAGGCCCAGGCAAACGAGGCACAGTGGGTGCGTCAACACTTGTAAATCAAGTTAATTAATTTACCCTGCGTCTACACTACAGTTTCCTTAAGTTGACTTAAGCAAGTTGCTTAAGTTGACTTAAGGAAAATAAAGTCGACTTAATGAAAATTAAGTCGACCTTATTAAACCTACTTTTAGTTTGACATAAGGCTTAAGTCGACTTCAGCCAGTATAGACCTGGAGTAGCCCTAAGTCGACTTAGGGCTACCCCAGGACTCCCCCACTGCCCTCACTGCCGGGGGGGGAGCACAATGGGAGCCTGGCATGCCCACCCACAGGGCAGGGCAGAGCCCTGCCCACCCTGCCCTGCCAGGGTCCCTGTCCCCCTTTGCCCCCTTGTACCAAGGTACAAGGGGGCAAAGGCTGAGCCCCCTGGCACTAGGCAAGGGGTGCCCCCCCCCCGCCACCGTGGACCTGCCCTAGGTCCCCCTAGCCCCTAGAAGTTGATCTAGGCGTCCAGTGTGGACGCTCTAGGTCGACTTTGTAAGTTCCCCCCACGTCGACTTAAAATTTAGGTGTAGAACATGTTAAGTCGACTTAACTATGTCGACTTAAAGTTGACTTAGTTAAGTCGACTTACCTAAAGTCGACCTAAATTTGCAAGTGTAGACATAGCCAGTGAAAACTAGAAATGCTCATCACTGAAATATGCAGGGCAGCAGACCTGCTGCAAGAGAACTGTGTTCTTCAGGCCACCTGCCAGGGCCCCAGGGCTGGCAGGGATGGAAATGGACAGGATACCTGCTTAGTGTGTGCTTCATACAGCCGCAGCACCCCTGGCTGCATAGCTAAATCTGGGAGATTCTCCCTCCCGAACAACCTGAGTAACAGGCCAAAAACTCAACAAGACCCTAAAATGGGAATAGATATGGACGTGGATAATGAGAACATCCGCCGTAATCCAGCAGTATTGGAAGTCTCTGAACCCTGCTTGCTGGACATAAAGCCTTTTGTTTATCCAGTAGCTCCCTGGTTCAAATCCAGGCGCCATTGGCATTGGCTGAAAGGCACCGCTCACTCAAAACGGGCAATGTGTGTATCGGAGAAAGAAAAGGGGGATAGGGACAAGGTATCTGCAATGCCAGTGAGCTGCAATTTTACAGCAGAGAGGATGGCAGAAAATGCTTCCAGGTGGGAGCCAATGAATTTAAATGAAGCCTAGAGGCAGCATTGTCCAGTGGATAGGGCACTACACCGCGATGGGGGCTCTAGACCTACGTCTGCCTCTGAAAGATCATAGAGAAACCACTTCTTCTTTGCTCCCCACCCACCTTCCCTTTGTCTCCTGTGTCTATTTCAACTGTAAGGCCCAGAATCACAAAGGGATTTAGGCATCGCAGCGGAGACGATCGAAGAGCCTGGGTGAGGTCCCCAGGCTCCCTGTACAACGAATGGGGAGAAATGGGTGCCTTAGCATATAAGCCACAAAATCCCACCCTCTAGGCAGGAAGGACCCTAAGCCATCCCGTGGGAGATGCTGAGGACAGGGGTGTATCCTATGCCCTGTTCTTCTCACAGAACTAGGCATCTACATATTTTCAGGGGTGGGGGAGGAGGGGATGAATTAGGCACCTGCTCCCCTCAACCTAAAACCAGGGAAGGAAGCACGCATCTTGCAACTCTTCCCCCAGAGCTCAGCGCACTCACTTGGGATGTGGGAGACCCAAGTTCATCCCCTGAGGGGAGAAAGGATTTGAACAGGTCTCTCTCACCTCTGACCAGTGAGCTATGGGATATTCTGAGGTGGAGCTCCCGGAGTTACTCCTGGCTGAAGCTGCTTTTGCATGGTGGATACACAGGGATTGGAACAGGGGGGTGGCCCCCAGGTCTCCCAGCTCACGGGGGGTTGCCTTAAGCCAAGGTTACATCATCACTCTTAGGCTCTCTGCACCACTGACTATTTAAGTACTTATCCACGGTGGCCTCATTTCTCCTCCCACCAGATTTTGAAGGGGACTCAATGCAGTAGGCGGCTTCTGGGCACACTCTACTCAGGCCTCGCAACGAGACATGCAGTCGTCTGCATATCCTCCCCCAGTCCATGAACCATTCTGGGGCGTAGGTGGGAGGTAGGCATCCGGATGTCTAAAGGGGGGCAGGTGAGTGCATGCCCAGAGGCAGAACCACAGAGAACTGTTTATACAAGTACATTGGCACAGAATGAATTCAGATGTCAATGGTGTCAGCGGGAGTTTTCGGAAATGGAGCAGAGCCTAAAACTGATAGTTGGGGGTCTCAGTTCTGGACACCGCTTTTTGGGCATTTTTGTACCACCATGCCATAAGGCCTAAACTCTTCAGGCCAGGGATGATCTTTGTGTTCGTCCAGTGTCTGACGTAGGAAAAGGGGTGGGGCGACCTGTGAGTAACTCACCTTCTGCTCAGCGCGTCACTGTGGTTCGAAAAGCAAGTGGTAGACTCTCCAAGGAAGGAGTTGGGAAATACCGAATGTATTAAAATGTCATTCTGTAAATTACTGGCTTGCAAAAGGTTAGGTGGCCATTGTACATGCTACACTGGCCAGCCAACCTTTTGCAATCAAATGCATTCACGGTGCTTAAAAGGCCTTGTACCAGAAACTGACCAATCTGAATGACTTCTGTACTTGTTTTATCCCTTTTAGTGCATTGGTTTTAGGGTCATCTTTTCTAAAAAAACTTGTTTTTTATATTATTTTTCAATCAAGACTAAAAGTAGATCAAATCAAAAGCTGTGAAGAGCAGCTTTTCAGCCCCAGGTGGGATTCAAACCACTTATTGCTTCGTTCCCAAGCGCCTACCCTGACCCTTATACCACAGGGCCAGCCGCCTGGCAAGCTTTGTGCGGGGCACAGGTTGCCATTAAATCCTATAAACATTACACCATCTGCTGGAGAAAGGTGGGAAAGCACAGGGAATATAGACAGACAAAGCAAAGTTAATATAAAGGTCGTCTAATAAAGTTCATCTTAAAGACACAATATCTAGACCTACTTCTTATTTCATCTTAAAATGGTCCTCCCACTAAATATTGATCTTGGATTTGTGTCAGAATATTTCTCTCTTGATGATTGCTCTTGATTGTTACCCCAGGAGCTACCAATACCTGCTTATAATTTCACTTTTTAATTTTACTGATCACAGGAGTCTGCATGACATTGTGAGAGAGGTTGCACGCCCCAAATGAAACCAAAATCCTACAGCATCGAGTGTCACAGCCTGGGTCAGCTGCCTTGGGCTTGCCTGATAGTCTAAAAATAGCAGCTGTAGATGTTCAAGCTGGGGTTGAAGCCAGTCTCCAAGACCCTTCTCCCTCGCTGGGTTTCAGAGCCTGGCCTCTAGCTTGAGTCCAAATGTCTGCTATTAGCCCCACAGTGCAAGCCCTGTGAGCCTGAATCGTTTGATACAGGCTCTCAGACTCACTGATGTGGTCTCTTTTTGATATGTAAAGACATATCTGTAGGGTTTAAGGCCAGGAAGGACCATAAGATGGTGTGATCTGACCTGTATAGCACAGGACGTTAAACAGCACCCAGTTTGTAAGACTCTGTGCAAAAGAAAATGCATCCTGAGATGCAAAACTCTTCATGTTCATTTCTCAACTCCACTGCATAGCTACGCAGGACATTCAAGAGCCTTTCAACACAAGATTAATTCAGCCATGCGGAACATCTACATACATTAAGAGATAATCCACAGAAACTGTAGCGTGGGCAAGTTGATACTGCATTAGAAGATGTGGAATTCATTTTGTCTCACATCAGTGTCCACTGGAGTAACTCCATTGTTTTCAAATGACTTACTCCAGTGTAAATCAGGTAGGGAAAATCAGAATCAAGCCACTTAGCATTTTGGATTTCCCACCCTTGTATGTCCAGTTTGTCTTCCCTCTACTCCTTCATTACATTCATTTCTGCATTTAAATTTCCCTGATTTCTTTTCTCAGAAGGATATATAAAGGGGAGAGAAAGGAGATGTAAAGGCCCTAAGAAGATGAGTTTGCTGTTATGGGTCACACCTATGATCCATCTCATCAAGTATCCTCTTCCCAAGAGTCGCCAGCACCAGTCACTTCAGAGAAAGTACAAGTAATCCTACAGCAGTTACAGAGTAAACTACATATAGGTAATGTTCCTTCCTGACCCCCATAATTAGAGGTTGGCTCATGCTCTGAAGCATGAGTTTACAATTATACTACATGTTTTAATTTCTACAAAAATGCCCAGTACAGTGGATGGATCCTTGAAATAAATAAAATCACTTGAAATTAATTTGTAACTTAAAGTCTGCTCCTTTTTTTATTTCCCACCCATTTCTACATGTGCATATTGAGTTAATTCTCTTTGGACCTGATCTAATACCCTTTGAGGTCAATACAAGGAATCCTGTTGACTTCAGTGGGCTTTGACCATTTCTGCTGTTACAATTTCTGGAGGTGGGTAAAAATTACAGTAAAAATTAAACACCTTCGTTGCTTTGTTTTGTACTCCCCCTACTGGCCCTGCAGTTGTAGCAATTACAAGTCTAACAAGAGAGGCTGTCCTGGCCAATTCTAGTGGATAGAGAAGAATGTTGCTCTGGCATCGGGGCAGCCTAAATGGAAGTTGTTGTTAAAATACGCAGCAGCTCAGCCAATTTCATATCCATTTCCAACTCGGGAAAACAAGCAGCAGCTGCCTTATGAGAGAGGACAGGACAGGCAAACTGATCAAGTGTTATTTCTGCAGCAACAAAAGAACTATTACAACCAATGAAAGGGAAAACAGAAAGGACTCAAAGGCCTTGAAAAGACAGCAGGGGTGTGTGCATGTGTAAGTGTGTAAAAGAGAGCAAGAGAGATACTTATATTGAGGATCTGGCCCTCAGTTGGGAAATCCAGAGGTTTGGAGAAGTTGGCATTTTGATGTGGTGAATTCCCTTCCTGAGAGCCATAGAGAGGAAGCCAGTTTTAAGAGGAGGAAATACGTTTACAAAACCCCACATAATTTAAAAAAAAAAAAAAACCCACCCAGGGGATATTTCACACGCAGCATCCATAACAACCTGCTCAAGATCTCAAAGCACTTTACAACAGATGTCAGTATCATTATCCCCATTTCAAAGATGGGAAAAGAGAGGCACAGCAAAGGCAAATGACTCCCCATGATCATAGAGCAACTCAGTGACATGAGTTGTGTGTGGGGGGGAGGGAAGAGCCAGTTCTCTTGACTTCTTGGCCAATGCCCTCCCTATTAAGTCACACTACCCCAGACTTTTATTCTTATACTGATCAAATCTTAGCTAATAGCTTTATCTTCCCATTCAACCCTAACATCCCCCTGAAGTAAGTGTGGTTATATTGGTCATTGTCTCCCTAAAGTATCCTGAGTCTATAAAAAGCCCTTTGGTATTTGCAGTCTTTGCTTTGCTTATGGTATAAGATGACTTGAAAATGTCAAATAACGGCATCAAGCAACAGTGAGATAAAAGCGGTAATGAAATTTGGTATCTTAGATGCATTCCAACCAGATGACACGACCAAAGGAAGAATTTCCCACAAACCTTTCTTAAAATACTTCAAAAATACCATCAGGATATTAATCGGCCTCTCAGAAGAATTATTTGTAACTCATCAAAAGTGAATCTTGTCCTTTTCAGACCAGGGCATGGCCTAGGAAAAATGAAACCCGCTCAGATTACACTCGCTTTCCCCCTTGGCATGAGACGGGCTTCTCCAATTTCAGAAGTAATGGGATTCTACTAATCCTTGTGGGAAAGGGTTCAAAAGTGCCAATCTGGCCAGCCGTTCAGAAAGGCTTTGCCTGATAACATGGCTGTGAGTGCATGGAATGACTCCCCAAGAAAGAATCTGCAGTGGTTAGCAAAAGTGGGGGAAGATTGAGCCTTTTCTTGAGCCCTAGAGAACCTCAGCAATGTCAGTGGTCCCTGTCCAGCTTCATCTCTTGTACATGTCCATGGCTAATACATCCAGGAGTAGAGCGTCTAGGTGCCACGTGCACACAATTGACCAGTAAACGAAAGGCTCACACTCGGCATAGGTTTTGACAGGTTCTACGGAGGGTTGCTCTCATTTGCTTCAAAAGAAGGCCCTGATGTTGGTTCAGTTTAGTTTGTCATCATGGCACATACACATGAATTTTGCATTGCACCCTAAAACTAGCTAGATCTTGTTCATCCTGATACCCAGCAAGCTTGGGTTCTGGCTCATGGAAGTCTCACCTCACGCTCCGTCAGCCATGCATCCCCATTCCTGAGAGAATCTCCAGGGCCTAGTCCATCAAAGGCTAGCACCAGACCAGAGGCGGCTTTTGGGATAGGCGAAGCAGGCACACGCTTAGGGCCCCGAGCTGTAAGGGGCCCCCTTGCCTGTCCCAAAAGCCATGTCTGCCTCGGTTGGCAGCAGGCGGAGGAGCTGGCCCGTGTCCGGGGTTGGTGGGGGGGAGCTGGTGCTGGCAGTGAGCTGGGGCTGTGGGGAGCAGCAGGGCTGGGAATGGCAACGGAAAGCTGGGGCTGGTGACAGGGGGCCCCCGGGGGCCTCTGGGGGCCCCACAGGCCTCTAGGGGGCCCCCGCAATGTGCCTTTGCCTAGGGCCCCCAATAGCCAAAGGCCGCCTCTGCACCAGACCCTTGGAGGGTCTTTGGTACTGGATAGGGAGCCAATGTGGAGAACAGTGCTGTGGTGTGTTGCCCTGGGTCTGTCTGCGGGACCAGCTGATGGAGCCATGTGTTCTTCACAGTCAGTCCCAGGTATATGGGACTAGCAACCACAATACACAAGCTCCATCTAGCTCCATCAGTAACTAGAATCAGCTTCCAAAGGGGTAGCCGTGTTAGTCTCTTGTAGAAAGACAACAGAGTCCTGTGGCACTTTTAAAGACTAACAGATTTGGAGCAGGTAGATGTGGCATAAACACATTAGGTTTAATCCTAATCTCTGATACCTAGAGATCGCTTTAAACCCTGAAGCATGAGGTTTAATATCTCTTCTAAAATTTTGAAAGCATTAACTATGATGATTCCAGATATGCATGTTAATTGGATAAACGTCCAATCCCTTTTTAGATGAGCTATATTCCTGGCTTCAATTACCTTTTCTGGCACTGAAATTCCAGTGTAATTATATGTTGTATGAAAAGGTTTTTCCTTTTCTCATTTTGTAATTGCCACCTTTAATTTAACTGAATGGCCCTTTGTTTATGTCTCAAAGGCTGACAATCCCAATGTTTTCACTCTTTCGTAGGAGCGTTTTTCCAAACCAATATTCATTCCTTGTTATC
This sequence comes from Pelusios castaneus, assembly GCA_007922175.1. NCBI lineage: Eukaryota > Metazoa > Chordata > Testudines > Pelomedusidae > Pelusios > Pelusios castaneus. Next base: position 353,186 of record ML686071.1, read on the forward strand.
CTTCTCTTATAGAAAGACATTATAATTTTCTCTGCAATCAACATTGAACCAAGGTGGTCTTCATTGAGCTGTCTACAGTGATGCCCTTTCTCACGTTTGTACAGTTAATTTAGAACCTTGTAAGATGTAAGACTAATGTAATGTTTCCCCTCCACTGTGCTTTACTTTTTATTTATCAACAGTGAATTTTATTTCTCATAATGTTGCTCATTCACCTGATTTGCTTAGGTCTCTCTGAAGGGCTTCCACAATTCTCTCTGCTCCCAACTTACCCAAGTAACTCTATCATCTACAACTATTTCTACCAAACTGTGCACCTCCCTCTTCCAGTTCACAAATAAATATTTTGAGCAACACTGGATTTAGTATGGAACCTGGAGGTACTCACTGTTAACCTTTCACTGCGATGAAAATGAACCATTTCGTCCTTTCTTGTTTTCTCTTCCTAGCTAGTTTTTGATCCATGAAAACATTTTACCTCACACTCATGACTCTTGAGTTTCTTCAGTAGCCTCGTGGGAGGGATCTTGTGCTAAAAAAATTATCCACCCGTTCTCCTTTGATCGCAACATAGTTAAAAAATTTGAATTGACTAGCACCTAAGGTTTCCTTTTGTTGGGGCAAGGTGCAGAGTGTGCAACAGGAGACCAACCTAGAGATTAAGTTTTAAGGATCACCATGAGTAGGATAAAGTGCAGACTGATATGTGAATGTCCAGGAACAGCAGTGGGTGCAAAGGGATCCAGGACCACACAGGCTCCTTGGCAATCAGAGGTCAGATACCTTCAATAGAGTTCCAGAGGGGCAGGCGTGTTAGTCTAGTTCAGCAAAACAAACAAGGAGTCCTGGGGCACTGTTAAAGACTAACACATTTATTTCAATAGAGTCAAGAGCGTGTGCCAGGTCCTTGAAACACTGCCATCTTCCTATCAGTCTCTATACCCAGAAACGAGTTTCCCCGCTTGCTGATGACGCAGATAGGCTCTTATAGGGATCGACAGACAATGAGTAAGTTTCATCCTGCAAGATGTTTTTTACATATACATTCCCTGGTTCACTAAGAGGGAACCCCAACTGGCTACAAAGATCTCAGGGGGCAAGGGCTGGTTTATTTGCTTAAAGCAACACGCACGCACACATTTACCGTTCCATAGTAAATAACTGCTGCTCTCCAGCATTGACCAGATCCCTGTTAATGTGTCCCAGGTAGACATTGCAGTTCCACAGTGGGTACGTTGTTAAAGGCCTATATTTCAGTGAGCTCCAGCAAGAATTTTGAGTTTAAATTGACCATAATTAATTAAGAACCTGAATCTGGGCCTCATGCAAAAGACAACACCTCTAGCAATACACACCTGCCTGCCTCAAATACCCTATTGTGTATTGCTTTAATGGTGGCTGAGAGGGAAGGATTTCTGTCTAACCATTACAACTCTCTATAGAACTGAGGAGTTCCTTGAATATCTTCTCTCCACACAGTGACCTTGCTTAGCTTTCAAGGAACAAATGGATCCCAGCAAAAGGGACTTAACTTCACACCTGCCTCACAGCTTAGACTCAATCTGTTAACAACCCTCTTCAGAAACATCCCACAACTCATTCCCATGTGAACAGGCACAGAATCTGTTCTGTGTTGATGTATTTAGAGCCAGTTCCATTAGGCCAGCTGCTTCAGACAGAAAATGGGGTGAGGATTCCATAAGAACGACACCCCTTCGGCTCAGGTCAATAAGGCCAAAATGCCGTGGACAGCAACAAAGATAGACTAGCATGGTGGACCCTCAATCTTCATAATTCTCTCCCACAAAGATCGTCAACAAAATACACACAGAAGAGCTACTCATACAAGGAAACCATAAACTGAGCTTGTCTTATGTCAGCCACCCTTCGCCTGTCTTCACCTCTGGTTATAGTTGCGTGTTGAATGTCAATTCTCAGCCCAAAAGCAGAAGCATGTCAGGTCTTTAATGCATCATGCACACATAATGTGCTCTTGGCAAAAATAACGTGGATGCTCCAGTTGAATTCTCTGATTTTACATTGATACCTGATGCTCAAAGAACCCCTGACTGCATTTGCACGAGCAGTTTCCTTAGGACATGGATCCTTACGCATCAGACTGCCTGTTGATTTCTTCATGCAACTACAGGATGAGGTTATGCATTTAATAGGGTTTGTTCTGTTAGATGCAAGGAGGAAAGGTGAAAGCAAGCTAGCCTGTGAATCGGCTATGGAACCCACATAGAGAGCAGAGGTTAAATTCTTTCTACCAAATTCCACATGATCAGAGGCTTTCTCTCTTCACCTTTACATTGCTGTAACAATAAGACATCAGCAGAGGTTTTCCAGCTCATAAGTATTAATGCATGCTGAAAGATCCTATCTGAAATGGCCATGATATTTTAAAAAAAAAAAAAAAAAGAGAGATTTCAAGGGCAGGAGCTGGTGAGCATGCCTGGGACAAACCTAGTTAGTGAAATGTCTTGATGTGAGCTTTACAGAAAGCAGAATTTCAAAGGAGAGGATAAAAGCAAGAACAGCCGAACCGTGTCAGAATGGGGTCCAGAGAAAATTCTAACCTTGTTAGAGCGACACGGCCATTGTCTTCCATGGAGCTGCTCTGATTTGCACCGGTTGAGGTTCTGGCCCGTACACTGTTTTGCTAGTAAGGAAGGATGCGACGACGAGGAAGATACACCCATTCCACAGTACTGGATAGGCTTCAGTACTGAGGGAAGGAGCTGACGGGGCTAGGAAATTCACCAGCAGCTGGAACAAAGCCACCCAATAGTACGGAGAAGCACTCATTTGGTCTAACAGATGGGTGGGAAGATGCTTTCGCTAAAACGCCGACAACTCTAGAGTGAAAAGCACCAGGGCAGACGTACAGAGCAAGATGTCCCCGGGGAACGTACCTTAGTTATTTATAGAGCTCGTCAGTGTAGTATTGAGGCACTGAGTGACCATGATGTGACATCAGCAGGGGCGATGCTGTTCCAAAACTAGGTTCAGGGCCCAGGCCCAGGCCCAATCCGTCCCCCAGGAGGCCCGATCTGTCCCCTGGGTCCCTGGCCAGGGCCTGGATCCGGCTCCTGCTGCCAGTGGCCTGCGACCGGGCCCCAGTGGGGGCCGCATCAGGCCAGTGGCCAGGCCCAGATCTTTGGCTCGGTGAGGAACAGATCGGGCCGCCAGCGGTGGCCGGCACTGGATTCCCAGCCGTAGTGAGGCCCTGCCAGACTCGGGGCACTGGGACTCCGGGCACATGCCCCATGTGCCCAACACCAGAGACGCCACTGAGTAAATCAATGGACCACAGACTTAATCGGCTATGTAAATGAACTGCTGAACAAGAAGGGGACATTTGTTTCCTGGATACAATCGGATTTATATAGGATACAAAGCGACTTTTTGGCAGAATCAAGGTGGCAGATACTGACTGCTCCCCCATGGACATGGCCACTGGAACTAGAGACACTTGATTGTCAAATGAAGGAACCACGACCGCGGAGCTGCAGCGTGATGGAGCTGGACAGCTATTACATGACCCAGATTGGACAGTGGGCCAAAAATTGAATCCAGTAAGTTGATGGCCTGAAGGCCAAGCCATCACTCCCGTAATCTTTATGCACAAACGCTAAAAGAAGCTCCATCTGGTCTATTCCACGGCGCAATTTCAGCAGCCATCAAAGGGAGATACACAAAGTACTTAAAACACCTTGGGTCTCTCCCTTCAATTGCCTATCGCCTACTTACCACCGTGTTTTCCGCAGCCTGAGGCCTGGTCTATACTGCGGGCTAAGTCGACGGGAGATAAGCAATCTGCGGGCTGCAGGATGCGCATCTCCCATCAGCTTAGTTACTCTCACTGCAGTGTCTTCACTCTGCTGCATCAACCAGTAACGCTCTCCCGTCGACGCAGTCTTACTCCACTTGGAGGGGTGGAGTTATTGCGTCGACACAAGAGAATTTCCAGGATCGATTGGGCGGGTCTATACTGGCTGCTTAATCAATCCCACTGCGTCAATCCGTGAGGATCAATGCAGCACCTGGAATGTAGGCATGGCCTGAGTCTCAGCGCTACTCCTTCGGGGTGGTTTTACTGGATCGGCTTCCTGATTGGCTGAGACCCGCAAATTCGGTGTCAGATCAAAGACAAGCCCTAGAACCATTACACTTCTTCATAAGATCCCCTAACAGTGCAGAAAGAGAGGCGTCTACTAAAACGGAGTACTGACGCACAGCACATTGCTGGCAAATGCAGGCTATCCACTCATGACCTCGTGCAGTGGTTTTGTTTCCTTATATGGGCCTGCAGTTCTGCACTCTCCTGTTCAATATCTAATGTTCTGCTGGCACCACACTACAGGAACGAAGATACCGAGGGAACAAAACAATTCCACATGCTCTTTTGGGGGAGCTAGCACCACACTGAACATGGACAGGAGCGGCTTAGAAATGACTGATTTGCATGCCAAGTGCTGATGGATTTCACTGCAGACGTTTATTTGAACAGGATAGTGCAGCTGATGAGAATGCTTCCCAACCCCTCCCAAAATCCCTTTCTTTTTCCAGTGGCTGTTAGAGTCAGCAAAGGACCTTTTCAACCAGTCCAAGGGAGCGTGGACAGTCATTCCAAACAGAATCTGCTCTGCTTAACAATGCGGCAAGTTGGCAGTGGCGTTTTTACAAGTTAGTTTTCCAGACCTCTTACAAAACAAAGAATGTGTATTTTCACCCTTTTGAGCAATCTGCAGTTTTTCAAGCCACCACATAGCATGTGTGCATTGTTTTTAAAACTATCCTCTGGCCTGAGTCAGCAAGATTTAGTGGTCAAAACAGGGTCCCGGCAGACAAGGCTCCTTGATTTTTACTCCTACATGTCAGAATTTGTAATTTAACTCCTCTGAGCCTCAACTTCCTTATCTGTAAAATAGGGACAGTGAAACCAACATCTGTCAAGTGCTTTGAAAGATTCCCAGAAAAGAAGCACCATACAAGTGTTGTGTATTGTTATATCTAGAGATGTAGAATATTAACCTGTCCTGGGCAAACAATCTGAACAGGGGAGTATAAAGAAAAATCTTACTATCGATGGTATTGCAATGTCTCTCATTACAGTATTGGACCCTTCGCAATCTTTTTATGTATTTTTCCTCTATCCTCCTGGGAGGACGGACGCACTAGTCCCATTTTTACAGGTGGGGAAGTTGCCCACGTTCACTGACACCTGTAAACCCACGTCTTAGGCTACCACCCTAACCACTGAAATTTGAGAACGGTGGTTAGATCAGAGGGTCTCCAAACAATGCAAGAATTTATCATGATAACCGTCATGCAAGAACATGCGCTTTTAATCTTTATAAACGGCAAGAAAAACCAGCACGTTTGACTCCTAGCTCAGTGACGCATTAAAAAGATACAACTGAAATTGTCTCAAAACACCTTCTTGGATTCCTCCACTGTTACCGGACAGGTTAATAGTTCCAGCTGTATTTTTAATATATGTGCCTGTAAAGTCTTGGATTGCTTTTATATCTGGAAGCTCTTCCATGCACTTGAATACCACAAACCCCAGCTCTATACAGGCTATATGGAAATCAGAAAATAGGTCAATTCTCCAAGCACAACTAGGAAGACAAAAAAGAGGGGGTAAGTATTTATAGAGTTTTATTATTTAACATTATTCTCAGTATATGCTTCCAGCTATACCAAGAAAAACAGAAACACTGAAGTGATATTTTTCCGGGAAAGATACAAAGTATATTGTAAAGATTTAACCAAAGCTTTCCATCCTTTTCCAATGGCGGCCCTCTGCTTCCATTCAAAATGTCCACCCCTCACCTAGGTGCCAGTTTTTTTGACATCTATAGATACAACAAAGAGGTTTTTCTGTTGATGTATGTAATCCACCACCCTGAACAGTTGCAGTTAGGTTGACTGAAGAATTCTTCCGTCAACTTAACTGCATCTACAGTAGAGGGTCAGGCCAGTTTAACCACGGCACCTAGAGGTGTGAATTTTTCACATTTTGCTCAGGCACATTTCCTTAGACACTAGATATTTTAAAAAAATTGTATATGGCACATGCCCATTAGGCTTTAAATAAATAAGAGCCTACAAAAGAGGAGATGTGTATTTCTTTCTGTCTCTGCCTATGAAGTAAGCAGAAACAGTGCAACTTTCGTTAGGACAAATCTCTCAGAGGCTCACCCTCGATTCAATAATCATCCACTTGTAGAACCGAACACACAGTTCCTTTCCCAATGGCAGCTCAGGTTTGGGCCTTTTCCAGTTGCACTATATTTAACTGTGTGAGAAGCCTGAATGGTGTTTTTGCAAAGAATGAGCATAAGCAGTGTCATGGTCTAGAGTGAGGCATCCAAGCACTTTACAAAGGATGTACTTAAGGAAGAAATGGTTGAGAGAATTTTATATGTGGTACTCTGCTGGGCAAAGATTATAAAAGCAGAGAGAAAACTATTTACCGTTCCTGGGGGAGAAATCAAATTAATTGCATCCAGTTATGGATGAAGCAGATGTTCAATATTTGTGTGTGTGCCTGTTATATTACAGGTTTTAACCAAACCTGAAGGTTTAAATGGGGTGGGTGGGTGGAGGAGGGGGTAAATGATTCCACTAAAAGGATTAGCTTCTTATTTAGTCTCTCTCCTCAGGCCCTAGTACTGGATAGGTCAAAGGCCATGCTTAAAATAATTAAAATGTCATAGTGTAAACAAATTAACAGATCTTCAAGTGTTCCTCTAGAGAGCTTGCTCCCAGCGACTGCTTTCTATATGGCTTAGTATAGAAGACAGAACTAAAACATTACACAAATGGGTAAGATAAAGTTTTCCGATGCAAAACCTGGTCTGGAGAGCTTACTTACACAGTAAACTAGACATTTCCCACCAGAGTGGCCCATCTGTTGTTCTCCTCCAAAGCCGAGGTTTCCAGAAAGCTACTGAAAGGAATGACATTTCCAAGCTGCCTGGGGATCATGGGAAGAGATTCAGTTCATTTCTTCTGGAAGAAGCCCATGATGGAGACCTGTTTGTTGGCTTTGCTGCCTGTGGCTGCCCCTTTCTTCGGGCCCTTCCGTTCCTCCTTGGGGTCTTTTTTCACAGCTGCGGTGGACTGATTGCATGCAGCTGGCAGCTTGGATTTGATGAATTCCTCTTCACTATCTGTACAGGATTCGCTCTCATAAACCTTTTCAGTCACTGGAAAGAGAACGTGGCAGGAGTGATTAAGCCTTCGCTCAGAACAGCTGGAAACAACCAACCAGTATATTCAGATATCAATGAGGATGTGTGAGAGGAGCACAACAGGAGGACTTAAAATAAATAGTGTCCTGGCTCTGCAGCAGGTTTCAGCCTGGAACAATTTGGGGAGTCTGTCTACGTTTAGTGTATTAATTCTTGTTGATGCTCCAAAGCTCTCACAAAACTGCTGCCTCAGAAAACGCGTCTACCTCAAGGTGTTGCTAATGCACCAGTTGCTGACAGAGGATGGCACACATCATGTACCACCCCCACCAGAGCAGGGGCAATGGAGAGTAGTTAAGGTTAACACATGTATTCTGCACTAAACAATAGGGTATGTAAAGTGGGTGGCTGGGGCTGGGAGAAACGACTTGTTTGCAAAGAGGGAAAAGCAGAGAGACTGAAATAACAAAGCGGGGGTTAAATAAAGACACAGCAGGAGAACAGGAGTGTCTGAGCAGGAAGTTTTCTGAAGCCTGAGCTTCAACTGAGCAACTAGCCATGGTCAGAGAAAGCCAGCAGGGCTGGAAAGACTCTGAATCAGAACAGAGGTCGTGAGATGCAGAGGAAGGATCCTGGAGACACCAGAGGATTCCACCCTAGCCCAAAGAACTCTCTAGAGTGATGTGAGAGCAAACTACTACTGAACGTCAGCAAGGCCGAGATTAAAAACAAAGAACTAGGCGGGGTAGCTCCCATTGGCATGTAACACTACCTTGCTCTTACGCAGCACTCAGTCAGCAAGTATCATTGCCCCATTTTACAAATGGGAAAACGGAGGCACAGGGAGCTGGGCACAAACCCAGTTCTCTTCAGTCCCAATTCAGTGCTCTTATCCACTGGCCTAGACTGCCTCCCTTCACTTTTAAAATGAACAAAGTGAGTCTGCGTAGTGAAAGATGACGGATTAACTGCCATGGAGGTTTATGTCCTCCAGTGTCCCACAGAGCCATCTCCTTGGTATCTGAGTGCATATTCGGCCACAGAGCAGGCATATCACATGCAGCAGTAGGCCAAAGCGCCCCCCTCAAGTGCTTCAGCTCCGTTTGGGTGGGACTGGCTCTCTGGGTGAGAGGGTAGTTCAGTTGCCAAATGTCCCAATGCATGGATGCTACGACAGGTTGGGTGCCAAATACAGTGAAGATTTTTGCAACAAGGATAATTATCTGCTAGGGCCTGGATTGCAGCCATCAATTCATTTCGCGCAGGACAGCCAGTAACAGCTTTCAATAACTACTGACCAGACTGTATCTGAGCTGTTACTCTAGTACTGAAAGGATCAACTGTCTAATACAAATACCACCGCTTCCACAACAGCATTGCAAGGGTGCCTTTTCTACCAATCCTTACTAAAAACACAATATGCAGATTGCCTGATTTTTCCAAATTCCTGAGTACTTGCAGATCCCCTGGCTTGGCTTGGATGCTGTTGCGATGATGGCTGTATGTACACCTGGAAAGAGAGTACTCAGTACTTCTGAAATTCAAAAAGCTCATTTCTTTTACATAAAAGCTCATTTCTTTTACATAACACAGGGCTTGACAAAATTGGCTCCCAGCGAGGCGCCTGCAGTTTTATTTTTGATTGCCAGAGGGCGCTCCTCCACTGCATTTCTTGCAGTGGTGCTAGGAGCCAGGCTAGAAACCTTGGTCACCATGGTGACCGGGTTTTGTCAAGCCCTGACATAACACTACTGTGAAAGTTATTACAAGTTAGAAAGAGACAAATTAAATTTAGAGAATTGCTTCTTCTTACCTAGAGGATAAATAGCAGATATTTCAATACAGTACTAGACACTGTTCATCTAGAAACCCACCAGTCATTTAACTGACGAGTATTACTTATTGGAACCTCTCCTTTCAAGACTGTCACAGTGGTTAATGATGGAAGGTTTAGGTCTATAAAATAATACTTATTAAAATGGATCTGGAGTCAACTGTGCTGATAACAACCATCAACACCACAAGTAAATACTGATTTGCCAGCTTCCAAAGCATTCTGGTATTTTTCTAACAAACCACTTTGAATTTAGCAGCTCTACTCTTTTTCTGCAGGTATCTGAATATCACTTCTGGACAAATGGCCTTTAGTTGTACCAACTACATCAAATGAGGTCTTCCGTGCAATCCACAGTGTAAAGAGAAACCTTTTAACACCAGTCCCTTCGGTACTAAACCATACTCCTCATTGTGATTAAAAAGTCTAATAGGATTATAACCACAAGCCAATTTCTCTTTATAATCAATTCGCTTTTCAACAAGCAGCCTTAAAAACCTTTATTCCTGACTGATTCATTCCCTGTGCTCTTAGGGTAGTTGAGCCTCCCCAAACAATCCATGCTATCTGTGTGCAATCATTTATTGAGAGTTTCCATTAGGCTCTGGTGTTAGCAACTGTCTGTCTGACAGAGGATCTAGCAATTAGCTGAATGTTTCTTTGCTAGGTCACCCTGTCTTTTTGTAGTAGCTAGTGCACATTTGAAATGCTGTTTTTCCATGGTAAACAGGGACTGAAACACCCTCTCAGGTCTGGACCAGCCCAATACTTGCAGGTATTTATTAAATCTGAACATGTCCCAATGTGATGTTAGCAACCAATCTCACAGAGAAGTAGAGTGAAGAAAGACCTGATCTACGTATGGGTTTTGGCTAGGTGTGGGATTATTAACTAACAACTGAAAGTTACATTGGTAACAAACTTTAGTATCTGCACAGTTGTATTGGTGTCCCAGTATCTTACACCGGTATGATCAACTCTCCTTTCCTGAAGGGATGTCGATCTCATACAGGAAAGGTATTTTTAATATAAATTATGGTGTGAATTTAAACCCTAGAATAAAAACAGAAAAGCCCAATTGCAGACATTCTTATTCCCGGATAAAAGTACCTTTTTTTCAGTTACGCTTATGTCACTTAGGTGTAGTCTACACTGGTATCTCCCGCTGACTTAATTACTTCTACTTACCGCAGTGTCTTCATTAGGCTCCGTCAACTTGACAGTCGACGCAGCCTTACTCCACTTGAAGGGGTGGAGTTATTGCGTCAACTGGAGAGCCTTTCTGGGATCAACTGAGAGGGTCTACACTGCCCGCTCAATCGATCCTGCTGCGGATCGACGCAGTTTTTTCAGTCTAGACAAGGCCTTAGAAAGAAGTTTAAGCTAAAAACGGAAAGCAAAGGCACTCTTATACTGGAGTAAGAGTGTCCACATAGGGGAATATAATTGTAAATATAAACGGCTAAAACATTCCCCATGCACACAAGCCCTACACACTATACCAGCATAGGTACCTTTATGTCAGTATAACTGGATCCACATTGGGCTAGAGATGGTGGTGAGAGGGGGTTGTAGCACTTCAGCTGTTTCAGCTTGGTTAAAAGACTGCACAAATTTTACAATTAGACAAGACTTTAGATGAAGGACCTCATCTTACGCGATGCTGAGCACCCACAATTCCCATTGACTACCACAAGATGCTGAAAGGCTGAAGCCTAGTATTTGATTTGCTTTATAATCACCCATTTCTAGCCGTAGTAGTTCTTGGGAATGTGGATACTAAAATTATAGAGACATTCAAGGAAGGGCACGCAGCCGAATAATATTAGAACAATGAGATCTGAAGAGCCAATATTTTGGCTCTGATCTAGGCAGCTTTAAACCATTTTTAAAAAATGAGAATACCATAATTCAAATGATGCAAATATTTTATCTCGGCCCAGGAGGTTTGCAAGACCGTAGAATTATCAGATCTAGATGGGGGAATGGGATGGGAGGGAAAGACAGGATGAAATGGGGACAGCAAGTTCTGGACCACAAATTACTGCAAATTTTGGGGAAAGTAACATATCCTTTTTACCCAATTCTTCAGCAGCATGGTCCCATCTGACTCTCCCCTTGCTACTCTGAGCCTTTTCCAAGTGCACCACAGGGGGCTAATTTTTCCCCTTCATAAAACTGTAGTGGATATTAATTTGTAAACCAAAGGTCTGTGTATTTCACAAGAGACCATTTAAACCTATGGTGCAATGGGAGAAAAGGCAAGCTTCCCAGTACTGGCATATTTGGAAAAGGCTGCAACAGAAAAAGGAATGCAGAATTCTTTGTTGGAAATAAAACCTTTAATGTTCATTACGGTGAGCTCTGGATGCAAACCTTATGAAAAACACTAGCTGTGGAGCAAGGTTTTCATTTTCCTTCCAAAAGTCTTAACAGTCCTGTCAGGAGTGCAAAACACCCCACAATGCAAACTCAAAAAACAATTCTGAATAATCTATTCCCCTCTGAAAAAAATCCATTACAAGAGACTTTAATTAGTATGGTGGCGAGTGACATTCCTGCTACCTTTAGCTTTCTTTAAAGGAAATATACACACACACGATCTGATGCCTCTCCTGGAATAGGCTGAGCACCTTTGATTCCTATTCAAATCAACAGAAATGAAGGGCACGCAGTATCTTGTAGGATCAGGCTCACAAATTGCTTAGTATAAATAATATTTGCATCAGTTTTTCATTTTTAAAGCTTTTTATAAAGGGTACCTAATCTTACAGAACTTTATTCAAGGGAGGAAAAAGTTAGAGGAAACAGACTCGGAGAGGTAACGTGCATTGCTCCAAACATAGAACGAATCAGTGTCATTGCTGAGTGACCTATTCTCAGACCTGCCTCCTCCAGGGGTAAGAGAAGGATACCCAGTCTACAGAGAACAAAGGACTTGCTTTTTTAGAGTTTTAAATCCCAAACATGCTGCTTGCTGTTCTTATCCACTTTATTTGGGGTATTCTGTATCATACTGATGGCCAGCCTCATTAGTATAAGCCAGGTGCACTCTCTGCTCCGTGTCACCAATGAATCTGTTCCATAATCTGTGGCATTTTCTTTTAAAGGTACACATTTTTAGAAAGTAGAGCAAGTGCATGTGCTGGTTATAATGGTAGGAAAAAAAAGAAATGTTCAAAAGTCTTTCAGCTGAGAGCGACACATTCAATGACAACTCTACTGCACTCTCCTCTGCCAGAGGGAAAGTTACCATAGTGCAGGAAAAAGGAATTGGAGTCATCAGAGCTCAAGAAAAGAAGAATAAAGTGACACCGCGGGCACCCCTCTGGATAGGTTTGGTCTGCAAAAGTCTAAAAAAAACCTAAGTCTTTGCAAAAGTGAGTCCCTATTTGTGGGTGCGGGAGAGAGCGAGCTATTCTTACCCATGCAGCCTTCAGCATCCACAAACGTTTTGGATTTCAGCACGCGCTTCCGTTTCCGTTTCTTCCCGCCTGGCAAAGCCTGAAGGGTATCATAAGGAATCGAGAGATAAGGCGGGCCACAAGTACAGAGCTTCTGTAAGCATGATCACCGAGAGCCAAATAGAGGCCATCTCATTATTCAAGTCAGGTCTGAGAAAACATCCTCTCTTCCCCTGCACACCCATCAGCCCTGCCTCTACCAACACCACAGATTTCCCCACTTTACCCAGACGAATGTAAACCACCACCACAATGTGGCTGTACCTCAGAGGACGACGGTTCTAGTTCAAGCTTCAGGGCAGGCTCGGGAGATGGCAACAGGCGGTTAACTTCCTGAGGCGTGGGAGACACTGAGACATCTGCCAAAAGATAAAGGGCCAGACATGGTGATGGCATTTTGCAGCATTTATCATGTCATCTGTTAAGTATTTTTAACCCTTGCCTGCAAAGTTGTGGCCTTATTAAGTCAGTGAAATGGCTAAATTGGCATAGATGCTCCATGCCCACAGTTCTCAGTGGCCGGAAGGTAGAGGGGTGGACTCAGCACCTTTAAAACAAAAAAATCAAGCACTAACTTGAGGCTCTCAGAATGCAATATTTTAGCATCAATTACTATCTATGTATTGCAATCACTGGCAGACCCTCACAATGGGAGACGAGCAATTTTCTGTCAGTGGGACGAAGGAGACTCTATATTCCCAACTCAGTGCACAACCTTCACTAAGTCACTCAATTTCTCTGTCTTTGCCCACTGGTAAAATGGCCAAGACACTTCCCTCACAAGAGGGCTATGAATCTCAACCAACCAGTCCCTAGAGGCCTTAAAATTCTTTGATTAAAGGAACTGGGCAAGTTGCTCTAAAGAGCTCCCCGCGGACGTCTCTCTCCCCTCCCACTCATTATAACTATTAGCTAAGAATTAGTTCATCTGTTGGCACAATCCTGTCAGCGTTTGTACGAGGCCGTAGATGGGTGGGGAGGACCCAGGAGTAGTGCAAGCTTCAAACTGCAAACATAACCAATCCTGACGCAGTGCTACTTCCGAAGTCCATCGAGAGTAGCAGCCGCAGCACGGGCCCTTCCCAACACTCTGCCGAGCAGAAGCACAGTGAACTCGACAAGCCTTTAGTCATGCAAGAGATCTGGGTTCAGTCCCTCTGGGTTTGGTAGAGGGAAAGAGCTGAGGCCATCATGTATTCAGTGCAGGGCAAGGGAGAATGCGTTCAAGAGGCACCATCCTGACTAGCTTAAACGGCCATAAGAAGAGTCCTCTTCAGCCCCCATGAAAGATGCTGCCATGTGAGGCTTCAAAGCCGGGGAGAGTTAGCAGTGGGGGGAAAACCTCAGCCTCTAGCCAACTGCTTAATAAAAACAATGGAAGTGTTGGATGGAGGAACAAAATTACTGCTTGGCTCCACCTCCTCCCTGTCTCTACGGGCTATAGTGTAGAGCAACATACATACTGTAGTCGTAACACAAATTCTGCATCTGGTATCCAACCGATTAGGTCACTGTTAAGAGTGCTGACTGTGCCAGGCGTGTGGCCAGCTGACCCTTGTAGGCTATGCAGGGCTCAAGTGAAACAATGGTTGGCTGGCAATGCTAAATAATAAATTATGTTCTTCAAACCAGGACTCAATCTCCCGATGACTCCAGTGAGTGAGGCACAGAAAAAGGAAAAAAAAAAGAAAAGAAAACCAGCAAGCAGGATCACTCAACTCAATATTTCACCTTGTCGCAGTCGATCCGTGGCAGGTGTCGTACAAGCCCGAGAACCTAATGACTGATTCTGAAGGTCCTAGCTTCTGAGGAAGACAAAGCTCAATTCTGAAAGCAACTACAGTCTGGAAAACTCCTGTGCACAGGCTGGAAACATTCACTGAAGGCCAGCCAGAGGACGAAACCTACTAGCCAGAGATGAGCTCCGAAGGGGGAGCCGCGTTAGTCTAATTCAGCAAAAACAAGAAGGGTCTTGCAGCACTTTTTACATTTATTTATTGCATCACGTGATAAATAAAGCTGTTAGTCTTTAAAAGTGCCACCCGACCCCTGGTTTGTTTAGCGAGAGATGGTTCTGAAAGATGAGTGCTGGGAAGTGGGGGTGGCTTCACCAGCAGGATCTAGGGCAGTGGTTTTCAACCAGTGTGCCACATACACTGGTGTGCCGCGAGAGCTGTCCCAGTGTGCCGTGAAATTTTGTACCCAAGTAATGAAAATCAAAGTAAAACAAACATTGTTTCATCTTAAACAATATTCTCTCCAACCAAAATTACAACTCATAAAACTCATGAAAATCAATCATCAAATTAAATTCCAAAATATGACCGCGGCCAGTAGGGAAAAAGAAGCCGAGGCGCGGGGCTCCTGGCCCTGCCCCCTGCCGGAGGGGAGCAGGGCAGGCGGGTTAGCCCACCCAGGACCGCCACAACTGGCAAGCCGACCGTGGCCATGGCTGGGAAGAGGGTGGGTTGGCTTGCCCAAGTTGCTGCTGCCGGCAGGCCCCGGCTCGGAACTGGAGGCCGGTGGGAAACGGCCCCGCCCCCAGCATTGCTGGGAACTAGAGGCCTGGTCCCGCCCCCTTTTGGCCCCGCCCCCTGGCACCTGCTGCAGTTGCAGTGGGCGGGGCTAGCACGGAGCCAGCAAAGGTTGCCAACCCCTGCTCTAAGGCTTCTGTAGTTATCTACAGATTCAAGAAGACAACACTGCATCAGCTTACATTCAATTCACATTTCAAAAGTTCCCTTAACACCCCGGAGGGCCACCGTGTTAGCCTGTGTACAGCAAAACCAACGAGAGTTCTGTGGCACCGGAAAGACGAACACATCTCTTTGGGCCAAAGCTTTTATGGGCTGCAACCCAATTTGTCAGGGTGCATCTGATGAAGTAGGCTGCAGCCCGAAGAAATTTGTTAGTCTTTAAGGTGCCACAGGACTCTTGTCGTCTCAATAACCTGAACATCCAGAAACAATTTATATTAGGATATTTTAAGTAAGTATTTAAACCTCTCCGACAAGTTTAAACTAGATACAACATTTTCAAACACCCTGTTCTTAACTTGTTAGGGTCAACAGTTGCTCTGTGCTGTTTCCTGTATTTGTGGCCACGTCTACACAAGAAAGTTGCATTGATTTAACTAAAGGTATTATTTTTAGGTTGATTTAGCTCAGCCAGCCCAAAAGCACCTGACACTTATGTCAGTTCAAAGGGTGGCTTATTTTGGCTTGGCTAGATACATTAAAAATACATTTAAGCTCAACCAAAATAAACCCCAGACTCACGGAACCTCTGTGTGGCCATGCTTAATTTGGTTTAAAAACAAAATAATCACACCTTCGTATGGTCTTCATTAGAAAAGCTAGAGTGGCAATCGTCTTGGTTAAGGTGTGATATTTACCATACCAGTATAAAGGTGCCTTATAAGTTAATGCAGATTTAATTGCATCCACACAAGGGGGGGGGGGGGATTTCAAACTTCAATAAAGTCAAAAGCAACCCTTTCTAGCCTAGATAAAGCCTAATTTGAAAAACTGATTATAACTACATCGCTCAAATGGAAATCCTTCTAAGCCAAAACAGGATTCAAACAAGGAGGAGCTTGGATTCACAAAGCACTGGAATTGGTTATATCCTTGTTCTTATATTATACACACACTGAATATTATGTGGAAACAATCTTGGATTCGAAACCAAATTTGCTGGTAAGTGTAGACCAGGCCTAAGAGTCTGGTGATGGACATTCTCAGACCAAAGAGACAATTCGCAGAAAACTAAACAAAGAATTTAGGGCATTTGCTATCAACACCAAGACCAGAAGAAGAAGATAATACACATATCGTTAGACAAATTTCAAGGTAAATTACGGGATAGTTAATTCAGAACTCCCTAACCACCCAAATATAAAAATCCAAAGCAGATATTCAGGGGGCGCTCTAATGCTGAAGAGAGAAGTGTCAGGGTACAGCAAATATGATGGAGTTGCAATGCAATACAGCAGGGGAAAAAAGCCAATGGAACTTTTTGGGCTAGAGATGCACAGTAGTGGAAGAGTCTCTTCCTTTGCTTCTACTGGAAATTTGAAATAATGCATTTAGTTCTGGTCACTTTCCTACCAAAACAATGTTGACAATTTGGAAGAAAATCACAGAAGAGCAATGAAAATGATTGGGCAGCTAGGTCAGCTTATTTTTATCTTCCCTTAAAAGAGCTACATAAAGTAGCTTGGGAAGGAAAAGGCCAGATAACATGAAGATGTAAATACCAATAAGGGGAAGCAGAGTGATTTTGGTTTTATTTTTATTTTTTAAAACAGTGATACAAGGAGTTGTACCAAGGAATAATGAGACTAACTTAGGAAAGGGAAAATTACGATGGCACATCAGGAACACGTCCCTGAGAGATTTAGCAGACGATGAAATAGTTTCACAAGGAAAGGGGTAGAACTCCAAACACATGGGAGATCTAAAACTATATTGGACAACTCTGGATTGGCAGGGAGAGGACAAGAGGATTTAACACGTCTTTCCCACCTCTACTTCTAAGACAGCCTCTGTTCATGTTAAGAATGTTTCTCAAGTATTGTACAGTATTTCTCATAAAGCAAAAGTATCAATTCTCATTCTGTACTCCAACCACTTGCCGATACAACCTAGGATCTGTTTTACCTTTTCTTACTGTTGCTGAGCACTGACACAATGGTTCCAGCCATTTTTTATTTTTTTTACAAGCTCCAAATTCTTTTCCTGATCAGCTTCTTGGCCGATTGTTTTATTTAACACACACATTCTCCCGCTTGGTTTCCAGTTATCAATGCTGAACGGCGTCTATCACCTCAACTACCTAAATCCTTTGGAACCTTGACTATACTGCTCTGCACCACAGGCCCCAATCTTGCAAAGTTTTGTGTCCTCAGCTCCTATCAAAATCAATTAGAGCAAAGGCCCTTCTTGGTCAGGTAATATTGTGTTGCTCCCCATTTCGCTATCATCTGTGTTCTTAGAAGTCTCACTTTTAGAACAGTTGACGATTTCTGTAAACATTATGAATAATCAAGATCCTGAAACTAACTCCTAGGGCACCCTGCTCACAGTTTTATTGAATGAACTAGTTGGGACATTGGGGGTGGGGGGGAGGAGGGGAACTGCACCATCACAAGATCCAAAGAAACAACTTTGCACAAGTTAGTGCAATGGGCAGCATTCTCGCTGAAGAGAGAGTCATGTCTGAGCTAAGCTACAATAAAGACTAAATTACTCAGGGCCTCCAGTATCTACACTGAGGCGGTTTGTGGCTAAAATATCGAAGGAAACTTAGCGTGCAGCCACTTGCATGGATACCGGGCCCAAAAATACTTCTCAGGGCTTCAAAATTATTCCCTCCACTATTGAGTTTAACAGCCTGGGGGGGAGGGGGGGGAGTGTCGATCACTTAGTAATATGGTCAAACAAAAACATTCACCCCAGGCTTCCTTGATTAGCTTTTCGTAATCACATCTTCTTACCTTCATCTTCGCTGCTGTCAGACTGAGGCCGTTTGATTCGCTTCCTCTTTTTCTTCAGATTTTCGTCCTCTTTCTCTTCATTATCGGACATGTCCACTCGCTTTGCTCTACTGTCACAAGGAAACAAGTTGAATATGCTTTACACCTTTAGTGTGCTTGTAAAAAAATGTATGACGCAGATTTAGACAACTACAAGCTTCATAACTATACAGAGTAGAAGGAAACCAAGTACCTCCCAGACACCTCCAAAATGCACAACTAAGTACGAAAGTGGATATATACATAGGTGTGTGCGTGGATGGACTTTTTAAAAAGAAAATAAAACAAACCAACTTCTCTCCCATTCCCAGACGTTCATATGGTGAAGATCCCTTTAGCGGTTCAGAGTGAAGAGGGGTCTGTCTAGATAGAACCTCAACTGAGCAAAGTCAGCTGACAGGGGCCCATTACCGACTCATCCCCATAGCTTAGCCTTCTAAGAAGTAGTGTCCTAACAAACCCACCAAGATGTTATTTTGATAGACTCCTGGCCACTAGCTATGAGGTAGTGTCTCAGATTTCTGGAGCCATTTTAAAATGCTTTTTGAATGTAATCCTATTTTTGCTACTGGAAAAGTAAAACAGCTTCTTTCTTCTTTTCGCGCTGGCACGCCATGCCAGACTAACAAGCCCTGGAGGCTGGAGGCCTCTCCATATTCATAGAACAGGTAAACCCAAGCAGCCTTCCCCTACCGCACTGCCAACGTGCAGTCTCCAGACCCTCGGCTTCTCAAATGAGAGTACCAACGAGGCGGCCGGTTGGCACCAGCTGTGACAGTGAGCCGGGCAATGTGTACACCCATGCAGAAGAAAATGGGGTGAGACCACCAATTAATTATACCCAGGCCACCAAACAGCCATGAGGCTGTAACGATTTTTAGACTGTCAGCCTGAGTTGGATTAAACACACAGGACAGAGCTGAATTTTATTTGGAACATCCCCCAAAGTAATTCAGTGTCTTAGAAAGCAACTGTACATCTGCTACTCCAACCCCCAGGCAGCACGTAGCACGTTGAAAGCCGTCTTTATATATAAGTTTGGGAATATAAATCCAGCCGGCAGCTCGGTGTCCTTGCCAGGTCCCCCTACTGCTCTCAGGGCATTTCCAACTTTGCCACAGCTTCCTAAAAAGACTGTCTCGTGGAACTCCTCCCACCCACCGGTGATTACCTGGACGGCCACCCATTCTGTTTGCAATTGTAACTCCAGCTATTGTTTTACAAGGGAAAAAAATATTAGGAAACAAATTTCATATATTTTAGCTCTCTTTAATGTAATTGATGTAGCTAGCACCACGTGAGCAGACAGCTCTCTGTATACCATAAACAAGTGGTCTAATAGCTCAGTCTGAAAATCACAACTCTACCTTCTTTTGTCCTTTTGCTGAATTTTCACAGGCTCTGTTTTCTTCCCAGGTTTCTCCAGTGCTGCACTGGGGGGTGATTTTGGTTCTACTGTAGAAACTGAGGGCTTCGCTACTGTTTTTTCTTCTTTTGGCTGTTCAGACTCAGGGCTGACTTTAAGCTTACCTGGGAGTAAAACAAAGTAAGAGTGCACACTGGTTTTTCAACACAGCCTGGAAATGACAAAGGAATGAATAAACAGTGTCTGAATGCAAAAGGAAAGGTTGTCAGCTCAGTCAGACACAGATGGAAGAAGGTCCTACACAGCTCAGTCACCTGGAAGCATCAAGGGATCTTACAACTGGAATCCCTCAACACAGCATAATTTCCATCTTGCCTGGGTTCAGCTTCAGTCATTTCACTCCTGTTCAAGTCCAAAGTTTAGTCAGGCATGAGAAGCACAGAAAATGCAAATCCAGGGTTGATAAAGTGTAGATGGAATTATGTTCGGCTTCTATCGTGGTAACACTGTAGCCCATAATTATTATTATTTGTATCACTGCGGCCCTACCAGCCTGAGTTACAATTTAGGACCCTGCTGCGTTAGGCACTGTACAATCACAAACTAAAAGATGATCCCTGCCGCAAAGACATTACAATTTAAGTACAAGACAAGAGACGACAGAGGGACACAGAGAGACGTTGAGTACAAGGAACCGATGAGACAATACTGGTCGATATGATTGGCAGTGGTCTTATAGCCCAACAGCCTTATTACAATGCCTTGATTTCCCTCAGCACCCTTACATGCACACTGAACGGGAGAGGAGACAAGCTAAAAATCCTATGACAACCCACGTCTGAAGACACCTCAGGGAGGAAGAATAAGTATGCAACAACTGAGTCAACAGAGCCTCATGACCAACGGGATTAAAGACTGCTGGTATCTCAACAAAATTGGCATCAGCATTTTTCAGGCACTCGTCCCTTGGCTCACGCTGAATCAAGCAGTCAGACAAAGGTCCATCAAAAACGGGTCACCTGCTTCATCTAGCGCAGTTTTACTGATCCTAACATCTCACAGATGACAAAATGATCAACTGCGTGTTGAACAGCAAAAGTCAAAGGATCCAATCATTGTTTGTCACTGCCAGAGACTAAAGATAAAGTTTCTGAGGCCAAGGAAGATGGGTATTCATGTCCAAGAGCCAAGTTCCCCTCTGTCCCCTGTTCCCGGCAATGCTGTGTCAGACTTTCAGCCACCTGACAAAGGTCACAGAAGGGGAGTATTCGCAGGAGCTCGGTACCAAGGTAGAACACAGCACATCACCCAGCAAACCATAGACAGCAACAGATTTGAGGAAGAAAGCGTCATTTATTACCATTTCATTTTATTTCAGCCTTCCCACTTTTTAGAACAAGGATCTTGGGTTCATTGTAGGTATTAAACATTTAACTGGATTAATGGTAAAACCTGCTCTTGTAGTTCTGAAGTTGATGATGAAAATCTCCTCACCTCCCAGTATCCTATCTTAACAAAACAAGGACTTGCAATGGAAACCTAAGCGGATCTCGAGCACTATGATCAGACACTACTCTAATAAGATTTATTAAATGCTCAGTGCCAGATACTGTATTGTACAAAATCCAACACCAGCAATATCTCTCCGTACATCGTTGTAAAAGCACATCCTCTTAGTTCCCCTGACTACCGGTGCACTTTTGAAGGAAGTCTTACACATTTGTTTCCCAAACTTTACCTTTCAGAATCTTCAGTGTGCTCTCACTTAGAAAAAGTCTCCCTCATTCATCGACTCGAATCATCAGCTCTTTATTATCCAAAAAATGATCTAATTTCCAACACCTGCTACCTTCTCCCCCTCATTTGCTTTTTCTCCCAAATCACTATCATTAACACACTCTGCAGAGCTGTTTCCAGGAACGAAACAAACAGTTCTGCCATCAAAAAATGGTCATTTTAAAACAACATTTTTAGGCAAAAAAAATTCTTCCTAGGTTAAAAATCTGTATGATAAATGTCAGCCCAATTGATCTCCATCTAGTAAATTTCTAATAAGAAATATTCTATTTACAACTCTCCTTTAATTTCTGCTGTCGAATTACATGCCAATTTACTAACGACTCTAAAGATAGCAGACAAGAATTAACCCCCTGGATTTGAAGAAGAGACAAAAGAAGAGCAAACTATAGGCTAGAGAGGGTGGAAATAACCCAAGTAGGTCTCTGCTTTGCCTTCTCTTAGCTACCCCACTACTACTACATAGCAAAGAATATACACTTAACCGTTACTTCAGAACTTTGCTAAAACAACGAGTTCCTGATGTTCCAAAGTAGTTCTTTACTACAATTAGCCCATCCATTACCACAATGATTTCAGGAGATAGATGCATGTTACATAATGCTTACTCATGGCAGCTTTTCCAAAAAAATTGCTCATTGCATTCCCTTTGGCTGGTGGTTTGCTGCTTGCTGTAGTTGCCTGAAAGCAAAGATAAGAGAAACCGTTTGTCACACACATAATTACGATCCTAGTAAAAACAAGAATTAACACAAGACCTCCGCCAAACCTGGCACATGCAGACTTCAAAATCCACAGTACTGCTGTCTCCAACACACATAAAACTCACTAATTCAACATATTGATTTTTACTTTTGAATAGCAAATTTATGGGAACATAAAGACTAGAATTTCTCCATTGCAGGGACTTAATGATTCAGTTAAAAGGGCATGGAACTTTTCACTCTTAGGTCACTAGTTCAGAGTCAACCTAGATTGCAAAGTCATTCCCATCTGATGGTGGTTCAGCATCATCTATTAAATAAGTGGCTGAGGTTCAGATCAGCTCCCAGTGAACTAGTGTTCATATCGTGAAACACCACTACCACAATTTGCGCCGAGTGACAGAAGACCAACCCGAGGCTGAACGAACCATGGAGATTTAACTATCTCCTTACAGTCACATTGGCAGAACTTTGGAAAGCGTTTGCACTCCCACTACCCATGCCATTCTGTAAATATAACCAATCTGTAATGTAAGAATTTCAAAAGTGTTTATGGTAGTTAGGCACCCAAGTTTCACTGATTTACAGTGGGAGTTTACTGCCCAACTCCTTAATCTCCAAATCCATCAAGCTAGCACGTTTCATCATCCCCGGATTCATTTTAAACCAACATATAACAAATTATGAAAATGCAAACATTGTGAAACTACCATAAATAGATATTATGAAAATATGGTTATGTGTCAGAGTGTTTTAAGAACTATCAGCACTAGACTAAATTAAAGTCTAATCCAGTGATTCTCAATCTTTTCAGTAACACAGCACACTTCAATGAGACAAACAATTCCACAGCACAGCCGCTTTTTTCAGCTGAATTGATTGCTCATAAATGTCACAGTTACTTACATTTCCTACAGTTACAGTCTTACTAGAGAGGTTTGCAAGGAGACCTTGATGAACTGGCATGTACGGAACTCACCAAATTGTCTCCTGCTTTAGCTTTGGATTGTTTTCCTCTGTTGTGTTAGGAACACTAGAGTTGAAAACCAATTGGCACAAGTGAGGCCCTGTTCCGAGGGACTCCTTGGACTCATCATACAGCACTGCAGCTATGCTGTTGTAGCATTTTAGTCCTGGGCCACCAGGAGAGTTTCTCCTGGGGGCACAGTTAATCCATCTCCCCAAGAGGCAGTAGCTATGTCGATAAGAGAACCCCTCCTGCCAGCATAGCGCTGTCTACATTGGGGCTCAGGCTGGTGTAACTATGTCATTCAGGGGGCAGATTTTTCACATCATCCCTGAGCAACGTAGTTATTCCAATATAAGATTATAGTACAGACCTGGCCTCTGTAAAAAAAAAAAAAAAAAATCTAACCAAGTCCCCTTCCCAAGATAGTAGCGGAGTGTTTGTTTATTTTCTCTTGTGGGCGTGGTGTTTGATTCCAAAAACCTGAATGCTTACCATAGCAACCAGTTTTCTAGTTTGTTAACGAAACCATAGCCCAATGCTGGTTTTCCCCTCTAATAGCCTATACTATTAGTAGCTGTTATTAAGGATAGCCAATAAAACATTATAAACTTAAATTCAACTCTCAAGTCCTTATCTCTAGTTGAGCAATCAAAATGCAAAGAACTCCAAAAAAGGCAATAGAGGTAACCGGTTTGCTTAACTAAGGTTTGAATTATCTTTCTTAGGTGGACATAGCTCCAATGACTTCAGTGGAGCTATGTACATTTATACCACTTGAGGATCTATTTAGAGGGCTGAAGGAGAGCAAAAAAACCCCACAAAAGGCTTGGAAAACAGAACTTCTGAGGAAAGGCTGAATGAATGAGGCACAGAATAAGCTGCAGAAAAAATGACTGGCAGCGGACATCATCAGACTAAACCATTAGGTATTTTAAATGCAGAGAGGAATTAGGGCGGCTGCACCACAGAGCTGGGCCCCCGACAGTGGTTGGACTGGGAGGAGGTTGTTCCGGGAGCTGCTGCCAAGGCGGCAGACATGTCAGCGAAGGCAGCGGAGCCCTCTGGGGGAACCGCCTCTGGGCCTCCTGGCAGGCAACAATTAGGAGCCAAGGGAGTAAGCTACAGCTGGCGAAATTTCTTTAGATTGAAGAGAAGAAGACTAATTAAGCTGTTACCCAAAAAATTACCAAAGGATACCGAGGTAACTTACTCCTGTTGTCTCTTTTGATTCTAGTTTAGTTTCTTTATTTACGTCCTGGGATCTGGTAGCTGATTTTGTAGCAAACATTCCCATGATCCCTTTGGGCTGTTGGGAGGGCTGTTTAACCGTTGATGAGACATGACCATTGATCGTAGGCGCACTGACAACGTGTGTGTCATTTGATGGCTGGGAATTCGCCTGGGCAGACGTCTGAACTTGAGAAACTTCAGCTGACGTCCTGGGGACCGCAGCAGCACACTGAATGGCACTAAACCTGGTTGATGGAGTGAAAAATTTAATTAGCACTTTAACGTCTTATTTTCCACCTCAATTTCCTCCCAGTAGTGTTTTACTTTTCTGGTTCTATGCTATAATTTTATGCGGAAAAGGAACAATTTAATTTAGGCACAGACTACAAAGAAAAGCTAGCGCAGAATTAGAGCAGGAGAGACGTCACACTAAAACGATCATCCGAACATGTTAGCCGGGGTTGAAGCATTAAAATACGAAACAAGCTGATCAAATTTCTTTGAGGAAAAAAAACTTATCATTAGACAATGGGAAAAGGAGAGAGAAACTAGCTCTATTTTATTCCTTAATTGGTTACATTTGTATTGCTAGTGAATCACTTGCTAAAGCTTTCAACATAAATGTACTAATATTTTGTAAATATATCTGACAGTCTACAAAACGAACCATCTTATTTCAGGAATTTCTAATGCATCCTTCCTGGCAGCAGCCAAGCTTCATGAACCATCATCAACCAAATATTGAAGATCAAGCCATATTATCCGAGTGGTTAGAAAGACCTCCAAACCATTTGGAAACTCAGGCTCCCAAAAGTAATTTCTATGCTCATGCTAGATCTAAGGAACACATCCAAGCTTGGGATGATCTGAAATTTGGTTGATTGGAGACAGTGAAAGACAGAATTTAAATAACTTGCTAAAGGTTACAAAGCTATTCACTGAGAGGTCCTGAATCCTAGTCCTTTGTGTGAACAACTAGATCAACTTCCATCCTGATTTTTCATTGAAATACCCTAACTATGGGAGCTGGTAAGAACTGCACCTTCTCATTTATACCATCAACTCACCATTTTAAGTCAGGACCCAAAATTGGGTCACCAGAATGTTTAAAAGGGCCATGTGGCAGCTTCTGTGGCTCACATGAAGCAGAAACTAATATATACTAATAGACAGCTTTGTACCTTATGTAGTTTAAGGTTGCAACAGGACATGCCACATCCACCCAAAACCTTATAGGCATTGAAATAAGAAGGGAAATACGTGTACATCCCTTTCCACCTTCACTTTGCCTCCAACACTCACAATAACAGCCCAACTTCATCAATTTCTCACTCAAAATACAAGACCTTAACAGTGAAGTCTCATTCATTTACAACAATTATATCAACAGATCAGCACATCTGACTGTCACCCATTCGGGAAGTTAATCTGTCTTAAAACTGCAGAGACCACTGTTAAAGTTTCACATCTGCACTACCACCTTAGTAAGAAGCAGTGTGATTCCCTTCAATTGAAACCCATTACCTTTTGGCTTAAATGATGTTTGGGTCAGGCCCAAAGTCCAGGGTTGCTTTCATTTTGAAAACCATCTGGGAGATTTGCTGTTTTCTGTGCACATTAAAATCCAATGGCCAACAGTAATTTAATGCAATTTTCAGAAAGAGGAATCCCGACAGTCATTTTAAATTTATGCTCATAGGCCACAAATTAAAAAGCTCCAACGGTAATACGGAAAAGAACATCTTATTTCTCTGCCATGCCCAACCAGTTCAGCTCATAATACACTGCAGAAAATACTGGTTAAATCACCTGTGAATTACAGGCTGCCTATTTTAAATTCAGTTGGGAAATTCAGCACCAAGATGCCGCGTGAATTTAAAAACACGGGTGTGAAGAGTTTATTTTAAAGTTCTGTTTAAATCAGAAACATGGATTTACCCCAAGAAACAGATTTACTACTGGGGGTGCCATAGGCCAGTGGGCTCAGGACCCATTTGTAAATGTTGATGGGCTGTTGGGCCCGGTTAATAGTCTGAGGGTGGAGGCCCTCAGATGGCTTTGGTTGGATCCTACCCCGCCAGAGGGGACTGGGTCCTGGCCAGCACTCAGCTCACAGTGACAGCTCCTGCAGCTCTTTTAGGAGAGAGATGCGTCAATATAATAAATAGAAAAGTAATTCCACAAGAGGCTCAGACATGTTCTCACTTCAGGTGTTCCAATGCTACTCTGGTTCGGCCCCGCCCTCCTGACCGGACCAAATTTGTGAGAGGGAAGGTTGGGCTCACGGAGTTGCAGGGCCACTCACTACACTACACCTGGCCTACCCACACTCCCATCGTCACGACAACTGGGTCAACCCTGAGTGGTGCTGGGACCCCAGACATTGCACTGCCTGGAGCAGGGAGGTGGGCCCAGCCCCATGGGACAGATGCTGGCAGGAGACCCTGCTAAACATTCTGGTGACCCAATTTTGGGTCCTGACCCCCAGGATGAGAAACCCTGCCCTAGGATATATTGATATCAAACCGTGGTAACTAAGGCCAAACTTTGTACATTTTAATCGGACCATGATTTTCTAGCATTTACTATGGTGCTTGTTAGGAAAAGCCTCCCTCTGCTCCCCCACCCAGCTGCAGGATATTGGCTGAGATAGAAACATCCTCTTGTAGGCATTTGCAAGGCAGCTCTGTATCTATTTTAGGGTTTGTACTGCTGCCCATCACTTTGGTAACCGAGCGCTTTCCACATAAAATAGACTAGCCACAGCAAAGTCCCGCATATATTTCATTTTATCAGCTATGGAAACTAAGTTCCTTCTTACTTGTCCAAGTATACAAGGAAAGAAGTACACAACCGGTGTTTGCAAAACAGAGGTACATAAATATAATAAATAACGGAATTACACAAGAGGCTCAAAGGTGCTGTCATTATCTAACAGCCGTTAGAAGCCTATTTACAATTACTTTGGTGACCTCAACCCAGCCCCTTGTGGACAATGCTGACCATACAGAAATTACCCCCACAACTGGCATGACTTGACCTTCTGCTATTAATCTCAGAAAGGATTAACTGGCCATGGCAACAGATTTCCCCCTAATTCAGAGGTGATCTCTTTCCAATTCAGCTGCAGAGAAGCCATATGCTATCTGATCTGTATATAAAGGACATCATTTTCCAGGGCACCTTTTAATGGAGGCAGCATGCTCCAGCAGACAGAGCACAGGGGGGACCTGGGCTCTCTCTGTGACTTTGCCATCGACCTGTTAGTCAATTTGAGCACATCATTTCTCTTTTCTGGACATCAGTTTCAGTTTGCCTGACAGAGTAACATCCCAGACTCATGTCTGTGAAACACTTAGTTCTACTGATGAAGAGTGACATATAAATGCAACAGATCAGCACTAAATTCAAGCCATTTAAAAGGGAAAAGGGGATCCACAAAGAACTTTCATCTGATAACACTGCTTAACTCACTTGCTGCAGTTCTGCAGGTTTGTCTTGACGATATCGTAGTCTGTATTGTAGAGGGGACCGCTGTCCTTCAGCATGGCTTTCTGAATGCTGTAGACATGAACACTAGCAATCGTGGCTAGTTTAGACTTCATCGCTGAAAATCAACAGGGAAGTCCTTTGTTAGCACACTCAGTCCCAAGCAAAGATGGCAGAAAGGCTGAAAAGCAGTCTATCTGATACCAAGGTTCTGACATGCTTGGATCTTAATACTACCTGTTTTAACCCACTCGCTGACCAAGAATTCAGGCTACCACAAACACATCTAACCTGTTCTCCACCCTACAATGGCTCCTCATAGAGTAAATGTCAAGGTATCAATCCTAATCATTCAGCTTCCATGGCCTGGATCCAAGATATCTAAGAGAGTGCCTAAAGCTCTGGGTTGAAGGCTGTAGTTGAAAACTCTGCTCTTGCACAATGGAATTTTCTATCAGAAGGGTAAAGTTTCCAGGCTGTGGAATGAACTCTCACGAGACTCACAGACCATCACAAGCTTCAATACTTCCACTCCAAGTGCAAGGCATATTTTTGAACTGCCTACTCTAATCTGGGTCCATTTCAGAAGTGGGTCAGTGAGTTTCTGTGGCTTGACAAGTTCAAGAAGTCAAACTATATGATCACAATGGTCACATCTGGCTTCAATGGCTCTGTGTCTAATATAAACTCATAGCAACATGTATATAAGAAGACAACAACTACAGAAAAATCCTTATCAAAACAACACGCTCCAGTTTGCACACAATTCCATTCCTGGAGAGAGGATGGGAGAACAAAATACATAGCCATGTGAGTCGCATTGCTTATTGTAGTACTGGTAGGGGTTCAGCTATTATGGTAAGGGGTATATACATGAATCTATACAGAAGGGAATTGTTCTGAAAAATCCATGTTTGACTTATTAAATTTTGATTTTCAGCAGTGACGTGACAAAAGCCTGTTTTGCGAAGCTGAAATGTTAGCCGTGAGGCATTTGCAGACTCAAGTGAACAAGAAAAATATCAGTACATTATCTGATGCCAAAATCATCAGTTGGAGATTATTAATTGCCTGCTGTCATAAGCATTTAGGCCCAGATCCATCAGGTCTCCCATGCAAGGTTAGGCTCCAGTGGCTGGGTGAAAGACCAACGGCGAATACCCCGGCTGCTTCAAAAATCGCCGTTCGCAATTTAATTAGTTCCCCTTCCTGTTCAGCATGGAATCAAACATCCCAGAATGGGGTTATGGGACACTATGCTGTAGAGATGTCTTCAGGCAAGACTTTAGTTTAAACCAGCATCCTGACCACTCATGACTAACGAAGATCCCCACTGCATTTCCCAAGAAATAAGTATTGGCCCCACTGTTCTCCCACAACTCCAAATTAGTAATTAGCTTCTGTCTAAAATTCCCTTGTTTCAGTTAGATCCAGTATTCTTTCCTTGCCCCCCAAAAACACTGAGGCAGTGACGTGATCCCTTCTTCAATAAAAGAAGCGCTACATAAAATCAGTGACTATGCAACAAGTTTGTGGAGTTACGCTGATGGGGACTCAGATGTGAAAGGCTAGAGAAAAGCTAATGAAAGAGCACACACCTGATTCCAGCCATCTGATGAACATAACTGAAGACTGCGTGTGTAGAGGGCAGGTTTTTAGTGTTATTGACATGTGTCCCCATAGAGGAAAAAGAGTTAGAAAAGTGTAATTCTCCAAATCACTTACCTGCCAGTTTATCCTCTCTCACTACTGCAACCTTGTGGCACTATAAGGAAACGAACATTTATCACAATGATGAACTCAGGTCTTGAAATTAAAAGAAAACCAAAGACATGGTCAACAGATATTCCACACAGCTTCATAATAGCACAAATTGTGATTACAGCTCTGTCCACAGACCAACTTATAGCAGTCTTTTGGAGCCCTGTATGCCTACTTTCCTGGTGCAATAGATGCAGAATCACTAGAACATTGAAGAAACATCCAGTCCTCAATCTCTGACAGCAGATGAGCAGCAATGGAAAAGATGTCCAAATGCAGTAGAACAACAGTCGTGCAGCATGGTAGGTTTGGACAAACTAATGTAGCTGACACATGGCTGAGTCAGGAAAAAATGTGACGCATTGATCCATGCTAGTTAGAAGTATTTAAATTGACTGACATGTTGCAGTTAATATGGTTAATGCAGACAAGATCTTATTCAAGGAGAAACTGAACATTCATCTAACAGCCAGAGACACACTTCCAGGAAAACATGCTCCACAAAGCGCATGCGATTCCTGATTTGAGATCTCCTAACGAAAAGCTTAGAGTTAGGTATCATTCTGTGTTCACTGGATTACCTTGTAGCGACTGTAATCCAGGCAAAAATATCACAGTTCATGACTGTGACAACATTTCCTAATATGTGTTCATTCAACACCCACAAAAGGCCGTCAATATGGGAAGAAAGAGAACCCTAGGAACAACAGCTGAAGAGCCAAACATAGGAAAAGCAGCAGGCTGAGCCACTGAGGGCTGGAAACAGTAGTGAACAGTGTGCTAAGAGCAGTGAATAAAGTAAAATATCACAAAGATAGCTACTGAGGTGTTTCATTTCCATCTCTTAATTCAAATGGCTCTTGTAGTGTTAAATCTGCAGCCCTGTAGCAGCCTCTCTTGACAGGAGTCAGTACTGCAAGATCATGGTGAACTTGCAGATCAAGAAACAAAATGTAAACTAAAATGCACCACGCAAGTTCATTAGTCTCCTCCACATCAAGTGACTCTGTGTCACATAAAGCCTCATTTACTTCAAAACCTGTCACCTCTTCCTCCACAATGCTTGTAAGACCCAGCCTTTTCTTTCAGTACCTATAGCTCCTGCCTGGCCTTCTCTCAAAACGTACTATATTCTCCCTCGCAGTACTTATTGTGTTACTTAGTTTTTGCAATGGAGCAAATCCTGGTATTTACATTTTTTTCAAATGTAAGTATTTTCAATTTTTGCTGTACAGAAAAGCTGTCGCCATAGTTACTTTGGGTTTCAATTTAACTAACAGGTCCAGGATGAATATTTTCCTCAGTTGGACTAGCTCATTCAAAGTTGAGGAACTGATCAGAAGTTGAAAAAGCAGCAAAGCTTGTTTTCCTCTTCCAATCTCTTAATAAAACTGAACAGTGAGGAGGAGATCTATTCATTCTAAGAACAGGAAGGAAATGGGATAAGATTTTCAAAGGTATTTAGGTACTTAAAGCAGGATTTTCAAAAGCATCTAAGCAGTTTAGGCACCTAATCCCCAAGAGTTTCAATGGGAGTTAGGCTCCTAATCTCTTCTGGGGTTCACTGGGCTTTTCAAAATTGCCTAGCTGCATCTTTACATACCTAAATACCTTTGTACATTTAACCGATGGTGACCAGAAGAAAGCTTTCAATTCACTAGCTAGAGTTACTAATTTCTTTGTTTAATGTCAGTTAGTTTTAAATGAACACATCTTGATAAACCTACATTTTCCTCTCTATGTATCCAGCACATAATTTTATTTAATTTTCTGTGAATTTTAACTTCAATCCAAATGCAACATGACTTTTTAAATGATTTTTTAAAAAAAAACCTTTAAAATGATTTTAAAAAAATCTTGTGCGTTCTTCACCATTTTCTAAGATTAAAAAAGTAAAAGTTAAGACTCTGGATAAATGTATATTGAGCTATATAACTAGTAAATAGAGGTGAACAGACAAAGCGTAACTTCCCAGTTAGTAAAAAATAAAAGTACTAAGTTGAACACAAAAGCTACCTTTAGTTGCAAGTCAGTTAAGCATGGATGTCTAGCCTTTTTATATGAGGGGTCACACTGCAAGTTTTTTCTACATGGGAAGGGTGGCGGGGGGCTGG
Organism: Pelusios castaneus; assembly: GCA_007922175.1. Classification (NCBI taxonomy): domain Eukaryota; kingdom Metazoa; phylum Chordata; order Testudines; family Pelomedusidae; genus Pelusios; species Pelusios castaneus. The sequence goes on from ML686071.1 coordinate 384,656, forward strand.
TGAGCAAATTTTGGAAAAATAAGGCGTAGAAATTGATCTTATTAATTAAAATTAAACAGTCAAAAAATAAAAACAGTTTACAAACTCAATTTGGTTCTATAAAAGCAGAAACTTAGACTTCATACCTAAACACAATTTCCAAATGATATCCATCCTCCCTACAGTAGCCTTTCTATACGTGTCCTTTCACAAATGAACCCAAGTTTTCACTTGTTAATAGAACAATTTTGTGAGAACTTGAAAAGTGCTTCCCTTTATTTTTTTTTCAGGAAGTGTCAATGTGTACAAGTGGCAAGGAGGCATGGCAGGGCAACGGACGAGTAGGGTGCTGGGAGGAACATGCGGAGCAGGGCAGAGCAGGAGTGGCAAAGAAGCATGGGGAGCAGGGTGGCTGGATGGTGGGCAGAGCCAACCACCTTCCACCGTCCCAGCCTCCCTCCCCCTCCTGGCTAGGGACCTCACTTCCTGCCAATCACCCCTCCCCTCCCAGCTCCACACCTCCCCTGGTCCCAATTGCCTTCCCTGCCCCCAGCCCCTTTCCCCTTCCGGCTCTGCAAGTCCCCTAGTCCTGATCATCTTCCTCCCCTCTCAACCCTCTTCCCCTCTCCTCCCAATCATTTTCCTCCCCTACCAGCCCTCCTCCCCTGCTAGCCCCACACCTGGCCAATTCTGGTCACTTTTCCCCTCCCAATCCTCTTCCCCTCTCCTCCTGGCTCTAAACATCCTCTGGTCCCGATTATTTTCCTCCCCACCCAGCTCCTTTCCAGTTCCTCTCCTCCTGGCTCCACACTTCCCCTCCCTGATCACCTTCCTCTCTTCCGAGCCCTCTTCCCTTGCTGGCCCTGCACCTGGCCAATCCTGGTCACTTTCCCCCTCCCAATCCTCTTCTGCTCCCAGCTCCACATGTCCCCTGATCCTGATCATCTTCCCCCTTCCCCACCCCTCCTGACTCCATATCTTCCCCTTTCCTCAGCCAGCCCCGCACCCGGTTGAGTCTCAATAGCTTTTCCCCTTCCCAGGCCCTTTCCTCTCCTGGCTCCACACCACGGGTACTGATCCCCCTGCTACTGCCCCCCCCCCCCCCCCCCACCTGGCTGGAGCTCTAATTGTCAGAATCCAGCCAGCTCTTCCACCCTGGTCCACGTAGTCAGCCATGCTGCAGCGGGACATTTAAAAATGCCCGAGGGCCCCAGCTTTCCAGGCAGCACCATGGGCCGAACAACAGCCCTGGGCAGGCCGTAGGTTGGACAAGTGTGTTCTAATGGTTACCAACCAATGAGAACTAACTTTACTTTAGGAAAAGAACAAACACTAAAATAAGATGAAAACTGATTATTTACATCAACCCACCCCAATGCCTTCCCTGGCACCCACTGCTCTTTTGCTTACTACTTCCCAGCTTACGTTCAAGACCATGGATAATTGGACCTCCCTTCCCTTTTAATTAACTCTTGTATTGTTCCATATTGCTCCTGCCCTTCCGCTCTGCCAATGATACGACCCTGTCACATCTTCTGCCAATGACTTCTCTCAAAAGAGTCTGCATGCCTTCTTCCACATCACACCTTCCTTGCCCTTCCTGAGCTGGTCAACAAGGCTACTACCTTCTTCACATTCACATTATTCTTAAAGAGCCAATTCCATACTGGCATATGCACAAAGCCAACCAACCAGTAATGGCAAGATAGAGAGATAATAGGAGACAGAATAATATCAGCAAAATAAAACCACATTGTATTATCAAACCATGGCCAATGTAATTCCTTCTCCAGTCTGCCGTTTAGTCTGTCAGATTGCAAGCTCTTTGGGACACAGACTGCACCTCCTTTTATGACTGTAGACTAGCTGGTAAATTGCAGGCACAAATAATAGTAACAGTAAGAGAGGTTTTTGAGCCAAAGAGTAGAGACCAAGGCAGCACACAGAGAAACAATCAGTTCACAGGCCCACATAATTGAGGGAGGTAAGTACTCACAATGTGTCCATTCTGAACAAGATTTCCTGCCACTAAATAGGTGACATGAAGCTGAGCTCCTGAATTTTCCTTTCGCTTCCTTTCTACATAGTCATATAGCATTCTGTACAACAAAAGAAACAAATGTTAACCAACTGGAAGGGAAAGAATCCTTCATCCCATCATTTACCAACTGATTTAGGAAACATTCTTCACACCTAGTACAGGATCATTAATAGTAAAATGCTCTGAACTCATCTAACCATGTTTATTTCTTCTGAAGAGCTCTGTGTAGCTCAAAAGCTTGTCTCTCTCACCAACAGGAACTAGTCCAATGAATATTACCTCTAATATTCTGAGAGCTTAGAGAGATAACACACCACACTTCCATCTAGCCATATGTGTCATGTGTATTATTAGGATATCAAAGGCTCTGGTCACATAATACACATGTCAAACTACCAGTTCCTGTTATATACTCTCAGCTCGCATCTCAAAAATGGATTCAGACAAATGTGTGTCTGTGTCTGTATGAAAGAAAGAGATCCATACTGTAGTTACAAAAAATCTCCCCCTTATGTTTTATCTGACAAGCTTTTCTTCACCTGAATCTTCCTGTCTCACCCAAAGGAGAAATTTTTTCATTCACACTAGAATGCAGTCCAGCCCCCAAAACTCAGAATATCCATTCTAAATACACAAGTGCGGTCTTCTGTCCACCCTCAAGATCCTTTTCATCCAAGATTAGGAGTGGGTCTTTGGGCTATTCCTTGGCTCTCTCCTCCATGGCAGGAAGCAAGAACCTAGGACACTGGCTTCTTGAACCTAGCCCAAGATTTGATGTTGAGTAACTTCCCAACAAACTTCTGAGAAGTATCATATGACTCCTCAGAACCACACCAATGACTTTAATGGACTCCAAGAAATGTCAATTACTTTCATCTCTTAAAAGTCCTAGAAAATGAAGTGCAAAGAGCTGTTACTAGAATGTTAAGGCTGCAAATTTACATTAAAGCTAAAAGGATCTGACAGCAAAGTGAAATCTGTCCACATTGCAAATACCTAGCTTTAGTTATTATCTAGGCTGTTAAGTATAAGCATATAGGGCAGGCCTTGTCAAATCAACAGCAACCAGTTTTAGTAGCCTGTTACCTAATTCCACTGCAAAATTGTAATGGAGGAGCACCACCTGGCGACCAAAATTAAAACTGTTCATGCCTATCTGTGAGCCAATTTTGTCCACACCTGATATAGGGAAACAGGCATTTAACCGCCAGGATAGTAATTGCAAATATTTATTTGTAATATAGGTCAGTTATTGTTGCTGTCAGTGGCTTTCTGCATTTCCTGAACATATATTTCTACCTTGCACGATACAGGGATCTCAACGCTGAGATCTGATGTGCAGGAACAGCCTCTTGCATCTGCACAGATTCAGTTGCAGGAGTGGGCCATAGCCTGTAATATGCTTTGAGATCTTTCAGCATGAGAGAGCCCATATACATTCTTACACAAATACAATACTAAGACAACCATTTCTGTACATAATATTCATACCAATTACATGAACCTACATAAGGGACCTAATTAAACATCTCTTTCTAAAGCAAGACTTGCTTAAGTGAGGCATACTAAATATAATCCTAAATAAATATCTGAAAGAAAACACAGGACTTTACATCTTTCTGGAAAAGACTGGATTTAATTTTTTAATCAAAGGCACCAAGTAAAGCAGGTATCGCCACTGAATAAAAGTAAAATACAAGTTTGTGTTATACACAATTACTCACTGCTTAGCTTGGTTGACATGAACCCCCAGCGTAAAGCTCAGCCATTTGTATGTCACCTGCAACAGGAAAAATAATTGTCCAGGTCAGCGGCTTTTAATCTGCGTTCACTACTCACCCCACACTCACACTCACAAAAACCCATCCACTGACTCACTAAATCCCCCCAGCCTTTGAGGAGACTAAGAAATGGAGAGAGGAAGCACTTTGCTCAAGTGCATCGTACTATGCTGAGCACACTATCTACCTCTACCTAAAAGGTGAATATTTGTGAACATTCTTTTGAAACAATCTAAAGAATGGCTCTGATATATCCAATGACATTCAGAAAGCAACACATTTACACCACTGAGCAGAGAAGAAAAAAAAAAAAAAGAAGCCCCAAGATATAACTCTGAAAAGTGGCTATTTTTTACTATCAAGAACAGGTGAAGGCTGTGGTGGATTCATCACAACTGGCCATTTTAAATCAAGCTTAGGTGTTAAAAAAAAACAATACAGTAACTCTAGTTCAAACAGGAATTATTTTGGAGAATTCCAAAGGGGTAGCCGCGTTAGTCTCTTGTAAAAAGACAACAGAATCCTGTGGCACTTTTAAAGACTAACAGATTTATTTATCGCATGAGCT